>VCAZ01000093.1:1700381-1946676 GCA_005784505.1 Bagarius yarrelli
CCTCTGATTAAAAACGCTATACTAGTAGCTACTTTTTTTTATTTTACCCCTTTCTCGAGACCTACATTTTAAAGAGAACCCGGTAGCAAACTAAGCCCACACAGCTGACCAAAAGGCCTAATAGATGTACAGTGCAATGACGATTAAAGGGAAATGTGCTCGGCCCTGATCAATTGATTGGGTGAAAGCTCAGCGTGACACTTGCCACACCAGCGGCGGACAGATTGTGACATTCGGCTGACATTATCATCTCTCCACCGCCTGCATTCAATAGGGGAGGATGCTAATCATGAGATGTGGATCAACAATTTTGCTGCCTTGAAAAGGCTACGAATTGGTGCCGTGACCCTCTTGTGGTTGACACCTGTTGTCATTTTGGTGAGAGTAAGATTTAGTGAAAGAAAAAGGAAAAGAGAGAGAAAGAGAGAGAGAGAGTAAGATATTTAGAAAATGAACTTGTGTGGCAAGAGAAAAAAAAAAAAATTAGAAGCTTGTAAAACTTGACTTACAAGAAAAAAAAGTGTTAAGAACACAAAGAAGAATCAAGCTTAGAAAGAAAGAAAGAAAACCCTGCAAGAGACAGAAAAAAGAAAGAACCACAGCCAGACAGATGGCCAAAGTGAAAGCCCACACTTCCAGACCATGTCTCTGAAGCTGAGCCCTTAGAAGATATGCATCACCATCTACTGGCCACTTGTGGTACTGCAGCAAAGTATCAACTTCAGGATGAACCGGCAGGTCTACCAGGCTTAGCACATTAGTCAAAGCTGTCAAGACTGATTAGAGCAGCAGGGACAATAAATCTCCCATTTAAAGACATACTCAACCCACAATCAGAGGTGCATGACTAGTACCCGGTGCAGGATTACAGCTTCTCCACTCAGAGCACGCTGCTTAACCTTTTACCCTATTCGCTATTCTCACTAAAAACAACCCTCAATTTAAAAAAATGCCCCCAAAATGGTACTTTTTCTCTGAAACACAGGACGTAACTGAAGATGAAACTTTGCTGACTCACACTGAGAGATGTCATGCGTTGAGTTTACCCACAGATTCAGAGAAAAGCATCACTAATGGAGAAAGATGAACAACAACGACAACAATAAAAAAAAAAAATAAATAAATATTTTTTTAACGTTTGGATTACACATTCAGGCATGAAGTAATCACAATCACAGCTCTGGTTTCTGCAAATTAACCACTCCCGAAAGACCTCCTAATGCATTCGGTCTAGCACCGTGACCACTGTGTGGAAACCAAGCGTACAGAAAACAAACACAGAATGAAGATGAAACAAACAACAGAGTCAGAGTCTGAAAGTTCTGGGGAACTCTGCGCGGTGTTCGCTATAAACGACTGCGTCTCGGAATTCTCGGAAATCGTACTAAAATCAGCCAGCCAGGGTAATTAAGTCACAATAATCGTGCTCTTATTGTTATTATAATAACGTTCAGCGTTCCGAGTATTTTATTTTATCTTTTATATTAACAATTCGTTCCAAAAAATATATTTCCTAGAAGTTTTATGTTTTACATTTTAATTTCTAATGTACTTCTGCAATTTTGTCAGTAGTTAACCTTCTTACTAGTCAGTCTTTTTTTAGTACAACACTCATTTTAGACGATTCAATCCGATTTTTGACCTTTAATGAAAATAAGCAAAATAGGTACATAATTATCAAAATAATCATATGCATAATTATAATCATTTATATCACTATATAATTCTGAAGCCTTCAGCCCAATACTGTGGAAATAATATTAAACAATGTTACAAGCCAATAACATACATAAAATGGGGAAGTGGTGGCTCAGTGGTTAAGGTGTTGGACTGATATCTGGAGGATTGTCGTTTGATCCCCAGCACCACCGAATTGCCACTGCTGGGCCCCTGAGCAAGGCTTGACCCCTAATTGCTCAGTTGTATAGAAGGGACAAATGTAAGTCACTTTGGATAACGGCGTCTGCCAAACACCAGACATGTTAATCTAAATAAAATGTCGTTATTTAAAATAATTTCTAAAGTCACGGTTGATCTACAAAAAAAAACAAGTAAGAATTTTTAATCCGATGACTGAAGTCATCTCACGCAGAACTGTTTATGTACAGCAGGTGAGTGAACTTGTCGTGACCACTGCTTTTATAAAGAGCAGGGTTAAAATACTAGCCTGTATGTCTGTATGAACTGCCCCAGTGTGACAGCATGGAGTGTATGAGTGCAGGGGCTGCACTGGCAGGCAGGCCACGTGCTGACAGACACACACCTGCTCTGACATTTTCTGCCGACCTTGACCGAGAAAAACACAATGGCTCCGTCCGAAAAAGCATACTACATAAGTATGTACTACATTTAAGTCAGTACGTACTGCCCGACCAATTAAAAAAAGTACCAGCTATTATGTATGAAATTCGGACGTACTATAGTCTACCACTATAGTACCAGTGGTATTTCTACCACTTCCGCAAATTATAAGTTGTTTCTTTCATCGTATGAATTCTCTAACATCCAGACAAGAGTAGTAGACCATCCAGGAACTTTTCGATTGTTGTATTTCACATATTAAGGCAGAATAAAAATACTACTTGTTAAAAAAAACAACTAAGTCACTATTAAAGCATTAAAGTAAAACCTGCAGGTACTAGATACGCTATTGCAAACAACAACACGTTTTTCAGAAATTGCTTTTTCGTTGAATGAGCTTGTTGAATCTTGGCTGATGTACGTATTGCAGATTTACATTATACCTTAGTAGCCTTAGTATCATCTGCAAGAGAATTATTTACAAGGAACCCCAAAGATGGCATAACCTTAATATCTGTACTGACATACAACAACCATGTAACATCTGAATTTTAGGATTATCCAAAGGTACTTTTGATTATTAATATAAAACTTTGTACTAATTATTTCACATATCTGTGGCACAGTCGTCCAGGAAGTAAATAAGATTTGAACTCAAAGGCTACTTGATTCGATCCTGATCTTAATTTGCTATCCACAAGAAGTACCTTAAATTGCCTTTAAAGAACAGGTGGATTGGTTATTATACTGGACTGACTAATAGACTGCTGACTCTATTCAAAGTGTATTCTCACCCCATTCTTTGGGTTCTTGGAATAGGCTTTAGATACATTTTGCCCCTGAAGAGCAACGAATAAACTCAGTCACCTCATGCTTCATAGGCAGGTCTGCAGGAGCACATCAAAGCTGAGAAGATTTTAAATCAGGCTTTTATGACTGCTGTAGGAACTAGTCGTGCTACACACGGTAACAGGGTGTAGGCCGCAGAACCATATATTTTCATCTAACATCAAAATATGATGGGAAAGCAGTCAAAAAAATGACTGTTACTTTAGCCCAGAGGCGACAGGCATTTTTTATAAGCAAGTTCATGCAAAGACTGATTTTTTTTTTTTATAGGGACATGGGAAATTTTGAAAAACAGGTCTTAAGTTGCAGGATGACAACAGAATAACTAAAAATACAAAACCAGAACTGAAGAACAAAAGGTGTGGGTGACTGGTAACCGTCTAAACAATTTAAGCCCTATAACTCTGGGCACAGTGGGATACGAATGGGGGTCTGAAGATAGCTAACCAGAACTGAGTGCCAAGAGATTGGGCGGTCAAGTATAAACATCCAGGCACGAAGACAGTGGGTTGAGGGTAACGGTACAGTATGTAAACTAGAACTCGCGTCTTAAGTTGCAGGATAAAGACTGAATAATTAAAGATACAAACCAGGACTAAAGAACAAAAGGAGTGGGTGACTGGTAACAGTCTAAAGAATTTGACGCCTTATAACTCTGGAGATACCAAACCAGAACAGAGTGCCTAGAGATTGGGGGTCAAGTCTAAACATCCAGGCATGAAGACAGTGGGTTAAGGGTAATGGTACAGTATGTAAACTAGAACTAAGGTCTATGGTTGTAGGATAATGACTACTTAACAAAAGGATACAAAACCACAACAAAAGAACAAAAGCCCCATAACTCTGGGCACAGTAGTTAAGATGTGGGAGTCTAGAGATACCAAACCAGAATTGACTTCAGTGCTGGACTAGAGTCTAGAGATTGAACATCCAGGCATAAAGACAGTGGGTTAAGAATAAGGGAACAGTATGTAAGCCAGAACTCAGCGTATAGAAATAAAGCGCCAAGACAGAGTAAGTATTAATAAAAAGTTTTCAGATGTAGGGCTAGGTCTGAGGGTAGGATTTAGGGTCTAGGCCATGGACCAGGGATTAAATTAAGACACATAAAACCGAGTAAGATAGGACAGGGTCTAAATTTTTTAAGGAAACACTGATGCTATGCTGTAAATGCACAGACACCAAATCTTGGTACAGAAGCTTAACATAAGTCTCCAGCAGCCTCTAGTGCTCATGTACAAAGCTGCAACAGATGAGCATACCATTCATTGTACAGAACACTGTGGATGAAAAAACTAAATCCCAAAAGAATAAAGCTGGTGTGATTTTTTTTTTTTACTATTAAAAGAAAAGCAAAATTAATAAAACCTGCCCTTTTTTGTATTACTAAATTAATAGACTATTTTTAAGGATAATTTCGAGTTTAACTATTCGACTAACGTTTTTCCATCTATAAGCTGTGATCTTTTTATTTGCCTACGATTGTACGAACCGCTGCTCATTTTTCTGGAACTGATAAAGCCACAATCTCTTTGTGCCACACAGAAACATGGATCCTATTAGCGTTTCTCTGCCATTACTTTACATCAAACTAAGAAAAAGTGACACTTATTAATTAATATCCATTATGCATTTTTTCCCCCCGTTTCACAAAAGATGATGTGGGGTGGGGGTAAAAAAAAAAATAGAAGCAATTAGCAGAACAAAATCAAAATATTATGTTTGAAAAGGCACTGATGAATGTCCTGGGAGCTCCCGTTTTAGACTGAAACTGTAATATATTCATGCTGCCATATTTCATTAAACTGCTATTACAGTCCTGATAGAACTATTAGTCACTTTATTAACAACATTAATGTATTTACATTTTTAGTGTACAAGCCAGTTTTCTAGCAATAATTTATGAACCAGACTTCAGATATTTTATAACGTTCCCTCATCTCAGCCCTTTTGTGCTTATTATTGATTATAAAAACAGACGGAATTTTTATGTTGGCCCCTCCCCCCGTTACAGATGCAGTCTCTTAATGTGCTGGCAAGGGGCCTCTGCATTAAGAGACTGAAATAAAGTGCATTTATGTCCGAAGCATAACTTCATAATTTACATCGCAACATTTATTAGAGGTGACAAATGAGTGTTTGGTCCACTCGTGCTTTTCCACAATGCAGCACTCATTCAATCCATATAAATTACAGCTGGGATTGTGAGTGCTGGTGCGAATGATCCTATTATATTTATGCAGCGGCACACACATGGGTCTGGTGTGCTTAGTGTAACAAGAGAATCGGAAGTGCAAGCTGTTTATGATCTAATCCACGTAGTGTTCCTACATACTGCAGAGTCCAACTCCAAGATATAGCAGGGAAAAATAATAACAGAATGAAGCTTAATTAAATTCAATACCACCGTCACCTACCGATGGGGCACTTATTCCCTAGTGTGTGTTAATTTTAAGTCCCCATGAAACGGCTTAAGAGCCGTGATCTGATTTCCTATGTTGATGTATTGCCATTTGAGATACATAACAACCTCTAACTTTTAAGACCCTATGGAATCTAAACAAAACCAGAAGTAGCTTAGGGAAATGGCAAAACATGAAGCTATTTCTTAAATTATTAAACATTATTATCATATAATTATTAAATAATCGTATGGTCATAATTATTTGACCCACCCACGATCGTTGAATCTAAGCACAATTATTGCACAGTTTTGTTAGCCACAAGGCGGAGCTGTAGTTTTTGCAGCACCCTACTTTCATCCAGCATAAGTGAGTGGAACGGCACGATTTGAAAGTTGGAGAGATGGGGTTTTCTGATGCTCCAGGCGTGAATCGTGATGAATAGCTGTGTATTCGCTACGAGGGGTCTGAATTAATATCAGTTACTCTTACCGATAGAGCAAATCTGTATAAAGACTGACTTACAAAACTTTTTACTCCAGCCTTTTTGATTATACAGGCAATGTATAAAAAAGGTAATGCTATGTGGATAGATGTTTTGCTGTGACTTAAATCACATACTTTCCCACCATATAGTATCCAAAAAGCCAGTATGTGAGGTTCAAGACCAAGAAGCTTTATGGTCATTTCAACCATATATAGCAGACGCAATACACAGTGAAATGAAAACATTTCTCCAGGACCCCATAGTGCCACACAAAACAACACAGAATTACATAAACAAGAACAACAAAAGGGCCTTTGTTAACAACACTTAACCGAATAACACAGAGCTAAAGAGCTAAAGTAAATTATCTTAGCAACATAAAGTGCATGTGTGCAACCTGGTGCAAACAGTGCAAGACAGACAGCGCAATAAACAATACAAATATTACAACAGACTATACTTACTAATTAAGCATGTGCTGACCAGATTATAAGAATGTGCAAATAGAAAGAAATGTGCAATTAAAAAAAAGCAGGTTAATGTGGAAACTCTGTACTAGGTGAGTAGTAGTATGTCTGGGTTAATAGTATTTCCAAAAAAAAAAAAAAAAAAAAAAAAAAAAAAAAAAAAAAAAAAAAAAAAAAAGTATCCGAAAAGTGCCTGAATGATGTACTACATACATTTACAGCATTTGGCAGACGCCCTTATCCAAAACGTTTCTTTCCCTTTTTTTCATTCCCTTATCCATTCATCTCTTCTACAAGCCTCCTAACTGAACAATTGGAAGCCAAGCAGTGGCAACCTGGTGGTACTGGGAATCAAACCCCAGCAGTCCAACACCTTAACCACTGCACTGCAACGTCTGCCTGGATTTTAAAGTACGCATATGACAGACACTGATATCTCATGAACCTGTAAGATAAATGACTTATATTTGGAAATGGTGGAGGGAAACAATAAAGTAGCTTTAAATATATCTGGGGACAAAAAAAATTTAATTGATGTTAAATTTCATTTAAGTAAATATAATCAGACTTTACATTTTTAAGCCGTTGTGATGTCATACGTCACGTGACAATGTAAACATGGCAGATGTAGTACCTCCGAATTTCATTTTTAATAGACTAGAATTATAACTCAACCCTAGCAACCATTCGAGAAATATAAGCTTTTGAACGCAGCATTGGCTTAGAATGAGCTATTGTTAAAGGAAAATAAATGTAACAGACAATTAGTTTAATAAAGTTTAATAAAAACAAGAATAGTACGACTACAAGTTATTAAAAATATATTGAGAGTTTTCATTGTTTTGCATTATAAAATTCAAACAAAAATAATGGCGATTTTTTTTTTTTTTTTTTTTTTTTCGCTGGACATTTTATCATAGACCTGCACAAAATCCTAAAAGAGAGAAACTCAATATCAACTTTGACTTAGGAAGCGTTTTAAAAGCAGAAAATAAATAAGATTCCAGGGTTGCATACATGGATAAAGGACTCTCGCCTCTTCCTGTGTAAATATCCCTCAAACAGCAACCACTAAAAGCCTGTGTGTTAAACGTTAAATAATTATTTTAGAAATGTAGTTACAAACTCACCATGGGAATCCCTCCATTTAAACAAATAACTGACGCTGCAGGGGAGTCGGTGGATGAATTAGCAGCTAATAACTTACTGTGCAGGCCGATAAGGAACATTCCCAATGTGTCAATTACAAACGGTTCGTCTCTGATTTCCAGCCTACTGAAAAGAGATAATTGCTTTAAAGTGAGACTGGGAAATTTTGGCTTTTGCACAGTACCGATGAGACCACCACCGTTTCTCCACCAGACGCTTGATCAAAATGTGACGGAAATCGACGTGCGATGGTTTCTGTAATGAACGGAGGCCTCCGTACTGATAAGTCACAAAAAGAAAAGAAAGGAAAAAAAACAACAACATAGCACTAGACTTCGGATGCATGTATTCATTATAATCAGAAGGAAAGGGGCTAGGATATTAAAAATAAATAAATAAATAAATAAAAAAAGATGCTGACATATCAAGGGGTCTCAGTACCTGCATTACCATAGTCGTTTACTTATTAAAGCAGGGATGTTTCCTGTCAATCAGGGGGCCATCACGTCTCCTCATTTGCGGCGGAAAAACTGGCATAATTGCTTCTTATACTAATCAACACAACTTGGGGTAATTATGCCTTGAAAGTGACATTGGAGGCTGAGTGGGACGTGTACGAGTGTATGTGTGTGTGTGTGTGTGTATGTATACGCGTGCCTGACAGGAGAGGCAGCTTGAGACTTCGAGTCTCCCCTCTCTTCTCTCTTGTCTCTCTCTTCTCAAAGCTTTCTCCAACATACAAATAAGGCAGGAAGGAAACAGAGAATATCAGACTCCAGTAATTACAAAGTTGGCAGCGGGTTTACAAAAAAGCTAAACAGAAGCATTTCCAGGCGCTGCAAAAGCATGATTGAGTGTGTGTCATATTTCTGTCAGCTTGTACCCAAACACGTCATGACACGACTAGAGCCAATTGAAAATTATAGATCTGTAGAAACCTTTTTGCTTGGATTGATCTCCTGGCTAGACGCTAAAAAAATTCTATGTATAAGTGGAAATGAAGAAATTACGTTTGCCGTATTTCCAAACTTCAAATAAAGACTTTCTCTTAAAAGTGGCCAGAAAAATATGGACGCCAGGGGAATAAAACTTCGGTTTTCCAAGAAGGTTCCCAGAACGGTCAAATCCTCAATAAGCCTGTGGTTTAGTATCACCCCACAAAAAGTTATAACAGCTTGCAGAGGGAAAAGAAGCAGAGCTTTTGAAATGCACACAAACCGATGACAACATAATCTTTAAAGAAAATAAATCAGAAAATCTTTTACTGATATTTTCTAGATCAACCGTGAGGCAAACCACAGGTTTCTACTAAAACGCACGTTCAGTACGTTTATGTTTCTATGGTAACAGTGCAATCACAAGTACTGACATCATCATGATTTTCATAATAAAAAGGCTAGAAAATGTAAAACAATGCTAAAAAGTGAGGTATAGAAAATAGACAAAAATGTAGCCGCTACTTTTATTTATTTATATAGTTATTGCTATAAGGAACGTTTTTTTTCAGACTTTACATCCATGGCATTTTTGCAGACGTCCTTATTTAGAGCGACTTACATTTATCACTTTTATACAACTGAGCAATCAAGGGTTAAGGGCCTTGCACAGGGGCCCAACAGTTGCAGATTGGAGGTGCTGGGAATCGTATCCTGATTTTCCAATTGGCAGTCCAACACCTTAACCACTACGCTACCACTCCTCCTCATTTTCTACGTAGCTCTAAATGGATAAAAGGTACGAGTCGTTGTACGCTGATAAATTAAAAGGTGTAACTGTTGGCAAAATGCTGTGGTACATAACAAACGACCCATCGAGTCGGACCGCATCGCACCAACATGAAACCAGCTATAACCAGCCTTACAGCGGAAAGTGCTGAGCAACAAATACATGCTACATAATTTAATAATCTCATTAATAATTAATAGGCACGGCTATGATATGCAGTACAGTTAGGGTATCAAGGCAATAATGGATGGTGCATCAGCCAAAGGGGAAAAAAATGACTTGATATGCTCTTTAAGCAAAGAGAAAACTATAGATTAAGTCTAACACAATAAACAATCATTCGCTGCCTGGATAAAAGTAACTGATGGCGAGGTGGCTGGAAGTAATCCCCCCCCCCCAAGTTAGTAGTCAGTAAAGCAAAGGCTAAAGTCACTAGTGCTTGACTCATTCTCCTGGACCTTCTTCTGATGATTGCTTTTGACAAATGAATATGAGATTTCCCAGAAGAATATGGCGATTCTATTAAAAAAACCTCACATGGTGCAGAAAAAGCCTGGAAACACGAACAGGGACACTAATAAGAACAACAGAGATGAGGTTAGGGATGGCAGGGACAAAAAAAACAGACTCAGGGAAGCTGGACAAATAGGATGGACTCCAGGACAGGAACCCAAGACATTTTAAGACAGTTATAAGGACAAGAATCAAGAAAGGGGACAGGAATAGGAACAGAGACAGAGACAAAGCTATGGAAAATAGAATTTGGGACAGGGACAAAAAGACAGGGATGAGAATAGGGGAGAAAGTTATTAGGACAAGAATTGAAGCAGAGACAGGGACAAGAATAGGGAACCGACCAGCGACAGGGACAGGGAATTGAACGACGACAGGAAACCAGACGGAGACAGGGACAAGAAAAAGAAATTGGCTGAAGACAGTTAAAGAGACAGTAATGAGCCTGGAAAAATGAGGACAGGAATAACGACAAAGAGATTGAACAGCAGGAAGTGGACAGGAATAAAGACAGAGACAAAAAAAATAATAGGAATAAAATAGGGAACAGGGACAAAAAAAAGCTCCTTAAGCAATTGCCAGTCTTTTGACAACTTTCTCTCAGTTTAGCGGCTCTGTTCTCGTTTCAGTGGTCACATTTCCACCCAACAAGCTTCATCCAGGAAACGTCAAATTACATGCGAATTTGATTTGTGCAGTTAAATGTCAAAGCAATTTTTTAGGAATGTCACGGGGTTTTTTATTTCCTTTGAGCAGAACGGAGCGAGTTTATCTGCGGATACGTCTCCATCGATGAAGACAAGGACAAAGACCAGTGCACCAGGACACCAAAATGAGGCTAATGTTGAATGCCACAAGTGATTTTTCGTTCAGTGATGAGTCAGAGGTCGATGTAGACGATACTGACAATCACGACAACCGTTTTCCCTTTTTTTTTTAAATGAATTTGGCATCGTGAAAGACTCATAATAGCGAGTGTAGAAAGAACTAAATGCCTACAATACTAATTATATCATGATACATCACATATAAGGCAATACAACACATACTGCACTACTCCGCAATACTTCAAAAATATCTGAAGGAATCCGGTGGTGCCCTTATTTTTTCCGCCATGTTTGTTTCTAAGACAATGGCCAGATGTGTCAGCAAAAACTACAGGAAAGGAGGAGGAAGTCGTTTGATACGCACTGAGAGGTTTTAATTAAATATTAACGTAAACGCAAATCGGTTTTAAACGTAATTCGACTGTATCAATACTAGAGGTCAGAATGGAGACGCTATTATAAAAAAAAGTATTGTAATATTCAGCTGTATCAATATTATTACACAGTCCTACATTAAAATATACTTTATATTCATTTTTTAAAATTATAACTTATTTTTGTTACATATATTTTACAGCACAGTAAAATTCTTTCTGTACATAATATCTCAGTTTAGGAAGCCGGGGTGAGTACACACGGTTGGTATGACTGTCACTTAAAGACGGATTAGCTAATCGAAGCGCATCAAATCGTGATTGCGATTCGATTTCGATTAATCGTTCAATCCTACTTAATTACATTATGAAGCTTGCAGTTTTTTACCCTAGAAGCTTTCATAAAGATTTGGTTTCACCCAGGACTAACAGACAGGTCTGGACTCCACAGCAGTTCTCAATGACCAATAGTGAGCCACCAATCACAGGTAGTTTTGTTCAGTGTCATGGTTGGAGTGTAAAATTGTCAAAGTCAAAGGCCCTTGAAACACAGACCGACGTGCAACCTCTGATTGTTCATTTAAGAAATTAAGGCCTCATAAGCTCTTAAAGTGGCTTTCTTTTCCGATTAGGGAAGGACAACGCTGCAAAAGCTTGGTGAACTTTTCTAGACAGACCATTAAATAAAATTTAAGTTTCGTGTAAAAATAAATAAATAAATAAGGTTTCAGATGTTCAGCCAGTGGTTTGTAGGCATGATGTCTAAAGCTATAACTAGGTCAATGACATAGTTCAACCAGTGGTATAAATAAAGTTTTTTAATTTTATTTTATTACCAGTTACTATAAGGATTCGAGTTCTTTCACCAAAATATACACCGTGTACAAACATTTATTTAGCAGTGCATTTAAGGAAGAGAAAGTGGTGCTTAACATAAAAGTAAAGGGAAGCAGATTCTTTTTTTTTTTACCCCCAATCCTTATTTTATCAGATTGAAAACGAACAAGAAAAGACTGCTTTCCTGATTGGAAGTTTTTAAAAGACATGAAGTATTTCAGCAAAAAGCACAGAATTATAATTAAGAGGGTAAAAAAAAATCTTTTGATGTGGTAAGATGTCCGGCCATAAATCTGCTCCATATGGACTTGGATTCTATGATCTGTTCCAGCAGGAAAACAGACAAGCAAAAAAAAAAATAAATAAATAAATCAAATAAAATAAAATCTGGACTCCAGACAAAAAACGAGAGCAGGGTACAAATTTAGAACAAAAAAAAAAACAAAAAAAAACCATAAACATAATTTAGCTGATCATGAGGGTGTCGGAGGAAAGTTGCAGGTTTTATAGAAAAGCCATTTCTCAGCTGAAACTGAGAATTATGGTTTGTTTTAAGAGCGCTTTATACCGGTAAACTAACAAGAGGTTCGAGAGGGGGATTCTACCAAATTAAAAAAAAAAAAAAAAAAAAAAAAAAAAAAGAACCACCCACATCAAGGGGGAAAGCCTGGCATCTGTACAAAGCTTTTACAGGAAAAAAGCAAATGATTCACCTCTAATCAGCGATGTGTAGTGAGTCAAAAAGAGCCACCTGTGCTAAAGCGAAAGGACCGAACAAGCCGTAAACTCATTTTCTGCAGCCGGCATCTGCAGCCCTCGAGAAGTGATCCGAGCACGCATGATAAATCTGACGTGAAATCATAATCATAAAAGCAATTAGCTGACCCTGCGCCGCTCGTCCTTGGACATGACAGTGAGAATTCATAGAGTCCTCCAAGGATCCTGAAAACTGAAGAAGGGAGGGGTGTTGGGGTTAGAGAAAAAGTGCAACACAGCAACAATAAAGGCCTGTGCTACATCATTAAACACAGATTCTGAGAAGTCAGGAAAGTGTGCCAGAGACACTTCTAATAAAAACATGCCGAGATCCACGGATCGCGTTGGGGTGGAGGGGGACGGGTGGGATTAATGGCGGGGGTCGGTCAACAAGCATTTGCATTAATGCATCAATAACGGTATAGGCTTGTTATCCAACAGTAATTAATTTTAGTTGTAAAAAAAAAAAAAGTTCTGACACCAAAATCCATCTCCATGTGATACTTTGTGATGACAGGAAGTGGTAGGAATACGGAGGTATATCACCATTAATTATAGCTGACGAATAACCTTCCTAGAATAAAACATTATGAGCATAAAAATTTGCAATGAGATCGTTGCTGTCAGCGGACGAAGCTAGGTGTGTACAGTCAGTATGATCGCGATTATCAGCTAGTTCATTATTAAAATTAGAAATTAAACAAAAACTAGAAGTGCGAAAACTTTTGCTTTTATTTTTAAAAGAAACCAAAATCTATATTTTAAATAGAAAGGATTCATCCATCCGTGTACTTTCAACAGAGAAAATTGCTGAAGGACCCTTCATGCCTTGGAGAACATCTCCTACTGGCCATCTTCCTCAATAATTTTGAATTATCTCTGAGCCTCGAGCCCCCATTCCGCCCATAATTCCCTTTACTGCGGTCCGCTCTAATAAAGGACCACAATTATAGTAATAATCAAAAGTGGAAAAACAGA
Source organism: Bagarius yarrelli (assembly GCA_005784505.1). NCBI lineage: Eukaryota > Metazoa > Chordata > Actinopteri > Siluriformes > Sisoridae > Bagarius > Bagarius yarrelli. Next base: position 1,714,047 of record VCAZ01000093.1, read on the forward strand.
CAAAAATGAGATCCAAATCGCTGCTAAGCGTCACTGAAGACATTAGCGACTCAGATTTATTACCAGCCTGTACCTTCTCTCATATCTGGATTTTCATAAGCCGTATCTGAAAACGGAGGCCAGTCATCGATGTCTGGAGCAGCACCTCCGGCTGCTCGCTGCTCAGGACAAAGTCCCAGCAAAACACGGATCATTATTAAAACTAATACACAGGCAATAGACGCTGGCTGTAACTGCAAGGCACCGGGGACAGGCTACATGAGGGACAAAGCACGGGAAAGACAGGATAAGTGAATAAGACAGTGGGAGAAGGGCTGATAAAGCAGCTAGAATGTTAATGTTGGCATCTTGTGCCCCAATCCTAAGCTTTGTGGTGTTTTTTTTTTTTAAAACCTTTCCATGGTGGCGGGAGCAAAGGGGGTTCCGGAAATTCGTAGGCTGCTGAGCCAAAACAGATCACTTCAAAGCGCCTTATTTAACGCTCGCTAAATTTTTCATCACAGTCGCTTAATATCCTGGGGAAGGGGAGCTTTTGAAGTCGCAGCGAGACCGGAATGTTCTTCTGACAACTTTTTTTTTTTTTTCACTGCCTCTGCTCATTTTTACCTCCTCCCTTGGCTTCTGAATCCCTGCTTCTTTCGACAGGAGGCCAGTGATATTTGGGGCACAGAGAGCGACCACAGCGGGCAAAGCCGGCCTCAGACACTAGCGTGGCCATGACCTTACTTGCACGTGAACACACCAAAAGAGGTTTTTGTGCGAAAACCTACTTGGAGACAACTGGACAGACTGTCCAAAGTCCATGTTGTGCAATGCAAACAGTTTGTTTCTAATATTTGGTCCTAGTTTCCCTGCACAGTTAAGACATACAGTGTAAAGGCCCAACTAAACATTTAACACAAAGAAAGAAAGAAAAAAAAAAAAAAGATTTAACAAAGGACGAAACTACTTATCATACACAAGTGGGCGGGGACAACTCCAAGCTGACACGTGATTGGTGCTGCGATTGAGTGACACGCCAGAGAGTCCAAACCTGGCCTGATGGAGCGAGGTGAGCCAGAAGCGTTTAAAGTGACTGCCGTGCCTCGGCTGACACGCCGCCTCACGCCGACCCCGCCACCAGTCCCTTTTCCTCTCATCCACATCAAATCCTTTCAGACACAGATTTCAATTATTCACCTCATCCAAATAATGCCTTGTGACATGAATTATCCAGGACTGTAATAATCCACTTAACTGGGAAAGAGCAGCTCATCAGAAGGAGAGAAGAAAGAAAAAGAAAGGAGAGACTTAAACATGTAGCAGACCTGGATTTAATTCTTACAGAAATAAAAGAATGAAACAAGTCTTGTTTAAAGGGCTCTTTTATCCAGTCGTGAGTGGTGACAACTCAGTATGCAAATAAGGATAAAGGTCAGATTACAAATAGGCAGAATTAATTGTTAACCATGGGTCAGGGATGAGAAGTGTGGTTATTCTAATCCAGATGTTTACGAGCGCCCAAAGAAGAGATTCGGAATGATGAAGGGATAAAATGGCTTTGCGGAAACACAGTGACTTCCTTTCTTACTATATAACAAATAAAACCGAGTACGGCAGGATATTGAAGTACGCATACAACGTACACTTTATCTCAGGAGGACAGAGACCTCAGATGCGTAATTGGCGGAAAGTGATGACGCGGCACTTTTCAAGTGCTTTAAGTTGCTGTGACATCATAGGTCACGTGACAATATAAACATAGCGGATATAGTACGTCTAAGTTTTATTCATACTACCCGTAACCATACTATATAGAACGTACTTTTAAACAGTCGGGACGTTCATACTTAAGTATTATGTGATTTCCAGGGTTGTTGTTGTTAATAAGGAAAGTCAGAGGAAACTAAACAGAGTGCTTTGAGGTAAAAGAAAGGTCACGATAACAACCAACAGGTCTTTACAACCGTGCTGAGCAGAAAAGCATTGCAGAACACGCACCATTATGAATCTTTAAGCAGATTAGCAACAACAGCAAAAGTTTCGTCCCCACCTTTAAAGCGGCATTTACGGCATTTTGCAGACGCCCTTATCCAAACCGACTTACATTTAATTATTTTATGCAACTAACAACCAACAGTGGTAACTTGGTGTTGCTGGGAATCAAACCCCGATCTTCCAATTAGCAATGCAACACCTTAACCACTGCGCTACCACTTCCCCGGTAAAACAAAACAAAAAAATCATATAAAAATGAATGGATGACCTTTTTCCCTGTCTGAAACTACATCCTTATGTAACAATGGTAAACATGTGAAGGTTCAGGGGAAAAAACAAATACAGATGTTAATGAGGCTGAACTGTGGCAAACGCCGTGCTTTAACATCTCTACTTTAATAAAACATCACTTATTAGCTTAGTATTGTGCAAAAGTTCATGTTAGGCAAGTTTGAACACAGTTTAAAGCCTAAAACAGCAAATCGGCTGGAGAATATAAATAAAAGTGAATAAAGATAAAATTAAGACAACATTTTTATTTTATAGAAGGTTAACTTAAGTAAATAAGTAAGTAAGTAAATAAACAGATAGATAGATAAATAAATAAATAAATAAATAACGAGATCAGCAAACAGCAGCAGCTGGATTATATAACCGCAGCCGAAGCCAAACACCAAACAGTTTAGAAACACAAAGTGTGTTACGTGTTCTTCTAAAGTGACTTACTTTTATCTAATTGAGCAGTTAAGGGGTCTAAATTAGTAGTGCTGGGAATTGAACCCATGCGCTTCCATTCAGCAGTTTAACATTTTAACCACAGAGGGGTTTTTTTGGTATGTGTGAACATCTTTTAAAATGATAAAATGTACAAAAAAAAAGTTTTTCCGGCATTTTAAGAGGGATTTTTGACAGGATTTGGCATCCTGAGTACAACGCTTACCAGAGCTTCCCGTGGTGGAGCGTCTTCTCTGCCTGGAGGTGCGCTCTGCGTTAAAAAAAAACAACAGCAGATTTAGATTAGAACACCATCTAGTGGCAGTTTCTACACACTACACTCAAAATTGTTCCTTAAAAACACCCAATAATCATTATTTTTTTTAAGATGGAACTTTTAAGATTATAAAAAACAAATATTAAAATAACCAAGCCACAAATCCTTTTTTTTTTTCAATAATAAAGCTTTTGCACTGACGAGAAAGTATAAATAAAAAAGTTTTTTTCCTATCACACAAAGCAACATGGTGATGTTACTCTAAAAATATTTTATTTTACAAATACTGTGTTCATTTTTATATTTTTTTATGAATTGTGAGGCTTAATAGTGCAGCTAGTTCATTATGTAACACTAACACATTTCTGTTTCTTTCTTCTACCAGACCTCCAATAAACACCAACTTAAAAAAAAAAAAAAAAAAGACATTTTATATACATATGTTTTATGCAACTAAATACACTGATTAGCAATAACAGTATACCCACCCGAATAACCAGTGGCTTGGTGAAGCTGGGAATCAAACCCACAATCTTTGGGTTGGCAGTCCAACACCTTAACCATAAGCCACCACTTCCACACACACCTACATTTCTGGTATTTGGTGGATACCTTTCATGAGAGTGACTTGAATTTACCTTTTTTAACTGAGCAGTTAAAGGTTACGGGTCTGGCTCAGAAGTCCAGCTTGGTAATAGAAGGATTTAAATCCACATTCCACTTTAATTAATTTATTGACTATTGGTAGTTCGCGCTCGCTCTCGGATTCACCCACTGCGCTACCACTTCCCTGAATTCAGTTGATTCCATGGATTTGACAGGGAAGTCGTAGCGCAGTGGTTAAGGCTGAGAGCTAGCTTGGTAGCTTGGTGGTGCTGCGAATCAAACCCTGATCTTTAAAGTAACAATCCAACACCCTAACCACTGCTTTATCCTGATACTTCCTCCAAAATAAATTAATAAATAAAAAATAAAATCTGTATAATGTTTATTCAGATTTAGTCCAAAGTCCACATAGCGTAGCGTTTGATGTTAATTACTACTAAATGTTATTGATTTGTCCTGTTGCTTAAACTAGACGGTGACAAAAAAGGTGCTTATATTAATAAAACGCGATATTATTATTAATATTCATAAATAATTGTCCTTATGTTTTAATAAAAGAGGTTTCAATTTTTTTTACAAGTTAAAAAAATAAAAATAAAAAATTATCAAGATTACATTTTTGCCATATCGCCCAGCTCTACTTCCTAAGACAGAAAGGGGTTCAAAACCCGAACTGTGGGGCAGGTTGGCATGTATTAGGCTGGTATGACCCTCTTGTGTTTCAATGAGGGTTAAACAGCTTTCCTTTTTTATTTTCAAAAAAAACAAACAAAAAAAAAAAACTTTATTAGGGGGTGGGAAAAATATCGATTTATCGATGCATAGGGATTATTTAACGATTCCTGAATCGATTCTCCAAAGTCCAGAATCGATTCTAAATTTAAATAAGATGGCGACGGTGCGGGCGGACGGAGTGTAACCGAGCGTTCGTCGCAGGTCGATCTAGCCATTTAATAAAAGAAAGAAAGAAAGCAGTCCAAAATCTACTGAACTGGTTCGATACAGACATGTATTTAAAACTTTGTCTTCTGTCTCACACCCCTTACCAAACTACGGCAAGCACCGAGGGGAAAATATGCATTTTCCCACACACACAGAATGAGTGCTGACACCAACTTAGCAAATCCAAGCTTACTAAACAGTGTAGTCTGTTACATAAGCACTGACTGATGTACAGTGTGTCCTTACGGTGGTATTTAAGTGTTCTTCCTAATTGTTGTATTAATCTAACGGTTTGATGTTTCATTCAGAACTTCTTCATCCTAAACACAACTTTTAGTAATAAATGAAAATTGATGAAACCAAATCATACATTTTGGGAAGTGGTGGCTTAGTGGTTAAGGACTGATACCAGAAAAAAACGGGGTTCGATTCCCAGCACCACCGAGCCACCACCGTGGGCCCCTAAGCAAGGCCCTTAACCCCCCAGCTGCTAAGTTGTATAAAAAAAAGAGATAACTAAGTCATAGGTGCATCTGCCAAAAGCTGTAAATGTGTGTATTTCAAGATGGATAATACCATCCTACAGAAATTGCAACTATAAACAAAAAGCACAGAAACTCCAATTCTGGTTAAAATGTAAACATGTAAAAATGGATTTACACAGCAGAGGAATTCAAATCGGATTGGAATCGGATCGTGACTCCCAGAATCAGAATCAGAATCAGATCAGATCGGATCGTAAAGTACCTAAAGATTCCCACCCCTAGTAATAATAATATAAACCTGTTATTTGCCTCTGCATCAGAAACTTTAAGAGAAATGAATGAACAGCTTCTGACCAATCAGATTCGAGAATTTGACCAGCGCTGTTTTCTAACATATTTATAACATATCAATACTTAAAACAAGCTGGGAAACTTTAAGATCTTTCACACAACACTAAGAATCCTCTTAGATCGGTGCTTATTTTATTATTAGTCTTATATTAGTCTTATGTTTTAAGCTGCTAAAGACAGGGCGCCTCCATGCTAACTGTCAGATCAGTGGACTCTGAACCAGGCAATGCGCGCATAGTGAGCGTTATAACTTGTTAATGAGTGAATAGAAACCAGATCCACTGCGTTTCTTCACATCTCAGGAGTAAAAACATGGTTTATTCACTTGTTATGTAACGCTAAAACTCTCGCGCGCGGTGTTCTTAGAGACGCTTTCCGGCCCCGCACCTGTCAGAAACAGCTAGCCGGTTAGCAGACAAGTGAGCTACAAACTTTGCTGTGGTGTCATCAGGGGTTGATAGAACACGTGTGCGGGTTTGAAGTGTGCAACAAACATAAACGCTGGAATTGTGAAAGTTCACGGTGTTTAAAACATTACCTGATCTGACTGTTCTGAGGACGCCATCGTTCACTGCAGCCTGGGCAGTTAGCTACCTTACGAGCCGAAGTCAAGTGGAGATGTTAGCGATTACACGAGCCTGACGCAGGCCAAACTAGTCGATCAAGATCCGCAGAGGGCTTGAATACACTAGGGGTTTTAAGGTATCCAAAAAAAACTCTTTAGTTTACAAGTAAACATAGAAAAGTTTTGCGTGCATCATTTCTTATCACTAATTATTGTATGTGGCATCTGCTTTCCATGAGATATTAGTAGGGTTAGAAAACCATACACTTAGGGTAAGTGTAATATAAACAAGACAATGGCCATTGGTTTAAGTGTTGTGGAAAGGGAGAGAGAGAAGATGGGGGGTGGGGGTAGAAAGAGAGAGAGAAAAGAAAGGGATGGAGAGGGAGTGATAGAGAAAAAGTGAGGAGAAGAGAGAAAGAAGAGGGATGAAGAGGGCGAGGGAAAGAGAAAAAGAGGGATGGAGAGACAGAGCGGGAGGGTGAAAGAGAGAAGGATGGAGAGAGGTTGATAGAGAGAGAGCGAAGGAGGAAAAAAAGATAAGAGAAAAAATAGGGGTGGATAGAGTGATAGAGAGAGAGCGAGGGAGAGGAAAGAAGAGGGTTGGAAAGAGAGAGAAAAAAAGAGAGGGATGGAGAAAGAGTGAGGGGAAGAGAGAAAGAGAGAGAGCGAGCAGAAGCTAAAGTGTTCAGTCATAGACTGCTGATTGGAAAATTGTGAGTTCAATGGCCGGCATCACCAAGCTGCCACTACTGGACTCTTAATCAAGGCCCTGACCCCCAACTGGTCAGTTTTATGCACAAGATAAATGGTAGTCGCTCTGGATAAGAGTACATGTTAAAGAAAAGAATGTATATATCAGGTTAAAAAACCAATGATCCAACTAATCTCAGCCTCAGACAACACAGAAAAAACTCACGACTAAGTGAAACTAAAGAAAAAAACACACAGAATAACTTTTTGTTTTATATGTCAGTCAGACCTCCTCTTGGCTAATAAACGCCAGACTTGCCAGTATTCTAAAGGTCTGGCTACACAAGACTAAGGGCCCTGTTCACGAAATCATATACTTCTATACTATATAGTAGGCGAAACTGAGTATGTGAGGCGAGTAAGATGTATCCTTAGTATGCAAATAACAGTACACAAAAATTTACCGGAATTCACCTGCGCATGAGGTTATTTATTTATTCATCTTTTATTTTGTAAAAAGAAAAAAAAAAAAAACGCTTTTAAAGCATTTGTAAAAGTGAATATTTTTACTCTCTTAAATAAAATTTGACTCTTCATTTAGGATAGATTTTTCTTTTTAAATATAATTGACCCTTTTTTATTTGCCTTAACTTCATTACATTTCTCTACTGTATTTGGCAAAGATTATCCAATAGAATTTTTTATTGTTTGGATATGTATTAAATGTGATTATTATTATTATTATTATTATTATTATTATTATTATAGAGTTAAGCTAAAAAAACCATTTGATGAAGTTTGCTATGAGATAATTACTTTTTAATGATTTAACTCTTTTATTCATATTATTTTTTACTTTAAAGTTTAAGAATCTTTTTTATTTTAAACTTTAAGCTTTTAGGTCTTCATCAATAAGCTAATCTTTATACTAGGCGATAGATTAAAATTACTACACTGCAGCTCTTCACTCTCAGACCTACTCAAATAACCCGTTCTTATTGAAGATGCTCCTTCAACTGACTTTAGTCTTTCGACATGGTTGCCTTTACCTTTAATTTTAAATATATATATTTTTTTTACCATTTTAAAAAATTAAATAAACTCGTTGTTAAAATTTAAGCTAATAAAATATTCGTTTATTCTTGATAGATACAAGACTTGATTTGCTCATTGGTCCGCAGTCGTCGGTGTCTGATTTTTCCTCTTTATCTGTAACAGGAGGCAGATCTGGACTGCAGGGAGGCCAGTGAAGCACACACACTCGATGTCTTCGTAACCATGCTGTTGTAACTTTTGCAAACCCTGCGTAACCTTCGGCACGAAATGGTGATCCACATTAACTGAGGGTGGACAGTTACTTTACCCTATTCATTTCTTCTCCTCCGGTCTTGTATGTCTTTCTCATTTATTCCTCCTACGCTGATCAATTTATATCATATTTAAGATGCTCAATGTCTCCATTCAAAGGTGGATGATGTGTCTCAGAGAAACTAACGTCCTGCTGCTCCTGAAAGTTATCCCAGAAGACCTGTGGGGTGTTAGTCCTTTTATGGTCACTAACAGGCATCATATTTCCTGCTGTTTTTGACATTTCCTTCCTTTTGAACAGTTTGCACGGCGTTACAGTAAAAGGTAAATAATGTGTCTCAAAAAAGCTCATGTCCTGCTCCCTGAAAATACGCTTTTTTGTATGTTGGGCCAAGTTAAACAGACTACCAACCAATGGTGGAAAATGTGCATCAGAGAATCGGACCTCCGTTTGCTTTTTCTTATTTGGGGAATTCTGTGGCATTTCAGTTTTTCCATGGTGGTCATTTGGTATCTTATTTCCTCCTGCTTTGGACATTTCCGTCCTTTTGAACAGTTTGCACGGTATTACAGTCAACGGCGAAAGATGTGTATCAAATAAACTAATGTCCCACTGTTCCTTCACGCTATGCTTTGTTCTTTGTTGAGGCAAGTTGTTCAAAGTATCGCCCAAAGGTGGAAGATGACTCCGGTCCTGCTTCTCTTTTATACAATTAAGGGAGATCTGTGGCTTTTCTTTCTTCTTATGGTGACCATTCATTATCTTATTGTGTCCTCTATTGGACATATCTTGCATTTTAAACAGTTGGCTTGGCATTACAGTCAAAGGTGTCTCAGAAACACTAATGTCCTGCTGCTCCGTAACGATAGTCTTTGTTGTATGTTGATCCAAAGTAACTGGAGAATCAACCAAAGGTGGAAGACGTGTCTCAAAGAAGCGGATTTCCTGCTGATCTTTAAAATGATCCCAATGGATCAGTGGAGTTTGAGTCCTCCTATGGAAACTAATTGGTGTCTTATTATGTCCTCTCTCTGACTTTTCCTTCTTTTTAAAAAACTGTCTCGGCGTTACAGACAAACGTGAAAAATGGGCCACGGAGACGCCAACGTCCTGCTGCTCCCTGAAGACACCTTTCGTTGTAGGATGAGCCAACTTGAACAAAGTATCGATGAAAGGTGAGCGACGAGTCTCAGGAGACGTAACATCCTGCGGCTCCTTGACATTAATGTGGAAGAACTTTGGCGTTTCATTCCGTCCCTGGTGACCCGCGGTCTTCTTAGTGAATCCTTTGAACAGCTTTTGCCTCTCTGTCGTATTGTGGACCAAATTGACCATCGTTTTGATGGGATGTGGACAGGAATGTAGGGTTATGTCATCGTTCCCCTCGATATTAAAAAGAGGTGTTTCACTGACACCAGGCTGAGGAAACAGTGGACGTGTAAATCCTAAAAACTTATCAGTCTCAGTCGCCTTGCGCTCCATTTATTCCAGAAATGTTATTCTTCCTTGGAGAAACATTCTTTAAATTTTTCTCTGGGGCATAACAACAAATAAAAATAATTTAAAAAAAATAAAAAATATTAATAAAATCAGCGTCGCGGTATTTATTGTATTTTGGACCCCCGCATGTTGTGCCGTGTCAATTGACCGACAGGTGTCATAGAAACAACTAACTGCATTACGTAACCAGAAACCAGCGGTAAATCCCATGATTCATTGCGGCGGCGCAGAGCGTTTAGTTTACAGTCAGAACTTTACGGGTATAAAGTTATATAAAAAAATTGTAGGTAAAATCTTCGTTGACAAAAAAAATAATTGAAGAAATTCTGTGTGTGTGAGGCTGTTAGGCTAACAGAGTGTTAGGCTAGGCTAGGCTATGCTATGCTACCGTTAGTACGGAATAAATTACCATATTTAAACGCGCTTTATTCACCGTAATATTTTACACTGGTTTTCTTCTTAAATTAAATTACTAAGATCATATTACAGTAAAACAATTTTCACAGGACAATCCAAAGTTCTTTTATTTAATTAATAATTAATTAATTAATTTGTAGTAATATTTGAAATTATTTTAGTGCCCGGTACCAACTAAACACCTGACATTTAACAACAAAAAATTATTAAAATAAAATAAGTTAATATATTGATTTTAAGTCCTATTTTACTTTTGGATCAAGATCCAAGTTTCATATCTATCACTTTTGGGTTCCATGGAGTGATTTTTGTCGGTGATTTTCAGTCTTACCAGCAGAGGGAGACAAACAGACTTAAGTAAATGTATTATATGTTTTTAACAGTTTTAAAAGGTAAATGGTATATTTTTGTTGGTGCATATTATACGAGATATATATCGTAGATTATGCGCCAACAAAAATCGTACCAGCAGAGGGAGACAAACACAAGGCTTCAGGTTTGATAACTGGTCAATTATTCAACCCGATTGTGCAGTTGTACTTTATATGTAATAAAAAGAAACCTAAAATCATTTTAAATAGCTGAAACAATGTTTAGATATTTCCTAAAAATCCCTTAAAAATGTTCTAAATTACTGCGTCTGTTTGTTCCTGTAAGTCGTCTTGCTGTGAAGCAATTCGAACCTGTTACTTTTCCTTTGGAGCCACACATTCCGACCAGACAGATTACGCAGAAAAAAACCTCCGAAAATATGTTACCTCTGCTGTCTAATATCAATGTTCTCAGTGTTTTAGCTTTAAGTGCTGTTAAACGCTCTGCTGAAATAAGATGTAGATGTTTCACCTTCAGCTTTATAGATCGTAGTAGAAGACACTCTTATTATTTGTCACAGATACCTTACAGCACATTGGTAGGATGTTGAGGGCAGAGATGATACAGTGTTCCTGGAACAGATACAGACAGTAGCATCTTGGCAGTGCAGGGATTTGAACCTTACCCGTTGGTACAACAAACCAGCTCCTTAACCATCTAAGCCATCGCTGTCTATGACCAAGATTTTAGGTTGTGTTCCTGATCTTAGGTTACTATCAGTGTGATGTCCTCCTTATGTAACTCAGCAGGTACATATACCCTAAATACCTTAAAGGAGGAACTGAACTTAGTAACATCTTTACAGCTTTAACCATTACAACGTTTTACCTTTCTTTCACAGGAAATTACAGATCAGTGCTACTGAAGACAAGGCATTTATTGTCTTTCTTTCTTCTATTCGTCCATTTGATTTTTCCTTCCATTTTCTTTCTTTCATTTTTTCTTTCTTCCATTTTCTTCCTTTCTTTAAGTTCTTCCATTTTATTTTTTTCTTTCTTTATTTCTTTCCCTGCCTTTCTTTCTTTCTCTTTCTTTCTTTTTTTAATTCTTTTCTTTATTTTTTATCTTTCATTTTTTCTTTCTTTAATTTTTATTAATTTCTTTCTTTCATTTATTTTCTTCCATTTCCTTCCTTTTTTATTTCTTCCATTTTATTCTTTCTTCCGTTCTTTCTTTCTTTCTCTCATCTTTCCTTTCTTTCTTTCTTCCGTTCTTTCTTTCTTTCTTTCTCATCTTTCTCATCTTTTCTTTCTTTCTTCCGTTCTTTCTTTCTTTCTTTCTTTCTTTCTTTCTTTCTTTCTCATCTTTCCTTTCTTTCACAAACAACACTATTACTCAGTTAGAATACATTGCACTATGTGTCAGTAAAATATATGACCTGTGATCTGTAAACAACATATGACGAACAGGACCAGTCGGTGAGTTCGGATAGTTTATTGTTGCCATTAAAGTGTCAAAGGACTTCCTTTTTTTCCTTCCTTTTTTTCAAGCTGCATTAAGTTAGCATGGGATTTGTTTGACATAACATTAACAAGTACAAGTACAGCGTCAGATACAGATACCGATACCTGATGTCGATGTCAGATTGTGTGTATTGCTATTGGGTGATAATGCGGGTAAGGCGGGAGGAACGTTTTGTCCTGATAGCAACACTTTTCAGAGGTAACTGAACTTTCTGTTTTCTAATGCAACATTATGTAATCGTTTTACTCTTCAGAGCTTTCGGAAAGCTGTGTACAAGGGAGTACGTTTGACGAAACACGGTTACACACTGGTGGCTTTATACTGTCACACACTGTAGATCAGGGGTGTCAAAAATGTTTTAGAGTTAGAGTTCCAAATATAAAAAAAAAATTACTATAAAACTGCAAAAAGGAAAGGACTTAAACTCAAACTACTGACCAAATGTGTGTAAATAATGGAAATCCACTTCCTGTTCGACTTCAGCCCATGCCAAAATCTGGAAGGGGTGAATACTTATGCAACACACCATATGGTAAAGCCATAATCTGTAAAATTCTATAATTTGATTTGATATGTGACATACCGTATGTCGAGTACAGTATAAATACACACCTTTGAATAAATAATCATTGTTTTGGTCAGTCGACATTCGACTCACTTTAACACCCACTGTTGTAGAACCAAACCGTTTTTTTTTTTTTTTAAATAACAAAATACAGTCAAAAGCGTTAAAAACGGCGCTGCAGCAAGATCTCGGCTAACTATTTCTTAGGAATTGAAGAATAAAAAAGAAGAAAATGGATTTTTCATTGACGAGGAATGAACAGAGACAGAAATATAGATAATGAAAGTCGGACATGCCTGGGAGCAGTCGATTTGGCAATAAAGTAATTGCACATAGATTATATAAATCTCACAGTGACAAGTTATGCGCTTGAAAGATGACAACGGATTCACGCTCGCACGCATCCAAAAGTGTTTAACTTACAACATAAACAATAAAATACATTTCCCGTGCCCGGATTTAATGTTTGTCCTTCGTACCGTATCTTCACTTCATGGTTCCCCGAAAAAACACTATAAAAATGTACCAATTAGCCATGAATAAAAGTTCCGTTCTGGTTTCTGAAGCCTTCATTTGTACATGAGAAAAAGAATTTTACTTACATCACAGAACAAAATATGTGGTCGTCTTGAGAATCGTAATAAAATAAAAAAAAAACAACCTGTCAACTGGCAACAGTTCAGACATATGAAACATATGTAGTGTTCCTATATCAAACGTTTTGTTCTTTGGTCATCCGCATTCGTACTTTATCCTTGCATATATATTTGTTTGTGCATTTTTTTTGTCATCAATAAAGTTTTTCTTAAAAATCGGTCCCAAACTTTTCTTTTCTTTTTGGAACGCAATCCTTCATCATTTCTATCTAAGGCCACGGCTCTTAGACAGCTCACTCCATCAGACGGTCTGTGAGAGCAGCTAAGAAAGAGAACAGATTCTCAGTGTGTGCATGTATCGAACACCTCTGGTACATGACTCAGCTGCGAGCCCTTCAGTGGTTATATTCCAAACTGGCAGAAAGAAAAAAAGTGCGCTTGACGTCCTCTTCAGAGTTTGTAATCTACGTTTACTTTAGTGCAGTCGGAGGTCAGTGTTAACTGCTCGAAGGGCTACTGTTGAGAAAATAAGTGGTCATGTCTCCTTTCCCCTTGACTTTGACCAGGCCACGGCACTCAAGCTGGTAGCCTTTGCTGGCTAATACGTGGTACAGATCAGTGGTTACCTGAAAGAACAAAAGGATATTATTATTATCAGGTGTGTGAGGAGTTTTGTGCTGGTTTCACGCACTATTGGACTTATCCGACTTCATGCGTCTGAACCGGTAGTCAGGAGTAGCTTATGATGCATTCACATGCTTTGCTATTAAAAAGGGGGATGAAAGTTTATTCAGGTCTATTTCTAGAAATTTCCTAATTTGTTTTTCAAGTTTTAGTCTCTTGATTAGGTGGTTAAAATAAAATTCTGTTTAAACTAAGGCTATTTTTACAATGTGAATAAGTACAACATGCATAGAATTGGTGATACAAATAAAATATCACCAGAATTAGAAAAAGATAAATTAAAAAAGATAAATTTCCTACAGAAATACCGAAACTGTTTTCTCTGTAGTAATAAAAATATGAAATGTTTTATTACTACAGAGAATATAAAAAAATATAAAAACTTCGTGACTAATTCGGTGCAACTACGAGTGAGAAACTCGACAATTCCGACAGCTCGTGAACGCACCATTTCCCGGAACTTACGCTATAATAATTAACGCATCATTTCGTTTATTCAGGTCCACTTATACCTATTTCCAGGGTTGTTTTTTTAGTTTTTCAGGTAGTTAAAATTCAAGCAATAGAGTTGTTAATGCACAAATATCACCTAAATTACCTTTTTCGTAAAAAACAATAATAATAACAATAACAAATAATAAAATAAAATGATTAAATCTCGTCCTTTAATATAGAAAATGTAATTTTCTCTGTAGTAATAATAATGTAGGATTTGTATAATCTCTGAAACCAAAAAAAGATCAAAAAGTCTTTAAGACGAATTCGGTGCAACTTCGAGTGAACTCGACTCAAAACTCGACAATTCCGACAGCTCGTAAACGCGCCATTTCCAGGAACTTATTATAATAATTAATGCAGTTGCACTTAACGAACAGCAGGTGGCAGTGCACGCTGCAGATATCCTTTTAAACGCTCACGTACAGTATTTTGCAGACGTTTCTCTCAGGATTACAGCTAAATAACTGTACTTGTTGTACACCGGGGTAGATGTTGTGTATTAAATGTCATGAGTCATGACATCACCAGTATGAATCAAGTCCAAATCAGTGATGCAGGAGAATTTCCTGACAACTGATGATACAATGTCTGATCTTCAAGGTCACACCACAAGGCTCTGTGTCATGGTGTCGACTAGGATGAGTTTAGTGGTTTTAGGAGAAATAACCCGAACCATAACACACTTTTCTTTAGAATGTGACGTAATTTAGCATAAGGAGGGAGGAGAAGGAGGCGAACGCTAATCTGCTGCACAAACCTTTATGCTGTGCAGGACAGGAATCTGCTTTTAAATACTTCTTTGAATTATCTTTAATATTGAGAATATGTCGAATGTGTTAAATTAGACAGGACAGTCAATTAGATGGACCTGGTAGTGGTAGCACAGTGGTTAAGGTACTTGGACTCTCAATTAAAAGATCAGGGTTCAATTCCCAAGCACCACCAAATTGCCACTGTTGGGCCCCCGATCAAGGCCCTTAACCCTTAATTGCTTAGTTGTATAAGAAAGATAATTGTAAGTCGCCCTGGATAAGGTTGTCTGACAGAAGCCAGACAGAAAATGAAATAAAAAATAGACAGGAAGTGATGGCACCGGATCTTTTAGGTCTTTTTTTAAATTTAATCAAGACAGGAGTAATTGTTGCTTTCAGAATCGCACATTATTTACAGGAACAATTAATGCCGTTACTGTGTCTTTGTCGGTTTGAATTTAGGCCACTTGTAAATAACGCAAGAGTAGTTGGACAAACATATCTTTTAATAAATTTTCCTTAATACATGTTGTTGCGTCTAATTTTTCAGCTGTGTCTGTTTCTGCCCTCTCGACCAGGTCTCTTCCGTAAAAGAGATTTCATCTTAATATGTTTTTATTCTGGTTAAACAAATACTGTGTCATGTGTGTGTACGTGTCAAGATATACACAGTCGCTGGTCACTTTAATAGCAACACCTGTTCTGATTAGCCAACAGCGTGGTGGCAGCTCGACGCATCCAATTACGCAGGCACGGGTCAAGAGCTTCAAGAGCAACAATGTGGCCATAATGACTTGGTTTTATGGTTGTTGACGTCGTGTTGAGTTTGATAGAAACTGTTGACACACTGGGGATTTTCCCCCATAACAGTCTAAAGAGTTCAAAGAGAAAATAACTGGTGAGCAGCAGTTTTTAAATGAAAGCTCTTTGATGAAAAAGGTCAAAAGAAATGAGAAGTGGTAAAAAGATGTTAGAGAAGAAGGTCGAGAAATGAACAAGTTATATATAATAAATGATTAACGAGCAGAAATGGGTAATAATTAGTTTCTAATTATAAATTAGATGGTTATCAACATTGAGCTAGAATTGAAGTTACCACTCTTGGTCGCCATCATGAGCAGAAAGGCATGTCATTTTTTAGTAAGTATAAACTTCCCGACCGTTAAACAAGTATCTTCTATTTAGTATGGTTACCGTAAGTACAAATGAATTTTGGACATACTACATCCGCCATGTTGATATTGTCACATGACCTACATGTGGATAATGTTTAAATTAAATGATGTTAAATGAGTGCAATTAAACTACATTTTTATTTTCTCTAAGCTACTTAAAGCGCTTGTAAAATGCTGCTACGCTGCTTTCCGCCATTTCTGCAAATGACAAGTCGACTCTCCTGCGGCTTCATGACATCATATGCATACTTTAAAATCCAAGCGGGAGTCATAGATTATCTGGGAACTCTTCACGTACTGTACTTCGCATACTAATGATTGGGACATACTGCTCGTCCCACATATTCAGTTTCGCCTTTTATATGGTATGTGATTTTGGACGAGGCCTGAGTCTATGCGTAATTGCATGAACAAGCAGGTGAATAGTTGTTCCTAATAAAGAAAAGTTATGATAGATTCGGCACCTGGATTCGATCAGGTACCCCTGTACTGTCCATGCGACTTGCCACGTTGACTGTGTTGCCCCAGATGTCGTACTGTGGCTTTCTAGCTCCAATCACTCCAGCTACCACCGGCCCGATGTTTAGCCCTGCAGAAAAAAACCCCACGAATATAAATACTTAAAAGTCAAAGCCATGATTAATAGAAAATAGCTAATACTAACAGCGTGTGCTAAGTGTAATCAGCATGATGACTCACCAATCTTCATTTGGAAGTTGTTAAACGAGTGCTCGTTGATGTACTTCATCTGCTCCCGTAGCCTCATGGCGTAGTCAGCTAGTGCTAAGATGTGTGAGCGGCCCTCCCTGTCGAACGTCGAGTCGTTCAGGCCCGATGCTGCCATGTACGTGCTTCCTATGGTTTTGATCTTCTCCAGCTGCTTGAACTGATCTTCACTGATGATCTGAGGACATCATGTACATCATTAAAGTACAGGGATTAAAATGAATAAATCAGAAACATAGCTTTTTTTTTTCACAATAGTGTATCGATATTTGAAATGTTTTACATTCAGTGATTCACATTTAGCTTAATATTTATTATATAACCTCAGTACGTGCCACACGACTTCTTTCTTGACTCACTAGCAAACATGGCGAACAAAAATTAAGTGTGCCTTCAGCTTTGTATTTGTAGCTATTTGTTTTTACCTTTTTTTAATTGAAGTATTGCAATATAGGTGTCGTGATATGCCATGTATCGTGATATGTATTGTACCGTGAGGCCTTTGATGCTGCTGCTGTCTATGTTCCCTTTCTTACCTCATCAAAGTCGGCGATGATCTCGTTGAGCAGTCTCAGGCACTCCACGCCCTCGTTATTGGCCTCCAGCTCCGTGTAGAACTCTGAGAAGTTACTGATGGAGGCGAACATGACAGCTACGCACTCACATGACTGGTAGTATAGTTCGTCGTTACGGCGCTCTCGGGCCAGGAAGTGGGCAGCTACGTCTTTCGGCAGGATGTTATGAAGGAGACGACGGTTATAGGCTTGCAGTTCCTCCATCTCCTCTTTCTCTTCTGTAGCCTGCGGACAGATGGCAGAAAAAATAAATAAGAGATGACAGAGGTTGCCAGGACTTCCGCTACACTGTGGGCTCTGGTATGACTTAGACTGTTTTTTCTATTTAGCGACTTTGGTCTTTATAAAAAAACACATTTCTCTAAAATGTTTGTACAGTTTGTACTGTATAAGTAGTTGGTTCTCACACAGAGTCAAACAATCAGAGTTTGTTTACTAAGCGTTGTGTATAAACGCATGAAAATGTAAAGTCATTGGCCCTGTCCTCCTCCCTGCCTGCTTTCTGTAAGTGCGGGTCCGAGCAGACTTCGCCTAAGGATATTACCCAGAATTTATCTGGTGGTGTGACGATTTAAAACGTTGAAGAAATAAATGGAAATGCGGAGCGGTTTTTGGCAGACTTTTTGAAAGAGCGCAACAAAATGAACAATGATGGGAAAGTTAAGTGTAAGTAAATTTATGTCTGAAAGTTTTCGCACGTTTAAATAGATACGATCGAAGGTAGTGTCAATCACACTTACACACTGCCCACAAAACTTTCTGCCATCATTAAAAAGTTTAGGTCGGGTTCGATTTTTACGTTCCTACATCTGTAGAAAGCATTTTAAGAGGTATTTTGAGAGCCACCTCATAAGTGAAGGCCAAAAATTCAGTATGGTGAGCCACTGCTGTAGCCTATGATAGCTAACCGCAGTCTGGTGTGTGTAAAATGTAATGTTTATTTTGTCAAATATACTTTTTTACAGCACAGTAAAATTCTTTCTTCAAATCAGCTATGATTCAGGGCCCCTGGAGCAGGAAGGGTTAACCCAACAGTGGCTGGCTGGCGGTGGGGGGTGGACTTGGGGGGCTTGAATCCAGGTCTTTCCGGTCTTTACATTAGCAACTCAGAGCCCTAACTATTTAAGCTACTTTTTGTGTGTGTGCCTCCAGTCTATGTTCAGGCTCAATTGGTTCGCAGAAATTGGTGGTCTTCTTTTTAATATTTGTCTCCAGTGTCACTAGCAAAGTATCAAACTGAGCCCCTGGGCAAATAACTTCAAAAATCGCAAATGAATTTCGGACTCGGTGTGCAGTGACCTTACGAGACGTATAGCAAACTAAATAATATCAACAACATTGTATACAAAATGTATGTATGTATGTAGAGAAACGGGTCTCACTGAGTGTTTGGGGTATTAATAGACACTAGTTTAATAGTAAGGAAGAATAAACAGCTTGTGTCTAAAATTAAACGCTACCAATCTAAAATACACAGTGTGTTTGCTTGACTCCCTGCAGGCATTTTGTTAATTCAGGACTAAATCTGTTTCTCATAGCAAATGAACCGTGCAAGACTTGGCTTGGAACTGGACCAAGGACACCTTTCTCAGATGCTCTTGAAACAGTCACACCCTAGTGGGATCGCTGTGTTCTCACCTGCCTGAGCAACCCGAACGGAAAACACACACACACACACACACACACACACTTACACCGAGTAAACACTGAACATATGTAACAACCAAACAATTTCTTTTTCAAAATGGCTGCTGTACATTTTTACTACCTTATCCTTACATGACTACCAATTTTACTCATCTTTTCCTATTATTTTAGTCATGAGGTATTTCTAAAAAAATAATTCCAGTAGAAGCCTTCGGGTACGGTTATGTAATCTGTTTAACTGGAAATATCCCCATTATGAATGCAGGTTAACTTGGAGTGGCGTAAGCATGGGGAGAAGCACCTGCAGTTTCCACAGGAAGTCGAGGCGTGCGGTGGATTCGACCTGCTGTGCGTGCAGATACAGCGCCAGCACAAACACAGTGAGGATTACTGGAGTCATCATCTTCAGTGGCACCTTGATGGAGTTCGGCTCGGAGCTGTAGGGATGGAAAAGAATACAATATTAAAAAATAATTTTAAACATAATAATAAAATTTTAATTATACACTGAAAGAAAAACGACACTTTAGGGTCAAAGTTATTACATTTTATTTTAACATTTGGCAGATGCCCTTATCCAGAGCAACTTTATTCATTTCATTTTATATAACTGAGCAACTGGGGGTTAGGCTCCCTGCACAGGGGCCCAACAGTGGTAACTTGGTGGCACGAATCGAACCCGGATCTTCTAATTACCAGGCCAACACTTTAACCACTAGACTACCACTATTAGGACACCTGGCTGGTGGCATTTACACTGCATGTATCAAGTGACCTATTTCTAATTTTTTTTTTCAATTTGGCACAGATTGGATATGAACCAGACCTATTTATGACCTAATTTTAGATTAAATTGGATATGTGCATTAATGTCTGCCATATAAGAAGACACATTGTATTTTCACCTGTCAATCTCTTTTCATCAAAAAGTTGGACACCAACTATGAACTATTAATGTATATTTATGTAGGGAACAATTCTACATTTAGCCAGGCTGCGACAAGGGCACTGTTTTGCCGACCGTTAAATATAGTGCTAAAAGTGCGCAAAATACCAAATAATCTTTTTGTCTTTGTCCATTGTTTTTAATTCCTTTTCCTGGTACGTCTATTTTGGGTTGTTGGGTTGGGTTGCTGTGTATAGTGTAATTGTAGGGATCAAATATGGGTCAGTTTTTAAAAGAAGATGTAAGCGGTTAAAAAAAAATAAAATAAAATTATATATATATATATATATATATATATATATATATATATATATATATATATATATATATATATATAGATATATTATATATCACAAAGTAGGAATTGGGCATCAAGACCTGCAGTGTAAAATGCAGCCTAATTTTTTTTTTAATTAGAATTAAATTTAGAAAGCTCAAAATTTCTTTATTCAGCTCATTTCAAAATCTTTCAAAAAACTAAAAGCGTGTTAACTTCATCCTTATATTAATCAACATCAGTATAGGAGCTCTATGGAACACATGGGACATGGTAGCGCAGTGGTTAAGGTGTTGGCATGCTAATTGTAAAATCAAGGGTTTGATTCCTATCACATGCATTTACGGCATTTGGCAGACGCCCTTATCCAGAGCGACTTACAATATTCCTTGTTATACAACTGAGCAATTTGGGGGTTAAGGGCCTTGCTCAGGGGCTCAACAGTGGTGGCTTGGTGGAGCTGGGAATCGAACCCACAACCTTCGGGTTGGTAATCCAACACCTTAACCATGAGCCACCACTTCCCCACAAATCACCACTCAGTTGCCACTGCTGGGCCCCTAAGCAAGGCCCTCAACCTCCAATAGCTAAGTTCTATAAAAAAAAGGCTAAATTTAGGTTGGTCTAATTACAGGCGTCTGCCAAATGCCGTAAATATAAATGAAACACCTGACCATCAGCTCTGTATGTGTTTTTTAAACAATCTATTTCAGATTCAGTCTCCCTGTATAACTACATCCACATGGCTGGAAATTTATATCCACTAGATGGGTGGAAGTTGTGATTTCCACTAGATGTGGAGCGTGACTAAGGTGCAGTCAGTGTTCCAGTTCCAAAAGGTATTTAAGACATTTACTGTGCTCCTTTTTTTGTTGACAACCTAAAATGATCATTTAAAGAATTAAATGAAATCAGTTTTTGAAATGAGGTTTTATTACATTCCAGCTTTTCAGTTCAGGGTCTTTTATAAACATCTGAGTTAGCTAAAAGTTTCAAAGGCTATTAAAAGTGGCTAAAAAGACACTGGAGGTAAATAGACTTTTCAATTATCTCTATTCATTTTAATATAAACTTTAAGAAATGTTAAAGACGGCACTTTTTTAGTAGGAAAAACTATTTTGATGGTGAACCGGAGCGACCCGGTCTCAGTCCACCGCTCAGTCAAACCATGAACCACATTTCACAAGGGCAAAATTTCAGCATCTGTGTTATGAACTTACCAAGCCTCTGTTTTATTAAAACCAGACCTGTGTACAAAAATAGAAACATTCTCATTAGTGACCTTCATGACCCACAAAGTACACACACACACACACACACACACAGAGCTAAGAACCAAAGTCACCTGAAGGTCTTGCAAAAGGAAATGAATGCATGCGTTTTGAATGATCGAAGATCAAATAACAGAATATTGGATTAGTGTCATGAAAGAAGCTACTGTTCTCTTATTTAGCTTTTCTCTTAATTTAAAGAAAGAACAGCAAGTAAAACAAACATATTGTCACAATTGGCTCTGTGTACTTTTCACTTTCACTTCCAATAATTAAAAAAAACAAACAAAAAAAAACATTAACCCTATAAATAGTAAAGAAAAAACTAAAAAATGTTTCTATTTTTAAAAAGCACTGTTAGATAACAAAATATAAAATAAGAACCTTACACAAAAATGCTTAACAATAAAGTTCACCTAATTTTGTTTCAATTTTGTTTATAACATTTCTCATAAATTTTACCATTTTTTATTCCTTCAATTACGAATATCATTTTATAAACTTTTCTCGCACTATCGAAGGAGAAGAGCCATTTTGTCTTTGTACCCAATCAGCAAGGTTATTACAAACATAAATTATGTGTGAGAAGATTTGTTCCTGTCATTGTCGGAGACGAGAGCTGGAAAGAGGTGTATCGAGGGATTTTTCTAATGGGGGGGTGGAGTAGCTGTGTCTATTAACTTTGCTGTGGTGGTACTTATATTAAGTTTACCTCTACTTAACATTTTTTTCTTTATGTGACTTTATTTAAGTTAGCATACAAACCTGGAACCTTGTTAGCTAACGGCAGCTCGGCTCAGCTCAATTTGTGCTGTGAGCCGTGACAATCAATGATGATGACATCTTAAATTAAATTTGGTATTTAATCAATTGTTCTAATCATCATTAATGGTTATAGCTATTGGACTGAGGTGTCTCGCCGCTTACGTTATCATCCCGGAAATATCTATACAAAAAATTGACAAAATTCTGTACTTCTTGCGATTGGGGTAGGTGGTCCATTTGTTAGAGGTAGCCTATCAGAGCTATACACTTTCCAACATTACATGGCTAGCTAGGTTGCCATCCCCCTTTTTTCTGAACAGTAGCTGCAGCCAAAAAAAAGGGTCGACATATATAACCGGTTGTAGGGCAGTGAGCGTGAATTTTAACATGGAACCAAGCTCTAACCCAGGGGCGGGAAATCTCGGTCCTGGAGGGCTGGTGTTTAACACACCTACCTGTAATTTTCAAGTATACCTAGCAAGATCTTGATTAGTTGGTTAAGGTGTGTTAGATTAGGGTTGGAGTTAAACTCTGCAGTATACCGGCCCGCCAGTAACGAGACTGCCCACCCCTGCTCTAACCAGTGCCCTCCCTCCCAAAATGCTACTACGTAACTCCGCCCCTGGTTGCATCATCAGCAGTACAAGAACTGAGTAATAAAATTATACGTCATTCCACTGTAATATGTATGTTCTGAATAGTGGAGGCAAAAAGTACATAGGGCCCAGTTGAGAACAAAAACGGTCAAAAACAAAAGTAAAGATAAAATAGTTTTCTAATGATTTATCAGAGAAAATGGATAAATAAAATTGTTCGTATAGGTTATAGATTGTTCAAATTCAATTCTAGATTGTAATGTAATGATTAAATTAGGGCTGCAATAATAATGACCAGGCTATTGGATGATCAGGCTATTAATAATGACCAGGCTATTGGTCGATCAGGCTATTAATGATGACCAGGCTATTGGTCGATCAGGCTATTAATGATGATCAGGCTATTGGTCGATCAGGCTATTAATGATGACCAGGCTATTGGTCGATCAGGCTATTAATGATGATCAGGCTATTGGTCGATCAGGCTATTAATAATGACCAGGCTATTGGTCGATCAGGCTATTAATGATGATCAGGCTATTGGTTTGATCTTGTGCTTTTTTTTTAAGCATTTCTGATTAAAATGTTCATTTTCTCCAAGCGAATGTGTATGAAGAGTTAAACTCACAGTGCGTTGGCGGACACCAGCAGGTCGGCGTTATCAAACAGCACCACGAGAGGCCACTCGACCAGCAGCAGGAAGCTGAGCTGAATGAGCAGCATTAATGCCAGCTTGCCTATACTGCTGATGTGCAGGAAGACCGAGCAGGCCAGCAGAGTCAGCAGCACACTGTAGGTGAAATACTGGACAGGACACACAACACACTTCAGATACACTCACACACAAACCTGATAATGTGGATATGAATGCAAGACACCCAAACACGCACTAATAGTCGTGCACACTGACCTCAGGGAATGGACACGGTATTCGTTGGTTGAGACAGAGTGTGAGTGTGTCGTCTGCTGTGTGGGTCAGGTTGTTGAGGATACACAGTGTCACAGCACTCTCGCTGATGTTCAGGTCCTGTGCTACACACTGGATCAGATCCTCCTTCTCGCATGTAAACTGCCGACACATAAAGCAACAAATGAGTATCTATACAATTTGACGAAAAGATGTACTTCTCATGGTTCCGGTGGGTGGTCCATTTGTTAAAGGTAGCCTAGCAGCGCTATACACTTTTCAACACTGTATGGCTAGTAAGGTTGCCATAGATCTCCCCCAAATCCCCCGTTTACAACCTTTCTCTGAACAGTTGTCAAACCAGTGCTACAAAAACCCACTAGGAGATTCTAGATTCGTCTTTTAAGTTGTGCAGAAACGCAGGACATTTTTACATTTTTCTGCGTAGTTGGCTACGCATTAGCTGAAATACAGTTTCAAATGCTACGTCCTTATTCTAAATTAATATCACATTTGTTGAGAATATACTATATGGCCACAAACTAGTAAACAAGTTGGTAAACTTGGATGATGATTTACCCATAAGGAACAATGTTTTTTTCTAAAGTATTAAAGCTAGTAGTAGCTTTTCTCCATTTTTGAAATTAACGAGGAGTCTCTCACGCAGGCTCATGAGATACTGAAGTGTCCATCGTATGAATATTTCAGAATCCAGCCAGAAATAGTAGGGCATCCGAGTACTAGGCAAACTGTTTTTAGCTAACTATGAAGATGGACATACTGCTCACCATGCATACTGCACAATACAGTAGAAACATGATTTTGAATGCAATGATGGACTGCTACCTGTTAGAAAGCTTTTTCCTATCACATAACAGCTACCAACCAGACAGAACAAAGATGCTAAAATGCTTCCTCGGAGGCAAACAAAGAAAGTTGACCTCATCTCAACTGCTACTCGTGCAACACCTTGGGTTATCGCAACAAGGTCAGAGAAAACACTCCCCACCCACTTCTGCATACATAAGATCATGAGTAGCAAGTCATTTGGTCCGAATTCAAACAACTGAGCTGGCAAAAATCTCTATTACATATTATACACTTCTTCTTCTCCTTTACTGACTAACGTTTGCAGGCACCTGACCATCAGATCCATATGTGGTTCCTTTCCAAATGTTGGAACTGGAAGGAGACCCAAACACTGTTCCAGCATGACGATGCTCCTGTGCACAAAACCAAGAGTTTCATCAAGACATGATGTGTTATGATTGGACTGAAGAAACTGAATGTGTTCTCCACAATGCCCTGACACCAACACCATTAAAGTGGTGGATATTCTTACTAGACAGCAAAATAGGAAGCAAATCTGTAATCGGATGTTTATAATAACATACTTTTGTGATGGTCAGGTGTCCTCAAACCTTTGGCAATATAGTGTCTATAGTCTAATGTAATTTACACCGTAATTTTGCTACAAAGAAAATAACATTAGCATGCAAACGTTCAATAGAAATGTAACTTCTGACTGGACAGCGTCATTTTAAACAAGCTGCTGAGGCATTTATACTTACAACTAGCTGATAACTGCCACCTCTCCGGAAAATTCCAGTGCAGGTTAGAAACAATTAATGACCCTTCTCAGGACAAAGTTAACCTTTAAATTTCCAGCTGAAGATCTTTATGCAAAATACTCCTACCACCGAGAAGAGACGGAGGTCGTTTCCATTTTAATCCTCTGTAAAACCAGACCTCTTTAGCCTGATGGATAAAACCAGCTACATTACCATTTCTGGCATTTGACAGAAGCCCTGATTCAGAGTGCCTTACATTTACCCCCTTTTTTTCAGGGTCTTGCTCAGGGGCCCAGTAGTGACAGCTTGGTGGTGCTGGGAATTGAACCCACGAAGACCTTAACCACTGCACTACAGCAGCAGGCTGGCAGTTAACAGAGAGCTGATTAGGAATTCTGTTTAGGAACCTGGCCACAGTCCAAAGAATTGATCTTCATATTCAGGATTGATTTTAGGGGTCATTTCCCAAGCAGGTGTTATTTTGGCTGGGTTTTTTTTTTTATGGAGACGGATATCAGAATTGCAGACCAATTTTATGATGAAACTCGAGAAGGGGTTTAACCACTCAAACTAATGAACGGCGGTACTTTGTGGACACCTTTAAGCAACTACCACGATTTAACAGCATCGACCTCCATTCTGTCCCTCACGTGTTTTTTGTGCATTGTAAACAAATTGCACCCCTTTGTCCTAGGGGACAGAGAGGACGATCAATTTAATTTTTAGAGCTTTTAGGGGAAATTTAATAAAATATTACAAATGTAAAAATTGAGCTTATATAGATTCCCAATGAGCAACGAGCAAAGAACACTTCCTGAGTTAGAGGTAACCCAACCTTCCCAAAGTTACAACTTTCTGACTATTAAAACCACTCATAGGAAAAAAATGAGACAAAAGAAAGTAAAAAAATTATTTTACTAAACACTACAAAGGTCCTCATGCTTATTGGGTGACCTCTCACCTCTAATCCAACTGTAAGTGATGTGTCGTTCATGAACGATTCGTTCATTTTGAACGAGTCCCTAATATGACTCGGGAACGACCGAGACTTGTGCGATTTGTTCATTTCAAACCAAACCTCTGCTGTACGAGCCGGAAACAGAAATGAATAGTTAATCTGGTGAGTCTTTGGGACGAGTCATTCGTTCGTTCATCATGTGACCACTTCCTGGGTTTTTTTTCTACAGTCAATAATAATAATAATATAATACATATAATATGTTTAATATTTAGAAATTATCATAAAATTATCAGAAGACGTGTAATTTTAAGACATTTTTTGGAAAACTCTTTTTTTGAGTCAGACTGGAAAAAAGAGGTGGGGTGAACCAGGTTTAATAGTTCAGTTCAATAAGCAAATTCAATAATAGTAGCGCACTTACATTTTAAGCGGGGTAGTGGTAGCGTAGGTGTTGGACTGGTAATTGAAAGAGCAGTGTTCAGCACTACCAAGCTGCCAATGTTGGGCCCCTGAGCAAGGCCCTTAACCCTCAAGAGATAAATGTAAGTCGCTCTGGATAAGGGTGTCTGCCAAATGCTGTAAATGTAAGCGCAGTATTGCAGACTGTTTGGTTTGACTATGACAATTCATTGCTGAACGAGTTGTCTCGAACGAATCGGTTGAGTCGTAGAGTTTATAGCCCGCTCATAAACATCTGATGAATCAGCTGTTTGAACGACTCGTTTGATGGAACCACTTAATGACTGACTCATTAGACGCCCACTTGCCGTCACCTACTAGCGTTTTAACTTCCTTATTTAATTTTCATCGTTTTATAATTTTATTTATTATTATTTATATAATATAAAAAAAGATTCAAATCAATCTGATAACATTCTTTAACACAGTTGTTTTTATTGGCACAGTCCTAGAAAAAGATTATATTGGCCTCAGATGTAGCTTGACACCCTGCCAGTATCTTGAATGAATTTGATCAACATTTTAGTGTACATAGCAGAGGGATTTCATAACTTGACTTGACTTAACTTTAGGTACTCCTTAAAAGTCTGCCCCACCCTCCTTATATAAACCCCTGGCACAAGCACATGACTTTTAAATACTGTGTTTACTTCTAAATGAAGAACCTTACCATGTTGGCAAACGCTGAAAGGTACAGAAGCAGGACGGTGAAGATTCCTACTAAGGTACTGTTAGTGCGAGACTCGACTATCTTCTTTGACACTGTTTGCAAGACCACGGGAAAGAGCTGAAAACAAACCTGAGATTAATGTCAGACTGGCAGTGAAGACATTCATCAATAAATATTTTGGTTATACAACTGAAACCGTT
Organism: Bagarius yarrelli; assembly: GCA_005784505.1. Taxonomy (NCBI): domain Eukaryota; kingdom Metazoa; phylum Chordata; class Actinopteri; order Siluriformes; family Sisoridae; genus Bagarius; species Bagarius yarrelli. The sequence continues at coordinate 1,741,560 of VCAZ01000093.1, forward strand.
AGCGTGTGACTGACCTTAATACAGGAGTAGATGGCACATATGAAGAGGATGTTGGCAAGGATTATAAAGATACTGATGAAGATGCCAAGCATAAGTGTCGTGCTGTAGAAAAGCAGAAGAGGAAAATATAAACATTCTTACACTCCAGGTTTTATTAGTGAAAGATAACAGCTCCTGCTTTGCATAAGCTATAAATGGAGTCATTATATATACTGAAACCTTCAAGTGGATATTAATAACATTGTGCGTAAGTATTCGCCCCCTTAAATATTTCCGCAACCTGAAAGTAAACTCTGTATATACAGTAATACAACACAAATGCACTAAACATTTATAGACATCTTCACACTCACTCTGTTATGTTTAAAGTAAAACTCAACTGCACCCTGGACCTCCTCACCCGAACTTACTGTCTGATCTGACTAATACTATTGTGGCTGAATAAACAAACACTCACAGCCACGTTTTACAATCTAATGGAAATAAGTGTGTAGGTTAAGATAAAGACTTAATATTAAATAGAATGTTTAAAAAATATTTTCCTATGATACACGGCAGCAAGTTTTCATTAGAAGTGACATAATTACTTTAATAGTGTTTGTCTGTGTGCAATTATAGGCTTCGTCCCAATTCGTATACTTTTATAATATATAGCGAGGCATTAGTATGTCCAAATACCTAGTATGCAGTATGAGAAAAAATTCCCAGGTGATTTAATATTTCTCCCCTGGATAAGATGGACATCCTTAGTATCACATGAGAACACGGGAAAGACGTGACAATAGCAGAAAGCGCTGGTGCGGCACTTTATAAGTAGCTTCAAGGGATTTTTTCACAGTTAAAGTGCACTCGTCCAACATTATCCAAATGAAATATTATCCAACTTTAAATTTACGCTGCTGTGACGTTATGTGTCATGTGATGATACCAACATGGCGGATGTAGTACGTCCAAATTTCATTCATAATCATATTATACAGAATGTCTTTTTTTTTTACAGCCGGGACGTACGTACTAACTTAAATGTAGTGCATAATTAAATAGTATGTGTTTTCGAACGGCGCCATTGTGTCATGTGCTCTGGAATATAAATACTTATGCACAGCACTGTTTTATATAAATATATTTAAAATATTTTAACATATTATTGAAAATACATACTGTGGAAAAATGGTGATCTGAATAAAGCAGATGAAGCAAAACACCACCAGTGTACAGGCTACGTAACCCCCGAATCGATCATCCACTTTCTTAGAATACTACAGACACAAAGGCAACAGATCAGCTTTTTAGACACAGGTAAAATCATTAGTGTCAGTTGTTCAGGTTTTGTAGCTCTTATGGACCTTTTTCTCCAGCACCGGTGTCTGAAACCTGAGCAGGAACTTTTTAACGTGGTCCTTGCGTAGCTGATCGATGCTGCGAGCGTCGATGGCACGTCCCAAAAACTCGTCTACTTCATCCTCTGGATTCAGGGCCTCTTGTGCACTTCGGCTGAAAAGTAAAGCACACGCGTTTCATTTTGACTGAGCCGTCAAATATGTTTTCGGCAGTGGGGAAGGATCAAGTAATGATCTCCGCTCTGCATGCCAGGAATGTCACAGTGTGGTTAAAATCGCCATCCTAAAGCTGTTTAACTATTTATAGCAGGCGGCTTGGTATTTCAATAAGCCACACGAAAGAGAGGCTTCATTAGAAATAAGCTTTCATGGGCATGTTCATATCATGCGGGCTTAGTGCTGAGGATCCAGTGACAGTACGGAAATCTAAGCCACTGCCTTCAGAGGGGAAAGGGGGGGATTAGAAAAGCAGCAGTACTCACTTGTCTTTGCTTGAGGCTTCATCAATGCCCTGGGGGGGGTAAAGCAGGACACAGAGATTAGTTGCAGTGACCAGTGCAAAACAAAGTTAAAAAAAAAACACAGTATTTGGACATCCTACAGCTTTAAATTACAATAAACAGACAGCAGGAAAGAGATTTATAAAGTGATTTTGATTCATTTGATTCTTTTTCCGAGCAGGTGTTTTGGTGGTTAATGTAAGGCTGGGCGATATTTCAGAATTGTAATCTCAATTATTTTTTTTCCATATTGATCGATAACGTTATGCATTTTAATATATAAATAGTTTTTCAAGATATTTGGGGAGGGCACCCGGGTAGTTGGAGTGCAATTATGCATGTGGGTACCGGCGCGTTAACCCAATACACCAATATTATACCAGCAATGACTACAGCTGGTCCATTAACTGCGTTTTAAAGTATAGTTAAATAACAAAAACAGATTAAACATCTGGCCTTAAAATTTAAGACAACTTGCTATAATAAACAACACAATATTACAACCTGTGTTAAAAGCTGTCAGTTTTGTGTAATAAATTGGTACATTTATTTAAAAAAAATGTCTATATTCGAAAAGGGCAGGTTTGTGTTATGTAGCCACATCATGTTTGTTGAAATTTTATCAATTAATACATTTATAAGTGAGTTTTTTTAGCATTGTGAATGTATGTTTAACAAAGACGTCAACTGTACCTGGTGTTTACTGTAAAATATAGAACATGTTTAGCTTTTTTGTTTTTAGAGTGCTGTACGACACAAAGATTTTAATCATGGAACACAGTGTCCCACCTGGAGGATGGTGGAACGGTAACAGGTTTTAAGGTAAATGTCCAGAACTTATCATCGATATCGTTAAGGTTTATCGCGATTCGATATGACATCGTTTATCGGCTGTATATGTATCTGAATGGCATTGCACTATTATTTTATTTTATTTATATTGTTATTGTAGACATAAGCGAGCAATCAGATATGGAGTTCGGGCCACATATACCAAGTAACATGCCATGTATTTTCATTAGATTTATATTTCTCGAAATAGAGCGAGAAATTTCAGGTAGTTGATGTGTAAACGTCATGACAAAAATCCTTAGTTGAGACAGCAGCAGGGTACAAAATCCAGCGGAAACTTGTTTCAGTAAATCAGGTGCTCCAGTTTTTACTAGGCAAAGAAATACTTGCTTTCTGGCTTAAATGTCTAAGGTCTAAATGGCACATAAATTCACAGGCTCATCTATATCAGAGGTCAGAGGTGACCAATCGTATCCGGAGAGAGCTGGTGCTGGTGCAGGTTTTTATTACATCCAAGCCGAAGTCAGTTCTGACAGTCTATTGAAAATCAAGGTCACCTGATTAAAGATGAAATCGGACATGGCTCCATCTCCAACAAAATAAAAACATACACAAGTACCCCGGCTCCGTCTGGACAACAATGGACAGCTAGAAATTTAAAATATCGATGCAAAAAGAAATTCGTCCTGATAGAAACTTATACATTCTTTTATGAAATTTCTGTGACCTTTTTATGGAGTAAAAAAGGGCTTACAAAATGTAAACGTTCATGGTAGCCACTCTTTACTTACTGGTAGCCTGAAATGAATTCAAAATAGCCTGAATAAATATAGAAATAGCATGAATCAAAAACATTTTCAACTATAACAATCGTATAAAATAAACAAATTACAATCATCGATACAAAATATTTGGTTCTAACTGAACGTCCTACTCCAGATGTCAGCGATTTTTGCAATTCTCTCCACTGCACGTGCATGTATCTCTATCGCATTTTTAAACTTTTAAACTGCATGAGACGTGAAAAGAGTACTTGTCACGTGAGGAAAAAAAGCCAAACGCCATTTTGATCCCCCACATATTGATACTGGCTCTCGGATGCTTGAAAATGACATACAACATACTTACACAACTATATTTGTGAGAGAATGCGAAAGCATTGAAATATATTGTTCCTCCCTATAAGATAGCCCAGCGAACAAGGCGGGACACACTAACAGATGGCATCACAATGCTGCCCGCCAGACTGTGCTCTACTGTGCATGCTATCGACTCCCTTGTGCCATCTGTTGGCGTGTCTGGAAACTTTCTGATAAAATGGTTCACCCAAGTTTCTTATAGCTAATTCAGTCAAAGTGAATTAATGAAGGAAGGAATAACAAAATAGAAGAAAACATATTAAAGTAAAATAAAGTAAAGTAAAATAATAATAACATAATAGTATAATAGTATCACCTAGAATACGTGATAAACACCTAACAGTCATAAGCAGCCCTCAAGCTGAGGCTAAAGATTTTCTGTTATTTCCTCCAAAAGCCAGAAAATCCATGCTGAGTGTACATTTGCGTTCTGTGCACGACTCACCATCTGCCTGAAAACTTTGGAGTCTTTGGTCCTGGAGAAGGATCTATCAGGAACCCAGCGGGGCATTAACCCATCAGATGAGTTCGCTCTGGCACGCTGCATCTTAGCCATCATCGCTTTTTCTTCTTTCTACAGGATGAGAAAAGAGAAGCTATTACAGGATTATAGGTTATTATAGAAGCAAGAGTAAGATCTTCAAAAAACACTTATGTGTGATATATGCGTCATATATTTTATATTTGTTTTAATTCTTAGGCACAACTGACCCTTTTCTGGCTGCAGCCGAGCACCAGGAAGGTCTCGATATTATTGTCTTTGAGGTAGGCGTTCCTCTCTCCGCCGGATCCGGGCTCCACCTCGTAGTCGCCGTTTAAATACTGCAGTGTAGCTTTAGTGATATGAATGCGTCTGTGGATATAGATTTATTTCATATGACATAAAGAACACACAGGAAGCAAAACATGTTTTGACGATAAAAATCTATTCCAGCTCCACATGGTGTCGGTGTGCTATGCGTGTTGTGTATGTTTTATATCTTGGTCATGTCTGGGTGGGTGAACAAAGCACGCTCTTACCCTGCTTTGCCTCCAGCCTCCATCTGGTTGGCCAGTGTGACGTCATTGGACCAGACATCAAATTGCCATTTGCGCAGTCCCAGAACCCCGCAGTGCACACGCCCGCTGTGGATCCCCACCCGCATGTTCACGTTGACCCCGGTGATTTCTCTCACCAAACTGCTCACAAGAACATGCACGCACGCACGCACACACACATACACACAGCGTGTTTGCACACAGACACTGTATAAACACATACACCGTTGATAAGGCTGAAAACTAAATATACAGTATTTACACATAAAAGAAAATGTTCCATCCAGCACTGTCGTTTTTTTCTGTATTCTATGGTAGTGTCTCTAAGGAAACATCATAATGGGGTTGGGGGTGGGGGTTCTAAAATAAATTGTACCTTTCTGCAGAAATGAGTGTATATCTTTGTGATGTGGTACTAATCTAAAGTAACTGTAAAACCACTGTCACTTTCCTCTGGGTGAAGATCTTTTCTCTTTTCTAACATGTTACGCTGTGTCTTATTCCGGACTGTGGAAAGAAACCGGAGTACTCGGAGTGAACCCACACAAGCACAGGGAAAACACCTTCAGGTTTATCCTCTATAACATCCGGAAGATTCGACCATTCTTATCCACTCAGGCCTGGCAGGTCTAGCTCTGAGAGCAATTCGTCCTCTTTAGATGATTCAGAATGCAGCTGCACATGTGGTGTTTCTACCTACCAAAGTTTTCACACATCACTCCACTGCTGGGCTCCCTTCACTGGCTCCAAGTAGCTGCACGCATTAGATTCAAAACACTGATGCTTGCCCCCAAAGCCAAAAACAGAGCACCTCCCTCAAGCATCCCTCACATGATCCATCATGATCCACATGTACTGCTCAGCTAGTCCCACCACCCCAAAAGAAGTAAGGTAGATATGCCTCAAAACTTTTCTCTGTTCTGGCACCAATTTGGTGGATTGAACTTCCTATTAATGTCAGAATAGCAGAGTCACTGGCTTGTCTTCATACGAACCAGGTTCTAATATTTTAATGATATTTATGTTCATGACAGATTGATTAACGATGGTCCTTGGTGTTCTTCTGTCGCTCCCAGGCTTGTACATTTACAGCATTTAGCAGACGCTCTTGTCCAAAGAGACGTAAAAAAGTGCTTTGAGTCACATCATTGAACAGATCAATACTGCGACAATAGATCACAAATCAAAGTTTGAAAACCACAAAAACTGTTGAAAGAACAGCATGGATACTTGTTAAATGAGAAGTGATAGGTTTTTAAGAAAGAGGTCGGTTTTCAATCGTCTCTTAAAGACAGCCAGTGACTCTGCTGTTCTGACACTTATAGGAAGTTCATTCCACCATCAGAACAGAGAAAAGTCCTGAGGCAAAGCTACCCTGTGTCCTAGAGGAAGGTGGGACTAGTCGAGCTAGCTATTTTTCCAGTTCATCAACATTGACTATCTTCCTATAACTTTATTATAATATATATTATAATACAATGTAATATCGTATAATTATTCTATTATAATTTGTTCCCTCTTTCACATTCGCAGTTTCAACAATAAAATTGTAATTTTTTTGCTCAAAGTCAACTCTCTCACCTGCTCGACTCAGAGAACAGTGACGTAGATAAAAAGATATATGCTTTTATTTATTATCTTGAGTGTTTAGCCGATCATGGACGTGCCCTTGACGTTATCTTTGGTGCTCGAACTAAAACCTACTTGCCAACTAAGATTCGTCTGTTTTACAGAGCTCAGTATGAGCATGAAATTTACATCTCATACGTTAAAGAAAACAGAGCCATTTGATTTTAAAAACATGCAGACTTACGAGATGGCCTCGATCATGTCCACCCCCATCTCCACACAGCAGTGAGCATGATCTGCTCTCGGCTCAGGCAAGCCAGACACACAGTAGTAACAATCACCCAGGATCTTTATCCTGAGACAGTGGTTCTCCTGCCAAAACAAACACACACACACACACACACACAATAAACCTACTATACTTATCCATGTGAGGACCTTTCAATGACGTATTTATTAAAGTAGCTACTAAATTCCATGCTTACACCTTACCCTAACTCTCACTTTGACCCCAGTAACTAAACGGAAAAAAGCATTTGTCCCGACAAGGTCAAACAATCAGATATTCCTAGTCCTCAGGGTAAATTTGGTAAAGGAAAAAAAACACATTTCACATTTTATGCAAACTAAGAAACATAAAAAATACATAATATCGTCAAAAGTCTGTGAACACCTGACCACCACAAACATCTTATTCCAGATTAACTCTGTTAGCTCAAGCTCCACTCTTCCAGTAAGACTTTCCACTACAAATTGGAGCTTGAATGTGAGATATGTTTTGATTCAGCCACAACAGTATCAGTAAAATCAGACATAAGGAGGTCTGTGGTGCAGTCGTCTCTCCAGTTCATTCCAGTGTTGTTCAGTGGTGTTAAGATCAGGACTTTGTGCAGAACATCCAGCTTGAGATTTTCATTCCGCTCCAGTCATAACACAGCATGTCCTAATGGAGCTCAGGGGGTTTGTGCACAGGGGCATCGTCATGCTGGACCAGTGTTTTATTTTCTTAGTTCCAGTGTATGAATAATGTAAAGCTACTTTATAAAAAAAAAAAAAGGAATCTGAAAACTGTGTGCTTTCAAATTAGTATTAACATTTTGGAGATAAACTAATCGTCCACAAACTTTTGGCAATATTATTAAAATACAACATTTGTGTTGCAAACACTAAATCTGAGTTACTACCCAACCTCCTGTAACATTTTTTTGCTTTTCAGGTATGTACAAAATGTCCAATATGTAAATACATTCTTTAATGCACACTATTAAAATACGCTAAGATTAAACTGGCCCAACTTCCAAGGAGGGTCGTTAACAAATCTGTTTTTATTCCAGTTTAAAATAATATTAGACTCTATATGCTCCAAACAAAAATTCTGATGATGGTGAATTCCTTTCCCTGAATTTGTTTTGTTGTAATAAAATCTCTTATTACTGTTTTTGGATGAATTATTACTTTTACCGAGAACTCCTACTGTCTATTAAAACTAGAATTCCGCTTAAGCAATCGTTTTATTATTGATTTAGGCCCATCCCTTGAAAACACACGGCACCCATATTGTAGTTTAATTGCTGCGGATATAATAACTAGCGATACAAAACCGAGCAAAATATGCACTGAGGAGAAATCGGGAATGTGTAATAACCCTAGATATAAACGCGCAATCCCTCAGGTTGCCCGATGTTAAAGAGTCGAGCCAAGGCTTGTGGTTTAATAAGGGATCGATGGTGTTTGCTTACCCAGGCTAATTTGTCAAAACGAGCAAACAGTTCATTAAGTGTCATCACCAGCTCCTGCGCCGTGCACTGCGACGCCAAACTCGTAAAGCCTTCGATGTCTGCAAAGAGGATGCTGTGAAAAAAAAACAGGACACACAGAAAAGAGGTCAACATCTACACAGGTCTATATTCAGGATGTGGGTGTATGGTGTGATGGACGATAGCGATGAGTCATCATTTGGTTCAGATTAAAGATGGGTTACAATCAATGAGGCAAGTCGGAAAAACTCATGAAACCTGGCCTACATAAAGAACCCATCACCTTTAAGAATTGGGCTCATCAACAACCATTTACAGGCGAGCGAATAAAAAGGGCAACAGATGGCGCTGTTTGCTTCAGCAAGCGTGTCGATGGGAACATTTTGAGACCGTTGGCCACGGCCGTTTCCCCACCCTTGAAAAGAAAATTGGCCAATTTCATGCATTGAACTCTTCCTGAGCAAATGTGACACAGATGCTTCGAGCTGGAGTGAATTATGTGGGATTGCTCTCGCCTGCAAAAAAAAACCAAAAAAAAAAAACCACAGTTGTTGGGCCTTATATTAATGCATGCTTAAAGTTTGCAACAAACTCCGGGCACACTGCTTGTTTCACGCTAGTCGCTTTACTCTGCCGATTCAGTCAATCAGGCGTTTTACTACAGTGTAGTTTGAAATCTGAAAGTACAGGAGGACAAGCCTTGGAAAAAGAATTCGATGTTTTCCTGTGCTGTAAATGAAAATAGAGTGTAGATCAGGGGGTTCCGAATGGTTTAGCTCCAACCCTAATTAAACACACCTGAACTGGCTAATCAAGGTTTTGCTAGCTACACTTGAAACTAAGATGCAGGCGTGTTAAGGAAAGTCACCAGGATGGAGTCTGGTGATCCCTGGTTTAGATGCTTATCTGGGGACTCTTATCGTGTTTATTCTTTCTACTTATTCTACTTGCTTGTACCTCTGCAGTAGTTTACATTTTTTGTGGACTATTTTCTGGACATCAGGATCACATTTCAGAAAATTTACAGACTTGGTTCTTAATCCTTGTTTTCCTTGAAAAGTTCTTGACTTCCTTCTAAGTTACCCTATATGGACAAAGTATTGGATCACATGACCATATGTTTTTTTAAACATTCTATTTCAGATTTATTTTTATTCCTATAATAAAATCCACACGTCTTAAAGAATTCACAACAACTTCTGGAGCATCACTGTGGGTATTTGTTTATTTAGACACCAAAGTATTGTTGAGATCAGACAATAACATCACAAAGATGTTCAGTGGAGTTGAGTCAAGTGTCAGGGCTTTGTGCAGGACACTTAAGTTCTTCTGTATCAACCAAATAACACCATGTCTTTATAGAGCTCATGGGCTTTGGGACATTGTCATGCTGGAACAGTGTAAAAGCCTCTTTGTTAGGGTACAGACATTAATGTCGGGTGAGGACAAAGGGTGAAAATTTGCAAAGGGTGAGGATGTACTAAGGGTGTTCAGTGGTGGGAATCGGAGTCAAGATTCTGTTCAGGACACAGTTTTTTTGTACCAACCACATAATACACCAAGTCTTCATAGAGCCTATGGGCTTTGTGCAATGGAACATTGTCATGCTAGAACAGTGTATTAGCCTTTTGGTTCTGTTAAAGAAATTATGTAATGTAACAACATACAAAGACATCCTATTCAACTGTGCTCTTACAAATTCGTGGCAGTTTGGCGTAGACACACTCATGTGGTAAAGTGTCCAGAAAGTTTTGTCTATATAATGTATCATTACCACTATATTTATCCTGCATGGTGGTTGCACGGTGTTGCATGGTGGGTCAGTTATACTTTGTTCCCACTTCATAAATTTACTATATTTGGTTTGGATTGTATTTTCTTTTTCTGTAAGACAAATTGTCCGTAATCGGACAGTCCCAGTGTCAATCAAACAAGCTTTTTTCTATTCGGTAATGAAGGGTATCACATTCTATATCAGCTTGCATGACTGGTTTCTCTGTTATCTTATCTTTAAATGCTTTCCGTTTTGTGTTTTGTTACCCCTTTGTACTTACAGTATTAACATTCCAATAGCTAATATTATTCCCGATTAAATTCAAGGTCTCGGTGGAGACAGGAGAACTTTGAACTATGAACCTTGCTTAGCTTCAAGAGTGGGAAGAACTCCAACAAAGTTCAGAATTGACAACATCAAACTCAGTGCAAAGGAATGCACTCTTGGCCATGGCGAAAATTAAATCGAATTCCATTCTGTAGTGTTAAACTTCAAAAAAATGTCTTCTGGCATTTGGGGATTTGTGTTTTTATTCGTGATCAACTAGGAGTTTGTGTTAACTCGCATTATTTTGAGGCTTTTTTTAAGTGAAGAACTTTTCTAAAGTATCAGACATTAAACATTTGACTTTTCAGCTCAAAAAAGTCCCATAACCATGATGTAGATGTAAAAGACTTCTATTATCTACAGCAGATGATCAATTAACGTTTTTATTGCCATATACAGTCCTCCTATTCTTTAATTCTTTATTTCAGATAAATAAAATATTCAACTTCATTGTGCAGGGTACGTGTACAGAGCCAATGAAATGCATTTTTCGCATATCCCATCTTAGTAAGTTGGGGGTCAGAGCGCAGGGTCAGCTATGATGCAGCGCGAAGGGTTAAGGGTCTTGCTCAAGGACCCAACAGTGGTTGGCTTGCCAGTGGTGGGGCTTGAATCCAGGTGTTTCTAGTCTTCAGATCAGCAACTTAGCCACATTTGAGCCACCACTGCTCCCACTGAATAAACAAGAACAACCTGTCAGAAAGCTGGCGTGATAAATAGTAAAGACGTTTACCTGACGTTGTCGTGTTTCTGTATGTAGATCTTGTGAAACATCATATCTTCCTTTTTGGCGTTGATATTTTCCTTCATCTCCATGGCAACATGTCGGGGCAGCACCGAAAGCAAAAGGCGCTCCTGGGAATGTGTGTGAGAGGGAACAACAGTGAGTTTGTGCATATGGGACCATTTGGGTGAGTGGTAATTGTTTTGATAGGCTGTGAGCTGGTTTTATTTATCTATGACAGAAGAAAATGATGACATCTGGAGGAGGTTGTTGAGGCCAAAAAAAAAAACTCTAGAGGGCACTGTAGCTGATATTTAAGTCACTTTTTACACGGAAATTTAGACAACAAGTATGACAAACCTGAGTAAAATATTAAGCAAATCATCATCTGTAATCATCATCTCTCTTTTTTTCTCGCTTGAGCATGAAATACTGTATTATGGAAGTCGTCATGTGGAGCGATTAGCACACCGTGGTACTAAACGTAAGATTCCCTGTAAGAGTTGGTGAACGCTCTTTAAGTTAAAACGCAGCTCATTCTCTGGTCAGGAAGTAAAGTAAGCTGGGTATGTGTTTTGTTGATCATTATAGACTACACTGACATAAGTCTGTTTCTTTCCTATTCCGAGCCCACCGTGGTGGATCGGCAAAGAGACAATAAGCCCCGGAGGCAGTTTCCTAATGATGACATTGTCTTCTAGATGGCTATCCAGACAAGACAACAAAAACTTTGCTGCGTCATGTAATAACCTGCTGGCTTGTCCGGTCAGAGGAAAACCGCAGTAAGATGTTTGTTTCAACTTATTTTAGGTTTCCGATTATAGAAACTATTATCCTATAAATTCCTATTAACTCTCATATATTCTTAGGACTTCTGGTTCCCAGAACCCTGGTGGCCTTAAATTACTAAAAATAAAATAACACTTGATTAGCATAGCCCTTGATTTTATTGTTAAAATAGAAGTGCAGCACAAACACGGGTTGATGGGATAAAATGAAAAAAGCAGTTAAACGATGCAACAAGTAAAAAGTAAATCTAAACACAATATAATGCTGTTATATTTTCTGTTAAATTGAAATACAAATCCTTATATAATAGAGTTTTTATTTTCTCCAGACAATAGTAGATTTATAGACTGTAACAATAATAGTTTAATTGCACTGTATGCAGTTTGGAGCATTTTTATTCCCTGGTCTGGTTCTCATGAAGTCGGATATTCACACCTACTATCCCTAAGCGCCGTCTATAAAATATTTCTGGCGCCATCACTGCTGGAGGCAGATTACTGAAATTAGCAATTAGCCTTTCTGCACTATGCCAGGGTGGAAACACAGGAAAAACATTTTGGAGAGGAAAAATTATTATGTGTGTTATGAAACAATGTGGAAAAAACATGTAGCGGGAACAATAATTAGGCTTCCAACTCAAATTAGCTAGATTTACTTATCCGGCAAACGTTCATTCTTGTTTCTCTCCAAGCCTCAGTAAAACCCACATTAGTGAGTGTTGTCTAAGTTTAACCCCTAATATTACATCGATACCTTATGTGTTTTTCTTTAAATCTGTTTCCGGCCATCACATCCATTTATCTTCATCTATTTCAGCTTTAGTCTTACTCCTATACCAACCTCCACACTTCTGTATAATGTTTTTTACTAGATTATGGGGATTTGCTTATTTAGTCACAATAGTATTAGTGAGATCAGATTCTAATGTTGAGTGAGGACTAAGGTGCAGTCGATGTTCCAGTTTATCCCAAATATGATGGGATTGATAATTAGGGGTTAGCTGGGGGTTGTGTTGATTTGGGGTTGCGGCACCGGAGTCAAGGCTCCAACCAGAAAACACCATGTCTTTATGAAGCTCCAGGGTTTTAGTGCACAGGGACACTGTCATGCTGGAACAGGATTTGGGCTAATTTAGTTCCAGTAAAGGAAACACCTAATTATGGCCTCATAATACTGGACAAAAACTGACATTGTGATATTTAGTTAAGTCTTCACCATAATTACAAGTAATCTTTTAAAGATACAAAAGTGATTATTTCTTGTGTCTGAATGCTTTAAACTTCCTAGAAATGTTTACATTTGTTAAATTTGGTATATTTTTTCTAGCATTTTGTAGACGTCCTTATCCAGAGGGACTTACATTGATCTCTTTTACACAACTGAGCAATTGGGGGTTGAGGGCCTTGCTCAGGGGTCCAATAGTGGCTTGGTATAAAACCCTGCTGGGAATCGAATCAGGATCTTTTACAGTAACAGACCTTACAATAATGTGTACATGCTATTATTAAACTTCGGAATTATTCTACAAATCACATGTGCTCTGAACTGTAGTGCAGTCGACGACTATAATCCCCACTTGACATTACACATCCTGTCATGTGACTATAGCAGATACACACATTGTGTATATAATTGTGCAGTATTTAAATACGTTTAAAACAACTGTGTGTTTTAAACTTTAAAGATAAGACACACTTACATATGGGTGGGCTGGTGAAGGTAAGATGTCCACTGACTTAAAGTGTACATACAATATTTTTTACACACTAAAGCTAGGGAATGTAGTGCATACTTAAGCCAACTATGTGTTGTTGTTAGAGCAGGGAAGTTCCCAACTTCTAAACCTATCCCAGACCTTCCCAACTGTGGAAATGGTGTGTGTGTGTGTGTGTGTGTTTATGTATATACCTGCTGCTGGTTTTCTCTCTGCAGGTGGATTCGGGCCTGAATGTAGCCTCTGGTCTCTTTAAAGGCTTGTCTCTGGGACACCTCTGCTGGGTAGTGTGTGCAGATCCCAATAATGTTGGTGCAAATAAAAATGAGTCCATTTGCACATAACTAAAAGTAAAAAGAGAGAGAGAAATAGAGAGAGAAAGAGAGAGAGAGAGAGAGAGAGAGAGAGAGAGAGAGAGAGAGAAAATGAGAGAGAGGGAGAGAGTGAGTGAGAGGAAGAGAGAAATAACAGTAAGTGGTTATATAACACTGTAGAATCTGTGTTAGTAGAATTAATAACCACTGGGCAATAACACATGTTCTAACAGTTTAGCTTGTAATCTACAAAATTAATGCAATGTTGTTATAAAGGAACCTGAAAGACACCATCGGAAACAGCAGATTAATCACACGGGTTTAATATTCACTACATCAGAATTTATCCAGCAAATCTGTTTCCATCTACCTTTAATCGCTTTAAACCTTTTTCGCAGAAGTAAAAACCACCTCAAGCGAGAGTAAAAATTTTTACTCCTAAATTTACCGTCTTCATCACTCGTTTCTGATGCAATACGTCAAAATAATTTTACATCGACTTAAATATGTTTTTCTCTGTGTGTAGTCAGTAGGCATTTTTATCCAGGTTGTCCTCCAGCTTTATCCTGGACAGTGGTTTTATGGCTGCCAGTCAAACACAGGCAGGGCACCACACACACGTACACACACACACACACATCTACACTCCAGCCTAGCAAAGAAATTAACATATCTAACTTGTGTAAAATGGAGAAAAACCAGGAAACCCTATAATAACATCCCATACTGACGTTGACAGAAAAGGTGAAACTTCACACTGATACTGTAATAACCTGAGCTCAGGATTCAATCAGGAAGCCTAAAACGAAGAATGTTTTCTATTGCACCACTATGGCACTGTGATTAATTTAAACTGTGACGAAAACTTTAATTGAAAGTCTTAAATATATGAACTCTGTCTTGTTAATAACACTTTAATAAGTTTAATTAGTCACACTGACTAAAACTAAAAATCATTAGAACATTCCGTTAATTAATTACGCAAAAAAATTTCGTACAGCGAAATTTAGTAAGGAATTTCTATGAAAGATAAATTACTAGATTAATAATTGACTTTTGCTTTAAGCTGAAAAAAGGGAAAAATTCAATTGAACATGTTTATGATAACTAGATTAGCTGATGTAGCGATTATCAATTTACATAGTATTAATGTGAAGTAATTAGAGTAGAGAAATTAGCACTGGTAAAAAAAAAAAAAAAAAAAAACACTGATGTTGTAGGTCTCATTCTTGGCTCGATTGTAAGTTTGATTTTATTTAAGGCTTTAAAAATACCTGATCGAATTATATTGGATGTATAGTAATTACTCAATACAATAACATGAGAATATTACATATATTTGAATAAACTAAAAACAGCAAACTAAGTGTTTTCCATCCAGTTCTACAGAAAAGTGCTAGCGCAGTAGTTAAGTGTTGGACTGCTAATTGAAAGATCGGGGTTCGATTCCCAACATGATTAAGTTACCACTGCTGGTCCCCTGAGGCCATTAACCCCTAATTTCGCTGTGGATATGGGCGTCTGGAAACTGCTGTAAATGTTTCATCATCGCCCAATAATCTACTAAACTCGAGTGTACATCTGTCACACTATTAAAAACAGACAATTGTCTAGAATGTCTCTATATGCCGTAGGGTTAAGATTTCATCTCACTAATACTATTAGGGCTGAACATATAAGCTCTTACAGCCACAATGCAAAATCTAAAACATTATTATAGGAGTAAAAGTAAGACTAAAACTGAAATCAGATGCTCAAATTACACATACAGGTGTGAAGGTCAGGAGTCCCAATACTATTGATTAAAGTATCAGCACATAGAGGCTTCTGTGTCTAAAAGGACTGAATCCTAAAAGCCAGTTTAACATATTTTTTTTTTTAAAAATTGATAAAAATCCTGTTGCACAGGTTCTGTGACCCGTGGCTCAGCATTTTCTGATGCTTATCAGCAAGAGGAGTCACAGTAAACATGGGAAGGCAAAGAAACGTGAGTGCTGCTAGACCATCTGTGAGTGCTGACTAAAGCAACTAAAGGAACGAGCCGGGTCTGTCACATTTACACAAAAAGACAATTAATGCACAATAACCCGGAGGCGGCGATGCCTTTAGGTCAGTCAGCTGAGAATTTGCACTGAAATGCACAAGCATGGGTGAACATTCACTGCACTTAAATTGATTCACTCTGATCACATGAATACCTATGAATGTTTACAGCAATTTTATTTATGTTCCAAGAGTTTATTTTTAGGGAAAAGGGGAAGGGGTAAAGGTGCTAAAAAGGACGTTGTGTTTTTAATTATGTGTGGGGGAGGAGAACAGTCTCAGTGTGTTGTGGAATTTTGTTCTATGCAAGGTCAGTAAGGTCAGTCTGCTCTTAAGGCCATACTTAAAGAATGCTAACACGAGGATACCAAAAAAGTCCGAAACTTATTTAAAACTTATAGTAAAAGAACCGAAAAAGTAGTAGTTCATAGTAGTTAAATGTTTAATGTGTTCGATAATATTTCTTTTACTAGGAACCAGGAAGCTTTTTCTATTAAAGAAAATTTCATTAAAACTTTAATTTGATTCAGATGATCAATGAAAATAGATAGTCACTAATAAAATATTTAAAAACTGCTTTCAGTTTAGTTCAAAATGAATTATATGATTTTTCCAAATAGTCCAATTATAGTCATGTGGTATACAGTATTTTTTACACACACTTCATTTCTTGGTTGTTTTTTTTTTAAGTTACCAGACTAAAATCTTTCTTACTCTTTAAAATATCTTCCATAAGTATGTGGAAAATGGAGTATTTCACTGGTTAATGTGTTCATAAGATTGTAGGTGTAATTTCCAGCACTAACAAGCAACCACTATTGGGCCCCTGAACATGGCCCTTAATCCTCAACTGCTCCGATTCATAAATGTACATCATTTATACAAGTGAGCAATTAGGGGTTAAGGGCCTTGCTCTGGGGCCCAGTGGTGGTGGCTTGGTGGAGCTGGGGATAGAACCCACAATCGTCGGATTGGTCATCCAACACCTTAACCATGATCCACCACTTCCCCATAAATGAGGTAAATGTAAAATTGCCTTTGCTTAAGGTGTCCGCCAAATGCTGTATATGTGAATGTAAATACGAGCACAGGTGACTTACGAAGACTAATCTGTATAATTTTACAGTTTTTAAGAAATTTTATAACAATAGTTTGTAACGCAAACTTTAGATCAAAAGATATATACTCATTTATCATTTCCAGCTCTCTGTCACAAATTAGCCTTTCATTTAATCAATACCAATAAGGTTATAGTATAGTTAAATAAATAACTTAATATAATTACGATTTTTACAGACGTTTAGATTAGACCAAAACTTTCTTACTGAGACCTATCTACCCAATCTTCTTCTTGTACTTCTACTTATTATTACTGACAAAAGGTGGCAACAGCAGACAGCAGAAATGTGGTTTTACCAACAAGGATGTGCAATAATTTTATAAAACTATTTCTTTATATACACATATAAACTTGTTGTTTCATAAGTGAATTCCGTGTTTCGGCTAAAAACAGGTCAATTGAAGAGCAGTGGTTAAGGTGTTTGGGGTTTGATTCCTGGCATCAAGTTACCACTGCTGGGCCCCTGAGCAAAGACCTCAACCCCCCAATTGCTCAGTTGTGTTAATAAATTAAATGTAAGTCTCTCTGGATAAGGGTGCCAAATACTAAAAATGTAAACGTAAAAACTACCAACTGTTGCACTAAACACATCAGCTGAGGCTTTTGCTTAGTGTTGCGTTATCGTGCCAGGTCCTTAGTTGCATAAATGAGATAAATGTAATTAACTCTGAATAAAAGTGTCTATCAAAAGCTGTGACTCCACACAATACAAGAGCATAAAGCCACGATATCAAGTTAATAATACTATTTATACTTGTGTGACATTAAGAAAAATAATTTAAATAGAATCCCTAAATCGTTTCTTCTAACCCCATTTGAAAAAATACTATAGTATACTTGAGGATTAACTAAAGCAAGATGAAGTAAATTGTAGTGTAGTGTAGTATATAACAGTATTTACTACGTCCTACTGCAGTATACTATACTATTAACTTAAGTAAATACTGTACAATACTTTATAAGTTACTAGGGTAAACTAGGAGACTCTATCATATAGTATTTACTGAAATGTTTAGTTTTATACTATTTACACTTTTATGTATATGTCATAGTATAGAAAAAACTCTAGTTAACTGACAATATAAAAAAAGATTAAAGAATGCAGCTAAGATTTTTAACAATAAATAGAAACAATAAAATATAAAAATGTTGTTTGGTTTTATTAGTTCAAGCGATTTTGTTGTTTTTAGTTTGATTTGTGCTGTGAAGTTTCTCGCACATAAAGTATAACAAAATTGTGGAAAATTTACTATAGTAATGAATGTAGTCATTTGTTTAGTTTAGTTTAGTTTAGTTTAGCAAAACTTTTAGAACCATTGCAATCATCATTCAATCATTGCAATTTACTACAATATATTTACTACAAACAGGTTCAAAAACACTATAGTACATACCACAGGAAATTTTACTACGTTTGATAGTAAAGTTACTTGTTAGTAAAGTTATTTGTTACCAGCGCTATTAGCCTGCTGTACTTTATTACATTCAGGTTCCTGACCAATCAAAACATGCGACTAGGCAGCACACTGAAGCTTTCACATGTCTGCTGGGATAGTTAATGAATTTATTATTTGTCCTCTTTTTGCCCTTGTGCTGCCCTACAGGGCTGTTTGTACTCTATAATGAATGCCAGCACATGGACACACTGAAAATCTGGCCTTTGTTGGATTGGTTGTATGAAGAAAGGACAATGGCGGCCTGCATTAATGCGCTCTATTCTGCATCAGTTGACCCCTCGCCGCCTGTGTGCTCGCTTTGACCCGTGTAGTGTGGGAACAAAATATTTCCTCTGACTGCAGAACAAACCATTTCCTACCAAGATTGCATTGTCAATATAATTTAAGAGCAGTGAGAGTGAAGAGCGAAAGCATTTACGAGATTAACTGTCCAGCACCAGCGGCAGAAAGGGCCTCCCTCATACCACATCTGTCTGTCATCACACAGGATCTGTCTTACCCCCTCCTGAGTAGAGGCACGGAGGAGAAAGCCTCGCAAGCAACTGCTCTTGTGCTACAAGTGTATATTTTTGTAATCGTGTAGGATAACAAAACAAGACAAATAGTTAAAATGTCTTAGAACTAAAAACATTTAGTGTTTGTAAGCCCGGCAATAAACAAAGCTAGCTACTGTATGTTATCTTTCATCATAAACGTAAATGGCTACTACAATTTGTTCATGTTTTTCAAACTGTTAAAGAAAAAAGTTTTGTAATGACGTATAAAGACGTATTGTTATAGTACCACACGCTTTTCCTAGTTTGACAAATAAAACCACTTTAAAAGTGATAACATTGAAAAAATGTTTTGCTTTGTAATTTGTCAGGAGTGCGTCATTATGTAGAAAATACTGTACAAATGTATATATAGGACTTTGTATATGTTAACCAGCACACAGCGGTCTTTCTTCAGGTAGACAAATAGTGACATATATTGATTAACAATAGTGACACGCAGTAACATCTCTCATGTCCCATAAAAACATACACAACAGAATTTTCTTAGACTTTGCAGACTTTGTTTAGGGCATAATGCGTTCATGCATGTTTACAGTTTTCTAATTTGTATATTTGACTGCTTTAACTAGGGTCTTAGTGCTGAATTTCATTTCTTTTTGTGTCTTTTAATTATTGTTTGTGTTTAGGTTCATTAGATTAGATTAGATGATCAGATTAGATTAGATAGGATTCAACTTTGTCATTGTACATAATTACAAGGCAACAAAATGCAGTTATCATCCAGAAGTGCAGCATAAACATAAGTACAGTTATATAAATAATGGATACAACAAAAGATATGTTTATATATATATATATATCTTCAAGTTGGTAGTCCAACACCTTAACCACTGCACTACCACTACCACTTTATATCCATATATATATATACATATGTGTGTGTGAATGTACTGTATAGTATAGAAGTGAGCAGAGATTGGTAGTGTGCAGAGAATATATAGGTGATTGTACAGAAAAATAGTACATTCACAGATGATATATATGAATATACAGGATATTAATGAATATACAGAAATTTCCATAAATTTACAGAGTGATTAAATATACAGAAACAATATACAGATGAATACACAGTATAGGAATTAGTTATTTAAGTTTATATTCGATTTTCAGAACATTTATATTATAGTTTGCATTTTTATTGTTGTTATATTTTCACCTGATGCAGTATTATTATAATGTTATAGTCATATGTTCATTCTTATATACAGGTATTTTAGTCTTTTATGGAACTTTTTGAATTTTTTTTCTTTCATTTGGGGGGTTTTTGTGTGGATATTTTTAAAATTGTTCAAAATAAATAACTATTAAAAACTGAAAACTGTAGGACAGCAAATTAGTAAAACATTGTTCTGCTAATCCGTGTGGTAGTAGTTTAATTAAAAAACTGTTAAAATTGTGACATTATAATAAGTAGACACATCTCTATCCTGGAGGTGGTACTGTATTTAATGTTTGTGTCTGTGTTTTTTAATAGATGATAGATAAACACACCCGTTCAAAGATAACATTCAAGTTATGGGTGTAATAATTAATAAAATTTTAAAATTAAATGTAAAACTGCATCTTATTACTTTGCTTTTTCCTTATAACTAAGCATTTTTTTAAAGAACCCGAAACTAGAACATCCTACTTCGAGCCTGTGCCTTATTACCATTTCCTCT
Source organism: Bagarius yarrelli (assembly GCA_005784505.1). Taxonomy (NCBI): domain Eukaryota; kingdom Metazoa; phylum Chordata; class Actinopteri; order Siluriformes; family Sisoridae; genus Bagarius; species Bagarius yarrelli. The sequence continues at coordinate 1,762,178 of VCAZ01000093.1, forward strand.
GCAGTGCCATTTATTATTCAGTATGTCAGTGTCCAAGCCGCGGAAATTAGCACTTCATACAAACTTTAAAACCAGCACAACACGACCACTGAGACTCCAGCAGAAAAGCCTGGATTCAGTTACACACACACATACACAAACACACACACACACACACACACAAACACGTCTATCTGACGAACCTTGCGAGCACCTTTAACTGACCTTCCATTGCCTACACTTAACCCTAACCTTAACCTCTCTTACCAAAACTCTTCAACCATCTTTGTTTTTTCTTTAAATCAATGCTGTCTACGATTTAAGCGTATTTCTTTAACAGAGTCCAGGCTAAGGTGTGATATTAAAGAATAATTCTATATGCAATAGCATGCTAAAAAATGCAATATAAGATATGGGCTGAAATGATCATTTTTTAGATATTTTTGGCCATTTTTTTTCTTTTATTGATAGGACAGATAAGAGATGAGGCAGAGGGGAGGGACAGAGGGGGACCCAAGCTGGAATTGAAGCCGGGCCACCAGGGCACAACCATGCATGTTGGTGCCGGCATCATAACCCACCACATCACAGCACTGACCCTGAAATGATGTAATTAACATATGTTCCTACAAGCACGTTCATTTTTGTTTCTAAGCTTTATCTGCAGAGCATAGCTGATACAAATTGTGTTTCATTTTGAGGTAACTTAGAATTTGTATTGTTTTCCTTTGCATTGTCACTTGAGACTTTATTCTGAATGTTGTTGTCTCCGAAATAATGCCATATTTTTGAGGTGCTACTTTGTTTCAGCACTAAATCGTAGGCAGCAGCTATAAAGCAACGCGCTATGAAAGCTTTGCAGCATGTTGATGGTCGTGTCAAAGTACGCGCACCCGTATTCCAACTAGCATCGGCGTGCCAGACATTTTACTATCCGCATCGACCTGAAATATTAACTATACATTATTATTAATATATAATAAACCACTGCAATATGCACATTACGCACATTTGCGATATTTAGATCATTTTGAAATGTTGTGCAGCTCTAGTCCCTGCAAAGGTCCCCACAAGGCCAATCCTCTCAAGCATCCCATACCTTTGTGGGGACATTTGTAACCTCTAAGACATAAAAACATGTTACTTCAAACAAATACACACACAAACACGCACATAGCAAAAAAAACATAGCCGCAGGACAAAGTCACTGCGTCTACAGGATAGAGTAAAGAAAAAAAACAAACACTACAGACGTTTTGTTTCGAAATCACTGAAGACAGATCGTTCAAGTTTGTCGCTGCTCTCAGGACCTTCGTGTTTCCTGTTCTGTCGACTCCACAGGGAGAAAAAACATGAATACACCAGGGACTGATATTACTAACCACATCAGAGGAATTTGCCTTCATTTAGTCCATGTTTTTACCAGGTGTCTTAGAGCTATAAATGTCAGTTAAATGAAAACCATAAGAAGGTTAAAAATCTGGCAAATAAAGTCTGCTGTGTTTGTGTGTGTGTGTAAGTACTCATGTAATTCCCAAAACTCTAAAATAAACACACACTCATTTTAATTAGGTCAGTTTCTGTTTGAGCAGCTAGAGAAGGTTTGAATCTGAAGATCGTCATGACAGGAAATAAAATGAATAAAACAATGTCATTTTAAATACCTAAGTACAATATTTTATTGTGTCCATGTTCAACATTAAATTTCTCTGTCAAGGCAGCACGGTGGCTTAGTGTTTAGCACTGTTGCCTCACAGCAAGAAGGCCTGGGTTCGATTCCAGTTTGCATGTTCTTCCCGTGCTTGTGTGGGTTTACTCCGGGTTCTCTGGTTTCCTCCCACAGTCCAAAAGCATATGCTAGGTTGATTAATGATTCTAAATTGCCCATAGGAGTGAATGTAAGTGTGTGTGTGGCCCTGTAATGGACTGGCGACCTGTCCAGGGTGTACCCCTCCTGCCTTTCGCCCTTTCAGACACAGCTGGGATAGACTCCAGCAGATCCCTGTAAATGAGCGGGATTTGAGGATTAATAAATGAATAAAGAGTTAAAGATTTTAGATTTTGTAAGTTATTTTGTAGTATTCCTGTGTATCGTAGCTTGCTAGAAAAAATATATTTGTTATAAAAGTTCATAAAAAACAAAAATCATTAGTTTTCTGCATGAAATGTTTTTATGTTCAAAGTAAAGAATCATTTCTGCTCGCTTGTTTCCCCCAAGTGCTTGTTCATAAGCATCTGAAATTTATCTTTAACCAAATAAATGGTGTGTGAGGTTATTTAAAGCAAAGTAAAAACACATGTCTCACTCCTAAAGTCAACAATGTCCAACTTTATATTATGTCTGCGGTAATAAAATGCCGATTAAAAATGTATTGGCGTGTACTGGGAACGATGGTTAATGTACTGTAAATGCATTGTAATGTAATCTTTTGAAAATAATTCACTACTCTTTAAGTCGTGTTTACGTTGTGCCATTTTTTTCTTTATATTCTTGGGGCATTTTGCCTTTATTGATGAGACAGGGAATAGGTAGACGGGGTGAGGGGGAATTGGACTGGAAAATCCCAGAGCCAAAATCGAATTCAGGCTTCCCAAAGTACAACAGCACCATGTGTCTTAACCCAATACACCACGGCGTGAGCCTACACTGTATCCAGCATCAAACAAAAAACATTGTCTAGCGTTAATTTTGCTGATGACATGCCTCAGTAAGTTTTTCTAATTGCTGCACCGTCCACATGACTCCTTTCCATATTTTCCCAATATGGTTTAAAGTTGTCACCTAACCCTAACCCTGATCTATCTATCTATCTATCTATCTATCTATCTATCTATCTATCTATCTATCTATCTATCTATCTATCTATCTATCTATCTATCTATATCTTTTTACAGTATTTATCTGTCTGTCCGTCCGTCCGTCCGTCTCTGTCTATCTATCTATCTATCTATCTATCTATCTATCTATCTATCTATCTATCTATCTATCTATTTTTACAGTACCTATCTATCTATCTATCTATCTATCTATCTATCTATCTATCTATCTATCTGTCTGTCTGTCTGTTTGTCTGTCTGTCTGTCTGTCTGTCTGTCTATCTATCTATCTATTTATCTGTTGATCTATGTATGTATCTGTCTGTCTGTCTATCTATCTATCTATCTATCTTTTTACAGTATCTATCTATCTATCTATCTATCTATCTATCTATCTATATATCTATCTACAGTATCTCAATCTATCTATCTATCTATCTATCTATCTATCTATCTATCTATCTATCTATCTATCTATCTATCTATCTATCTATCTATCTATATATCTATCTATCTATCTATCTATCTATCTATCTATCTTTTTACAGTACCTATCTATCTATCTATCTATCTATCTATCTATCTATCTATCTATCTATCTATCTATCTTCTTTACAGTATCTATCTTCTCTATCTATCTATCTATCTATCTATCTATCTATCTATCTTTTTACAGTATCTATCTATCTATCTATCTATCGGAAATCGATAGCGACGATTATCAACATAAAAAATGCGATGGTCACAAATAAAAAATAATGACCTTTTTCAAACAAGGATTAATGACAAGTCTTAAAACGTGTGTTATACATAAAGTCTGACATCTAACATAGCTATTATATCGGCTGGGTGTTAATGGAAGTGTTAATGGAGGAAATTGGTAGTGTGCAAACAAATTAGTCATAGCGTTGTTAATCGCAGTAATGCACACGCCACCTTTAAATGCAACCTTTTGAGTCGGATAAAAGTAAGTACGAAAGGGAGGCTGATCACACACACACACACACACACACACATTCACACATAGACAAGCAAACATATTAAACTAAATAGTCTAAGTCATGTCACAGCAGTTTATGGGAAAATGTCAGTATAACATAACAGAGATTAGAAATTAGTGTAGTGGTTGTACTACACATTCAGAATGTTCCATTTAAACATGAGTGAATCACTGTTCTGCAATCTGGATCTCACTAAAACTTTGCTCTCAGCTACCGGCCTGATTCTCATTACGTTTACTCCAAACCAAATTTATACACATCCCAGGAGCAACATTCGGTGTTCTGACATAACAACAGAAAAACATAACAACATAATGCCTGTGTGTGCAGCACGTATCCACTATTGAATACCACGTACCCACCAACACCAGTTTTTAAGCTCAATCTCTGGAAAAAAAACACTTTAAGTGTCGTAGTTAATCAGAATGTGGAGTGGAGCTGATTAATTAGCGAAATAAGATTTTATTGTCCACAACTTTAAGAAACAACCGGACCAACAAAAAAAAAAAATAGACGAGTTTATTAGGATTTAGAAACAACACACAGAAAAATATTCTAATCAGTGAATTACAAGTAAATTCTTTTTTTAAAACTCAATAATCAACAGATTACTATTTTCCTTATTAAAATATAACTTCTAATTGGCTGCAACAATCAAGAAGAAGCTTTACATTTTGGCAGACATCCTTTTTGAGGGCGACTTACATTTATCTTTTTTAAGATGCTCAGGGGCCCAACGGTGACACTTGGTGGTGCTGGGAATCGAACCCATATCTTCCAACACCTCAACTACTGCGCTACCACATTCCCCAACCTACAACTGCCTGGTTTAGAGACAGCAGCACTAAGTAAGACACAGGAAGACAGAGGCGAAGGTGGCAGAGCTGAAGATGTTAAGGTTCTTTTTGGGACTGACAAAGTTAAACAGTTATGGGAAATGAGGACATCAGAGGGACGGTTGGTGTTGGACATTTTAGGGACATTTGTTTCCCTCTTTTTCTTGCTTTCCCTCACTTTGAATTAACAGTTAATTAGTGTCGAATGTCTGTGAACTACACACCTCATAATGCATTTCAACCTGGACTACAAGGGGCAGTGGTGGTTCAGATGGTTAAGGTGCTAAGTTGTTGATTGGAAGACCAGAAAGACCTGTATTTATTCTCTACCACTGTTGGATCCTTGAGCAAGACCCCTAACCCTTTCTGTTCCAGTGGCGCTGTATCATAGTTGACCCTGTGCTCTGACCCCAACTTACTAAGATGGGATATGCGAAGAAACAAATTTCACTGGAGTTTATGTGACAATGTGGGAGTCGACATTTCTTCCCTATACATGATATTTAATAAAAATGTTCAACAGTATACATGGTGAAGGTAAGGAAACGTCTACTTGTTAATGGCTTATGGATAATTTGTAACGACCACCAAGTTTTGGACCGTGAAAAATTCTTCTTCTACTCTAATAAATGTAGAGTTTGTGTGTCTGATTTTTTAGAAAATGACATTTTTGTTAAGAATGACATTTTAATGAACTTTGTTTAAGCTTAATTTGCTCACTGTTTTAGTTGCTATAAACTATATATTATAATTGTATTGTTACCTGAAAACAGTCACTAAACCTTGTAACAGTTTATATTCTACTCAATGTTGTTGATTATTTAACCCATGTTACCCAGCCAATGTTCATGGGTCTGGTGGACCCACTGCATTATTGGGTTTTTAAACAACACAGCTAACACGTAAAAGCTGTTTGGCTCTCTTACAAGCATGTAGACATCATTTATGGTCAATATTTACCATTAACCCTGTTAAATCCCATTTGAACATATACGTGTTTCAGAAAATATGTTTTATTTTATGTTCTACATGGAAAATGAACCAAAGCCAATAAGTCTGGGGCTAAAACATATTTAATAGCATGACTTCTCCTTAAACAAACTTTAAAATTGGCACCCACAGACCCAAACACCACACACGAGTTAAGTGTTTTTATTCCAAACCCTTTAACTATTTTTCTTCTTGAACTTATTTTACCAGAGGTCAAAAACGTTATTTGTGGCTGTTTTATGGTTCGCCATTTAATTTTCTACCACCACAGTGGTGGGTAATGGCTCAATTAGAGCTTTAAAAAAAGTGAAGTCGGAGTGTTTAGTATTTCTACCAAGTATATCATGGCAATACTATTATAAAAAGACTGTGTATTGGCTAGGGCCTCACGATATTATGCATATCACGATACGTAGGTCACAATACAATTTATCACGATATATTGCAATACCATATATTAATAAATGTAAAAAAATTAGTTAAATATACGACTCGATGTGTATTTCTTGGGGGATTCTAGGATATGTATCACTTAATATTATATTTATTACTTAGCAGACGAATTAATCTTCCGTTCCAATTTTTTTGGCAAAGGCAATTTTATTTGCACAGCGCTGCTGAACAGCAAACACTCTGAAATATATAACGTGCATATTTTGTCACTGAACACTTTAAATTAAAAATGTAGATGGCAAAAAAAATCATACAAAAATAAAGTGCATTAAAAAAATACTGAACACTTAACTGTGAAGGTAGAGGTATTTAAGTGCCATAAGTAAACAGCGCAGAAGTAGCCGGCATGTTCTATTATGCTGTCAACAACACTGTCAACCTAAGAGTTGTTTTTCAAGTATTAATAGTCTTTAATGTATCGTTATTTATCGATAGTATATCAGAAAATCAATACTTTATTTAAAAAAAAATCACGATAGTTAGTTTCCACGATATTTTTACACAGCCCCATATTATTATACACATATAATAATTATATTATATATATTATATATTATATTATTTTGTACACAAATGTTTATATCCTCAAACTAATGCTAATTCACATCAGACTTGCAATTTAAAAAAGAATAAATAGTAAATGTTTTTATTTGTTACATACTTTACAGCACAGTGACATTTGTTTTTTTGCATATCCCATCTTATGAAGTTGGGGTCAGAGCACAGGTTCAGCTATGATACAGCGTCCCTGGAGCAGGAAGGGTTAAGGGTCTTGCTTCAAGGACCCAACAGTGGCTGAGTGGCGGTGGTGGAGCTCGAACCCAGGTCTTCCAATCAACAACTCAGTGCCTTAACCATTTAATTCACCACTTCCAGCAAAAAAAATAATAATAAATCTTAAGCAATTTCACAAATTTCTTTCCCAACCCAGTCCTGATGCTGGATACGATGCATTATAAACACCATGAACCAGTAAAAAAACAAGATCTATTTTAAACTTTAAATATGAGTCGCAACGCTCTGTACCAGCAGATACACTAGAATAGGGGAAGAAAACAGCGAGGTTGTCTGTGTGAGAGCTCAGCAAAGAGCCACCACTTACACAGCAAGGGAAAGTACAGCCTCAATTTATCCCCTTGACAACTAATGACACAGCATTGCTTTGGAAAAAAAAAAGACTTGCTTTGGGAAAAAAAAGGGTGTCCAAACATTCTCAGAGTTAAGAGTCCGGGGCAGGCAGAAGTGCAACAATAATCAGGCCTGCGTTTCGCTGAAATGACACATTTGGCTTGCATAATTTCATCAAGAGTGTGGAAAAAAATTCTCAATCAAGGGGCCTTTATTAAAGTGAACAGATCTAATTGCAGAAAGAAGAGAAATAGCGCAGTATAAATACATGGAGGGGAAAGAAGTGTAGATATAATTCCCACTTCGCACTGAGCAGACAGAAGTATCCTCGTGATTTAGGCTAATCAAAGCGATTCACTTTAAAGGAGTCAAATATTTGCCATCCGGCTATTCGAACGCTATTCGGTTGAATTCTTAAGCACAGCTGGTATTCTGATGTCATGTAGGTTTGAGTTAAGCCTTAAAAGAGTCTATTTCCGGTGTGTTTCAGATCATCAGAATATAATGAGATCAAATTATTATATCAAAATGTCTCTGAAGCTCTGGCTGTTTAAGCAGGGCTTTTGAGATTTTCCTGGAAGGCCGATGAGCTAAAAAGAATCCATAGCAGCTTGGGTGAGTAATACTGTATCTAATAAATCTCATAAATTTTTCTGGTAAAAAATGTGGTCTATTAATATGTAGATTCTTGGGTGATACTGCTTAGATAATGCAACGTGTTATAAAGGTGTGTGTGTGTGTGTTCTGTTTGATCAGGGTTTTTTCACGTGATTGGTAGGGTGTATACCAATTACAGAACAAACATTTGGCAAGATATTTGAAGACAGAAATATTCAATATGAAACAAAATAGATGGTTAAAATAGATCCAATCTTATACTATACCCGTAAAAAGAACAATTGATTTCATTTGATTTATATTTTTTAATTATATATGAATTCTATTACAACCACTTTGGCATCCCATATCAAATTTTATTTGCAGTGATTTGACCAGCTGTTTGTGTCAAAACAGTTTTGTAGCACCTAACGAATTTCATGCGCATTACATTTAATGTAATGATATAATGAGCAGAAGAGAAATGTAGGGTCATCGTTAGCAAAGTGCATCAGACTGAAATTAAATTTCATAAAAGCTAAAAAAAAAAAAAAAACCCCAAAGTATAAATTAACCTCAACCTCATGATCATTTTCAAATCCTCTAAAATCTGTACAAAAATGGGTTTGGTTTCTAACAAGAACAGCTGTTTTACCTAGCGTTTACTGTGATATTACTGAAGTCCAGCTGTGTTTGAGTGTCCACTTTCAAAAATACACCGTTTTTTATGTAAAATTATACACTGTTAATCTGTTTCATAGATTTTATACAGATTTCTAAGGAATTCCATCTATCTATCTATCTATCTATCTATCTATCTATATCTATAATATCTATGTATCTATCTATCTATCTATCTATCTATCTATCTATCTATCTATTTGTATATCTATCTATCTATCTATCTATCTATCTATCTATCTATCTATCTATCTATCTATCTATCTATCTATCTATTTGTATATCTATCTATCTATCTATCTATCTATCTATCTATCTATATCCATCTATTTGTATATCTATCTTATATCTTCTATCTATCTATCTATCTATCTATCTATCTATCTATCTATCTATTTGTATATCTATCTATCTATCTATCTATCTATCTATCTATCTATCTATCTATCTATCTATCTATCCATCTATTTGTATATCTATCTATCTATCTATCTATCTATCTATCTATCTATCTATCTATCTATCTATCTATCATCTATCTATCTATCTATCTATCTATTTTGTATATCTATCATATTTGTATATATCTATCTATCTATCTATCTGTCTGTCTGTCTGTCTGTCTGTCCGTCCATCCATCCATCCATCCATTCCTTCATTCATTTCCATCCATCCATCCATCCATCCATCCATTCATTCATCTATTATATAAGATAAACTTTTATTCGTCCCGCAGTAGGAAAATTGCTGTAAAGAAGCGAAACAAAGTAACTCAGACCCTAAACTAAATTTTCTGAGATTTTAATAAATGTATGTTTGTTAATTCTATTCATTCATAAAAAATAAATCAGGCTCAGGGCTCTTACTAATTTACTTACGAACTGAACAATTCTTGTTTGATGCTAATATCAGATGCTAATTTCCAATTAAGTTTTTAATTAAAAAACTTTATTTATTTTTTTTAAACAATGCAATAACTGCCACTTATAACGAATAGACGTCTGATGATCTTGTCTAAAGTCTAAAGATCTTAAATGATGATCTTGAAGACATTCCATATTGTGTGTAAGGAATTTTAACTTAAGAGGGGACGTTTGTCCAAAACCTGCTTTACCAAGCTTTAAGAATTCCACAGTGATGTGCTAAAACACTTGAGATGTTGTCTTTTCTTTGAGTTTTAATTCCCTCAGTACTTCCAGTGACTTCACTAAGTATAAAAAGGCCTACAGCTCAGGTATAACCATACTTAGACAGTTCAGAATTGTGTTTTCAATCCATTAGCCAGAATAGAATAGGATAATGGTTGAAAGCTTTGTTTATACTGTGTCTAGGCCAGCTTTTTTTGTCTTTCTCTCAGTATACTTTTACCAGGACCATACACAGAGCCCAAACATCGACTTATAAGGCGTCAGACCTAACCTTGAACTACTATCAGTTAAAAGCAATAGAGACTAAAAAAAGAAAGACAGTGTAGCGAAAACAGAGGGTCAGAGATTGATTTCGGAGTGGAAAGTAAATATATATTTTTAACCGTCTGCCTCAGGAATCGAGCACAAGCCTTTCAGGACAAGATGTGCAATTATTACAAAGATTTCTAACAGTGATGCATTTCACGGCACTTAAATACAGCATGAATGTACAGTATGTGTCTGATGCTCGAATGCATATGTGAGTGTTTAAGAGAAAGGGGAGAGGGGTGAAACTGTCCAATCTGGAAATGGGTCATGTGCAAAAGAAGCCAGGTTTAAGTCACGGTTTGGCCCAAACCAAACTTCTTCTTAGTCGAGCAATGAGGCAAGAGTGGTCTTAGGGGAAAAGAGTACGACTTTACTCTGGGCTCAGCTCATTTGGACTGAAAACAATGCACTACATGTCACAGAAAACATGTTAAATATGTTACATGCTGATTTTATAAACAAAGGGACCTGGAATCAGATTAGTTTCTCTGTTGTTACTATATTCAAGCAAAAAAAAAAAGAAAAGAATTATGCTATATTTGAGCCCCTCCTAAAATGACCCACAATGCCGCAGGGACAAACTTTGATAATTCAACAGGAAGGAACATGACTTTTGTCTCCTCTGGTCCAAGTGAAAGCACACTGAACCTCCCCACTCAGGGCCTCCGAAAACATAGAGTGACACTCGAAGATTCTCAGAACCACGAAAAAAAATTAGCTTCTCTGAAAAGTCACTAAACACATGGCAAAGATATCGCAAATGGACATGAACTGAAATAGCCCCGGTTGTGTTTTCTGGCGGGGGTCAAAAGCTGATGTTTGGTTTGAAACTTTGCTGTGATTTTCCTCCCTTTTTGTCCTCGCTTTCATTCGGTTTATTCAACTTTAGGGTTTTAGAGGGGACTGAGCACTATGACTGGTGTCTGCTTTATGTCAACTGTCCCTACTCCTGCTTCTTACTGCAGCATCCTCTCTCGCTCTTTCTCTCTCTCGCTCTCTCTTTCTCTCTCTCTCTCCCCCTCTCTCTCTCTCTCTCTCCCCCCTCTTCTCTTCCTCTTTTTCTCTCTCTCCCCCCCCCCTCTCTCTCTCTTTTCTCTTTTCTCTCCTCCTCTCTCTCTCTCTTCTCTCTCTCTCCTCGCTCTCCCTCTACTCTCTCTCTCTCCTCTCCTCTCTCTCTCTCTCCTCTCTCTCTCTTCTCTCTCTTCTCTTCTTTGGGTCTCTCTTTCTTTAATAAGAAATGGAATCCTGTGTAGAAATATATTAAAAATATAATTTTTAATTCTTGTCCATTCACAGTGTGTTAAAAAGCGAACTATCCAAAAATACTCACATCAACCGCAATTCGCAGACGCCCTTATCCAGAGCGACTTACATTTATTCCTTTTTATACAACTGAGCAGCTGGGGGGTTAAGGGCCATGCTCAGGGGCCCAGTAGTGGCAATTGGTTGGAGCTGGGAATTAAACTGGATAGTTAACCCTTAAAGGCAGTTTAATGTTTATTACAATGTTTTATAAGTACCGGGTTAATTACAGGGGGTCTTAAACTTTTTTGAGTGTTTTTTTTTTAATTATTGACATAAAATGAGGTGTTCTTGACTGTACCATAAACTGCGAGGTAATGAAGCTAAAAAAATGCTAATCGTATGAGTCAATGTTAAAAGAGACCATGTGTTTAAGGGCGTCAGTATTTTTCATGTTTACAGGGTGCTGCTAAGGGGGTAAGTTAGGACGACCCACACATTGGGGGCCCCCAGATCTCAAAATCATCTCTGCATGTTCAACACGAACCAAGAAAATGTTTAATCACAATCCCGAAGTAGCATTCTAAATGTGTGTAGCTTCAAGGTTAGCTTGACTAACCTGGCGAACTGAGTGGAGGTCATGAAGGTAAGAATCTCCCTTCGTAAGCATGTTTTTTTCCAGCTTCTCAGGGTGTGAAACTTGTTTTCATTCTCCAGAGCCAGAAGCCTCTGTACGTCTCACCCATTCGAGTCACATTAGTACACACGATTAAATTTGCCTATAGGCAGAGCACGGTGCCAGCTTTGGTCACAGCCTGTTTAAGGTTCTATGCTAATAGAACTGAACAAAAGCTACAGCACGATCGATACGGTACTGATAACTCGCATGTGTCCTGTAACTAACAGATGCGGTATTGTGCTCTGACATGGAAGCAAACAAATACACAGCTCAGATTTCACACCTAGAAGCGTCTCCCTGTGTCTGATGTGGATGTGCAGCCAGGGGCTTGTGCTGTTGTACTCTGCATGGCCAATTGATTGCATGCTGTAGTCTCCCACAGAGGAGAGATCCTGTGGCACTGTGCTCCAAAAGCAGCGCAAAGCAATCAAAAAACAACAAACAAATTCAGTTCCATCCTCATTACTGCACTGTTTTTCTCACGTAAATGAGTATTTAATGCATCCCGTTTCTTTAACTGAGTGAAATAGTAAATAATACTGTAAAACAGAAGAGGGGAAAGTGGACAGAGAAAAAAGCAAGAAAGTGCCAATAAAATTAAATGAAATAAAATAAAAAAGAGGGAGACCGGGGGGAGGAAATAAAAAGAAAAGAAAAGAATATAAAAAAAGGAAGGGTAAGAGAAGGGAGAAGGGAAGGAAAGAAAAGAAAAGGGTAAGTAAGAAAGACTAGGAAAGGAAAGAAAAGAATATAAAAAGGAAAGAATATAAAAAAAGAAAAGAAAAGGAAAGGAAAGAATATAAAAAGAAAAGAAAAGATAGGAAAAAAAGATGGGAAAAGAAAATTAATGGGTAAAAAATCTAACGAAGTTAGAAGAATAAAAAATAGTACAAAAAAAACCAGAAACGCTTTAGAAAGAAAACAATAAATGAAGAAAATATGAAAGATGCAAAATAAATTGAAAAAAAGAGAAGCAAAGCGAAGCAAAGGAAAGAAAAAATAGAGGGGTAAAAAGAGAAATAAATGAAAAAGTAAATAAAAAAGGGGGGAATGAAAGCATAGAAACAGAAAAAAAGAAAATAATGAGATGGAAAAAGAAAAGGAAACAGTGAATGTAGTGAAAAACTGATGTAAAAAGCAGAGGAGCAGAGAGGAGTGTTGTCGGAGACAAAAAGGATCAAATAAAAGTGAGATAGCGAGACCACAGAGTCGGGTTCTGGGAAGTCTTGCTCGCTTGCTGGAGGTCTCTAGTTTCAGCTGTGTGTTATATAAGATAGGGAGCACTCTAGCCGCTAAAGTAGTAATCAACTCGGGGGGCTCATGTTCTGTAGGTGAACACACACACAACACACACACACACACACAAACACACACAACAACACACCAATAAGCTAAGATACCCGTATGAGTAATGATGTTGTAGTAATAATGTCATAGAATAAATTAGTGGGGAAAATATTGCTCTGTAACGATGAGTGAAAAAAAACCCTGTGCTTTAAAACATTGCTCAAGTATACAAAACTACTCAACGCCATCATGACATGTCACTTACTAGCATTAGACAGGTTTGGAAACCTGGAAAGGAAAGGAAAGGAAAGGAAAGGAAAGGAAAGGAAAGGAAAGGAAAGGAAAGGAAAGGAAAGGAAAAACAAGGAAAGGAAAGGAAAAACAAGGAAAGCAGAAAAAAATTGCAGAAAAGAATACGGAAACATGAAATAAAAAAGGAAATGAAAGAAAACAAAATAATAAAAAGGAAATTGAAAAAAGGAATGGAACTGTAAACAATGAAGTAAAGTAAAGTAAAGTAAAGGATCAGAAGGAAAGGAAAGGAATGAAGACAGGTTTGGTCTATTTGTTTACGTGCAAGAGGCAGAATTTAGGAGCTTAAAGAAAGCTGAAATACTTTTTCGGACCCACGTGTAACGTAAGACGGCTTGTTGATCCGTCTGAACAGCCGAAAGATAAAAAAAAATGTCCTGTTTTAAGAAAGAAATCTGTGCAACGTCGGGTGAAATTGCTAAGTCATTTGGTACTAAGTTTTTTTTATTCATCTGTACATATCTCTTTTGCTCCCATGTCATGTGCTCCACTCTTGAAAGGCTTATCATTCATAGCGCTACGAAGCTCAAGGCTGTTAATAGATTACCGCTTCGTCGCAAGGAAAAAAAGCAAGTGTACAAATAGACCGTGGATTCTGTTATGCAATTCCGTACTATAAAATAGGCTGTAAGAGCTGTGCGAGAGGTGCCTTTTTTTTCCTTTATAGTGTTAAAATTGTTAGAAACGGCAAGTTGTTCAGAAAAGCCACACGACGACGTCAACAAATTAGCATAGATGCTAAGGAAGGAGGCAAACTATTGTGTGTAATAAATGAGACTATAAGATTATGCCGGGATTTCTCATGGGTCCTGTGAAATCTCACAGATGCATTTATCGTACCTGTTAAGATAATAACTAATGATACAGAAATGATTGAGCTAATGGCATTTAATGGTTCAATCAATGCAGGTACATTGCTAACATAAGCCACTTTCCATCCTCTGCTTCCCCTCATTCATATTCAGAGCAGTGGGAAGTGGGACTGAAGAGTGCTCTCCAGGCCTGTGTGGAGAGTGAAGAGTTCTCAGACAGTCTGTTATCGTTGTTTGTCATCAAGAACCAGAGAAGAACGATGAAAATGGCGAGACAATTTAAAAATGTGAACATTTTGTTAGGCTGTTGTTCGCTTCTCTTGGATAGATCTTTATTTTGCAAAAAAACTAAAATAATGAAAGGAAATCGAGAAAAAGGAACAGAAAAGAAAACACTGAAGTAAAGGAAAGGAAAGAAAAGGAAGCAGAAGGAAAGAAAGGAAAAGAAAGGAAGGGAAAGAAATCAGAAAAGGATGTAGAAAAAAGAAAGCATGAAATGGGAAGGGAAAGGTAAAAAGGGAAGGAAAGAAAATAGAAGGGAAAAAGAGGAAGCAGAAAAGGAAAAATAAAAAGAAAAGAAAAGAAAGAAAAGAAAGAAAATGAAAAGAAAAGAAAAAAAGAAAAGGAAAATAATAAAAAGAAAAGAAAAGAAAAGAAAAGGAATGGAAGAAATAAAAAAAATAGAAAAAAGAAAAGAAGAAGAAAAAAAGAAAAGAACAGACAAGATAGAAAAGGAAATATAAAGAAAGAAAAAAAGGAAAGGAAAGGTAAGGAAAGAACACATCATAGGATATAGAAAAAATGAAACATGAAATGGGAAGGAAAAAGGTATGAAGGGAAAAAAAAGAAAATGGAAGGGGAAAAGAGGAAGCAGAAAAGGAAAATAATAAAAAGGAAAGGAAAGGAAAGGAAAGAAAAGGACAGAAAAGGAAAGGAAAGGAAAGGAAAGAAAAGGACAGAAAAGGAAAGGAAAGGAAAGGAAAGGAAAGGACAGAAAAGGGAAAAAAGGAAAGACAAGAAAAGGGTAATGTAGGGAAAAAAACATCAACAGGAAAAGGAAAGTAAAGTGATGCATTTATCTTACCTGGTCAGATAATAACTAATGATATAAAAAATACTGAGCTAATTGCATTTAATGGCTTGATCAATGCAGTTACATCAGTTTCTATCTCCTGCTTTCTCTCATTCGTATTCAGAGCATTGGGACTGAGCGGAACTGTTCAGACGCTGTCACAAGCACAAGGTCAAAAACCCATGTGATACGGCACGTGGCTCCGGTCTGAACATGACTTATTGTTTACATTAACACCCACATCATCTGGCTAAAGGGATGGCAGATATAGAGAATTCTATACAGGGCCACCTTCCTGAGACAAGCTGCAAAGTACGTTGACAATAAATCCACTATTCCAAGGACTTTCTTAGTTCTCCGTCTCGGCTTAAACTCACGCGACAAAGTGTGCACAAATGTTCCTGTTTGAATAAGAATTTAAATTCCTTAGTATTTACATAATGGGAGAGAAAACCACATTTAAATAAGTTTCTCATGTTTTACTAGACACCCTAGGCAAATCAAGTGAAGTGACTTCTAAATCGTTGGACCAGATGACCCTGTGCTCCTTAGAAAAACAATACAAAGAAAAGACCCTATAAACACTTCAGTGATCTTTATTATATTTTATTTAATTAAAATCACCCTCATACAATAAGCAAAAGAAGTAAAAGAAGCCTGAAATGGGATGTACAAAAAAACACATATGGATCTAATGGTCATGTGTACCAATATTTTTGTTCACATAGTATAAATAGGACTTTTATTGTATTAGTTTTTAAATTATACTGGAGTGACGGCTTCTTTCCCCTTTCGCCATTTTTCGTTCCTCTGCTTTTTACCATATCAAAAAACACACACCGCTGCGGCTATATAAATGTACAGTGCAGCCCCACGAATAATTAAGATAAATTATTGAGTAGGTTAAGTAATTGTAATTTAAATGCAATTTTTATGTCAGGTCTTGGTTGCTTATATTGTGTATATTGTATAGTGATCCGGGCTACAAAAAACTGACGTCACTCGTTTTGACACCCGCGACATTGAGTCGAGCTGGAAATCATTCAGGTTACCAACACAAACATTTTCGGTTTCAATAAGCACCGATTTCTTCTTTGGCTAGAGAAAAACATGAGTAATTCTGAGAAATTGGTCACTTAGGTGATGTCATCTCGATCTTGGTGGCTGTTGGCGTGGTTCTGTCTGTACTGGACACCGGGATGGAAATCTACCTCTCGAGATTTGACATAATTCCTAAATCCAAGCACATTCAGTTAATATCCAGACAGAAGGAAAGTGCTGAAGCCTTGTGCGTGCGGACATGGTTCTGGAGCTTTCCTGACCATCTTAGGCTGTTAATTTGATATTCTAATGCCCTAAATCGTGTCCAAACATTAATGATTTGACAAAATGTCACAGGATAATCTATAATTCAATTAAAGTCAAAATGTAGCCAATGTAAATATGACCTCCTCCCTTTCATTACAAGGACATGAAATAATACATGACTTATACTTTAAAACTAATAATAAACAACTATTACATCATCTCTGTACACAGTGTTTTTTCTGTCTAAAGGATTTTTTAGATTTTTTTCATTTTAAAGGGGTCTTTGCCCTTCGTTACCCCTTGGCTACGCACGGTCACTTAGCAATATTTTGTATGTTTTAATCATGTTTATAATAACAAACAGCAGGACTGGCAAGACTCAATACTTATACTGCATCTGCTGTGGACTTTTGTTCTGCACATCTGCTTTAGCCAAAAAAAATGGTTTATTTGACCTAAAGAATATGTTGGACTTTATTGCAATTATTTAGAAATAATATAGCAATATTCCTCTACAGCTATTAAATATTAAAGTTTTTTTACTAGCTGTGTTTTATTTTAGAATTATTATAACAAGTTATTAAGGTTTCCAGATTCTATTAAGATTTGTATTGAAATATCAGACTTATCTACATAAAATTTTTTGTATTGTAAAACATGCATTTGTATTATTTATAATAAACATATTTCTTACATTAACAGAAAAGTCTTGATGCCAATATTATTAACAGTGATGCTTCAAACGCCAAAGTGTTGGTTCATACATGGCGTCTAATGTTGGCCAAACAAAAACAAATTCCTATAGACCCCTGACATCATTTTTGTCTGCTAGACAATGAGGAAAACGGATCCAGTCTACTTCTGCACAACTTTGCATGTGGATGTCTTTTATATTTACATGTACATTGCACACTGTATGCGTTATGCATGCACATAATTTGGGGGCTAACACTTGTAATTGAAAACTTAGCTAGCAGCTTAGGACATAAAACTAAAAATGTATGTCCTAAGCTGCTAGAAGGATTTACACAGTCCAAAGGAATATTTGTTTGGTGTAACAGGTTTCCTGTAGCCGTTGTACAGTTTGTATCTGTGCTTTGTGATAGTACTGTGGAGTTGTGTTGTCTGCTGTAGTTCTGTTTTATGTCCTGCGAGATTTTTTTTTTTATTTGACCATGAACGGCACCAACTTTATATGAATACATTTTTTTTTATTTAATCAATTTGTCAAGTTCTGCTTCTTAAGATACTGTATTAACAAAAATGTTCTAATGCCTGACTGACAAACTGACTGATGAATAGAAATTAACTAAGCTACTAATGAAAAAATCTCAAGAATTTTAACCTTGCTTTGAGCCTGTTTGAATCATTTCCAAATCAGTTCATCTGCTGGTTATGAAGATTAAAAATGAAAATTCCATCTATATTTGTCAAACATTCAAACACACAGCAGTGTTTCCTATTTTCCATCCATCCATCCATCCATCCATCCATCCATTCATCGTCTATACCCGCTTATTCCTAATCAGGATCACATGGATCTGCTGGAGTCGGTCCCAGCTGTCATTAGGAGAAAGGCAGGGGTCACCCTGGACAGATAGCCAGTCCATCACAGGGCCACATACAGACAAACAACCACACACCCTCACACTCACCCCTATGGGGAATTTAAAATCAACCAATCAACCCAACATACATGTTTTCGGACATGCGAGAGGAAACCCACGCAAGCCTGGGGGGAACATGCAAACGACACACAGAAAAACCGCTGCAGGGAATACGAACTTGGAATCTTCTCGCTGTAAGTAATGTAATTTCCTACGATAATGTAATGTAAGGTAATTTCCTACATTAAACTAGTTTACTGATTGTGAGATTAAGCATTGGGCTGCGACATTTAGGGCAGCTACAGTACAACAAAGCGGCCCTTCAAGCAAACAAACATTCCACACAAATTCCATGCCATGAAAATCAACACTTCAGTCAATAATTCAGATAGTAGCAGTTGGCAATAACCCACCGTGGAGCTGCTACGGCCGTGAAGTCGCTGGGATATAAAGCACCAGTCATTAACACACCATGCGGTATCTGCTATTAGAGGCGTTAATGCGATCACCCCTTCGCTTACTATTATTAGATGTGCTATTATTACTCTTATCGCCACAGTTATTTCAAGTGCAGCGTTTCACTGATCATTAATCCTCATTTCTATCGCTCACCGTTGCTAACTTTATCACAGGGAGCTGAGAGACTGAACTAGACCTTATTTAAAGTCATTTAAAGGGCTTTTGTTGGCATTCTTAATATTGGAGGAATCCGAGAGAATCAGATTCAATGCAGGCATCATTCGATTTCCTGGAGAAAAACTACGTGTTTATCATTGGCCTCAGTAATGATTTTCGGAAAAGCGCAGTGAGGTTAGCGAAGTGCTGTGCTTGATTATACGAGTACAAAAACTGTCAGAGGATTGGTGCCTAAAGGGAGGCCCTTGAGCATAAAGTGTAAATAATATACGTTTTAAATGTAAAGGTTGAATGAAAGAGTCTGTTTCTTCATGTTCTCTTATAGAACACTGCCATTATTTTTATTAAATCCACATCTAAAAATAGCAATGCTTAAAAAAAAACAAAAACCTCCACGCTTCAACACCATCACCTAAATTTAGTATCTTTTAATTGACATTGACTTTTGTGGACACCAATTACTGGCGGCGCATACCAAAAAGAGTGAAATGCAACATAACAGGACATACTGGATTAAATGCTATTTTAAACCCGATATAATGAGGTTAAAGGTCGTGCTGCTAAATAAAACTATTTACACAACACCACAAAAAGCAAGCCGAAACACAATGGATACGAGCTGAAACACAACGGAATCAAATCGAAACACAATGGATACGAGCTGAAACACATCGAATAAAGAAAAATCACAACAGAATCAAGTAGAAACACAATGAGAATCAATACGAAACACAACGTAATCAAGTCGAAACACAGTAGAAACTAGCCAAATCACAATGCAATCAAGTCAAACACAACAGAATTGAGTAGAAACACAATAAAATTAAGTCAAAACACAACGTAATCAAGTCGAATCACAAATGGAATTAAGTTGAACACAACGGAATTTCAAGTCGAAACACAACGAAATCAAGCAGAAACCACAATGAAATCAAGTCGAATCACAACAAAATTAGGTCGAAACACAAGGAAAACTATCCGAAACACAACAGAAACACAATTTCCCAACACATGATATTATTAGCATGTGGGAGGTGGTAGCTCAGTAGTTAAAGTGTTGGATTCCTAACCAGAAGATTGTGGATTCGATTCCCAGCACCACCAAGTTTTCAGAGACGCTCCGAATGCGTTACTGTCGCACAAAAAAAAAAAAAAAAAAAAGTAAAAACTAAACTTTATCATTTAAAGATCAACCACACACATTGAGATGATTGATACCTTAATACTTCTAAACGACAACCTCTTAACTTTTGGAGATATTCTTTTGACATTCCACAAAATAAATGAACACATATATCAGTGCAGAACCTGTGACAGCTGGAACTTAGACTCGCCCACTCAGAACACACCTGACATTTGAACTTGTTTGACACAAGTGTCGGTGCACAACCATGCCCACACAGTATGCGAGGAATGGAGGAATGCCGTTGTGCTTATTACACCACGTGCACCTAAAAAAACAACCCATGACTAATGCAATAACATCCACCTATCTTTTCTGTTATCAGTGATGGTATGAGATCGGTGTATCTCAGTACGTGTTCCCGGGACCCACTTTCCACAGCAACCTTACGCTGACAGGAACCAGCTCTTCCACAGTGATTAACAACCTCAGGAAAGCATTTTATGAGCAACATATTTCAGATACCGATAATGCAGGTGGACAGATATTCTGTTCTTTTTTTCAAAACCTCCAAAAATAGAAGAGTATTTTAATGTTAGGTCATATATTCTAATGCTTATAGACAGGGTATAGGATTATATATGACGTGTGCCGCTTAACAGACCCTTCATTAAACATAATCACAGCATTTGGTGTTTTACAGCAAAATAATTGAGTGGTTTTTATTCTATTTTTACTACATTAATTTAACAATTGCAGTTTTTTACCATATTAATAAATTCTTCATGCTTTTTGTCTGTTTATGGCTACAGTCTATTGTTTAGTCCTATATAGTTTTACATAGCTAAAATAGCAGAGCTGAAGATGTTGAGGTTTGCTTCAGGAGTGAGAGGTTGGACAGGATAAGGAACAAGTTTATTAGGGGGATGTTGTTAGATGTTTTGGGGAGAAAGTCAGGGAAGCCAGATTGAGGTGATTTGTACATGTACAGAGGAGGGATAGTGAAGTTGGGGTTAGAGCGCAGGGTCAGTCATGATACAGCACCCCTGGGGTAGAGAGATTAAAGGGGTTTAAAGGCCATGTTTAAGGGCCTAATAGTGGCAGGCTGAAAAGTGGTGGGGCTTGAAAACCATTATTCTCCAATCAACAACCCAGTGCCTGTGTAACTAACAGTGGAAAATCATTTTATAAATATTAAAAAAAGTCTTTCTTATGTGTTTAAAATCTTTAAAGAACAGTTCCTTCAGTATTGTGATTTTGCGATTTTGGAATTAAGCCACAATTAAGCAAACTTTGTAATATCCGGAAACGTTTCAAAATTCATGGTTTCAAATTTTACCCCGGAATTTCCACAGATTTGGGCCAAGACACGTCGTGTGACGTTACCGTGCTGCGCATTTAGCCAACGCATTTATTCAACATTTCTGGAAGGAAATTAGATATAATTGCTTTAATCATCAAAAAAAATCTTTGGGACAAAGAAATTTTTGTGTTTTAAGGAAAAAAGAAAGAAAGAGAAACAGAGGGAGAGAGACAGAGGGAGAGAGAAAGAGGGACGGAGAAAGTGAGGGACTGTTTATTTCAACTACAGTACCAACTACAGTGCCATGGCTGTGTTATAAGCAGTATAACACACTTGGACATGTTTGTGCATCTATAAAACAATTCACTTTAGGTGCATTAGAGTGTTTATTGATAAGGGCCTCACGATACGACACATATCACGATACATGGGTCACGATACAATATATTACAATATATCGAAATACATACCGCAATATATATTAATAGGCACAGGCGGTTTACCGATTTTAAGGTATACCGCGGTTTTGAAAAGTCATGGTTTTAAAACCACTAAAACATTCCATTACACCGTTCTTGCAGTAGAGTGTCAGGAGTTTTGTATCTCTTATCAACCACTTTATACATTTTTTGTCTAACAGTATGTCCTAGTATGTCTTATTCCTTATCTAATTACTGAATAATTCCTTAAGCTTTGAGAAAAATATCGTGTCCTGGTAGACAGAAGCAGTTTGTGATTTAAAATCGCAGGGATTAAATAGCAGTCCCTGGAGAATCCTTAAACATCTGGTGAAGGAATAAATCCAAATGTTTACTGGATGTTCAAATATACAGTCATGCTTAAACTGGACAGTACAATTTTGTCTAATTTTAGTCTGTTGCAACAGGATGAAAGGGACGGTCCAAATTTTTCATCACAATCCATGATTGTTCACATTCAAAGACCTTCTTGTAAGCTGGTGTATCCCTTATTCTGGAAATAAGTAATGTGGCATTTCCATAGCCTGGAGTTAAACCAAACCACAATTAAAGCCCTGTTGTCCAAAACGATACATTTCTGAGACAACAGTGTTCCAAAAATGTGATGTTTGGGCAAAATCCCTCAACTGTAATAAAACAAAAATCCTGATGCCACCCTGAAGGGCAGTACAGGTCCCCGTGTTCTCAGCCAAAATCTCTATCAACAGAAAGATAACGAGCAGAACTGGCATCATTCTTCACTGTGAAGATCATTAAAGCAGATCTCAGGTTTGGGAAAATGGCACTGGGCGATCCAGACGGAACAACCGCCACATGAAGAAGGATTTAATACGTCTTACTGTAATCTTTGGAGTCATGATGATGTCATTATTTTTCCGACATTGTAAGGAAAACTTTTATCCTTTGCAAAATAGTGTTAACTACCTCTACCAGGAGTTGATGCTAAAATGGTTTCAGGTGGCAAGGCAAAGTTTCAGTTTTTAAAATGTGTGGGGTCACAATTTTCTTGCTAAAAAATTGGTTTCTACAGATGCTGCGCTGATACAAACACTATACATTTACACCATATGGCCAAACAGTTTACCAGCACACCCGCATAAATGTGACATCCCTCTGTACAAAACCCCTGAGCTCCATGAAGACACACTGTGTTCTGGTTGGAGTGTGTTCTGGTTGAGTGTCCTGCACAGAACCCTGACTCTGACGCAACCCCTTTAAACTGAACACCTTTGGGATGAACTGGAACACCCACTAAACCCCAGACCTCATGACCTTAACATTAGTGTCTGATCGCACTAATTCTATTTTAGCTAAATGATCGAATCCCACCAGCCAATCAGTACAATCTAGCAGAAAAGTCTTTCCAGATGTGTGGAGGTTAAGAGTGAGACTGCATCTGGAATGGTATGTTTAAAAACACATACTATTGTGATGATCAGGTGTCCCAGTACTTTAGCTATACAACCACAGCATAATGTATCTCAAAATCTAATCTTGACTTTTTTTGTGACCTGGTGGAGAAATAACCAGCATCAATGTCTGTTCCTCCATTTCAGTCCCACAGACAGCCACAATCACTTTAAACCTTGTTAAATCCCTAAAATGGATCTAACGTTGTCTTTTTAGCTACAAATTGTAATAGATTTTTCCTGTCGGCAACCAAAAGCTGTCAACAACCAATCAGCAAACCATAACAAAACAGACATGCAGCTTGCTACGGTCCACTAGCCAAAAAAAAAGAGAGAAAAAAATAGAGCAGTCTGTGGTACACTTTCTGTTTCGGGTTAGCATAAAATAAATAGCAATTAGAAGTTTCCACTTGGACGTGTATTGTATTGTGCTGTGGTAATGCTTCCAGGCACTTGCAGGTGGGGTGGGGTGGGTTGGGGGGGTTTGGCTGATATTGTCGTAGAGTGCTGTGTGATTGCAAAACACACATAATTTGTTACTGTTTTGTACATTTGCGTACATGTTTCTATCGCACTATAATAGCTATTGGTTTTTCCTTCCGTCTTTTTTATGCTCACTATTGGCAGATTTTAAGATGTTTCGACAGGGAACGTGTTGGTAAGTTAGTAACCTGCTCAACGAAATTGTTTCCAGACAGGGGTTTGTAAACCAGCGCTATCCTTATGTTATAATGGGAGTAAAGCCAAGATTCCAAACAAAGCGATATTACAGAAATTGAAAAAAAAAAGAAGGAAAGAAGCATTGAATGGGACTGCTTTTGTGTCAGAATAGATAAAAAAGAATTTTTATATATATATCAATTTCAGTAGTCTTGTATACAGTAATTGTGAACCCATAGTCTGTTGGAGATGTCTACCAGGGTCTGAAGAGCTACCATAGTGTTAGCATTTTACATTATACTTCGATAGATGCCCTTTTTCTTACATTTAAACCCCTGCCCCCAACACTCTCTGCACGTCACTGAATGATTCATCCAAAAACGTTGGCATTACACGTGTTATGCCACATCCTACGGAAAGCCAGAACAAAGAATCTCGGCTAAATTTACCGCATGATCAAGAAAACACGTATTTAGTTACCTTTGATGTGGCGATCAGCGTGAAATTTACTGGCCCCAAAACAAAAGCCTAGAAAAAGAAGCTTTTGTAATCAACACTTGAAATGGTGACATCTAAAACCTTGTTCTCAGGGTCTACCAAGTAGGACTTCTTTCACAGCAGGTTTTTTAAATCCAAATCCTGTCATAATACACAAGTATAAAGTTTATGAAAACACTCTGCTGCCAAGAACTGAACACGATATAAAACACACATGGGGAGGGAAATGGTAGCTCAGTGGTAAAAAGTGTCGGACTGTTGGGGTTTAATCCCCAGGGCCACTAATCTGCCACTGGTGGACCCCTGAACAGGGCCCTTAAACCTTAACTACTCGGTTGAATAAAAAAAACAAAAAAAAAAACAGATGAATGTAAGCTGCTCTGAATACAGGGATAAAGTGATCATCTCCTGGATAAGCTGGAGATCAGGTCCAGCATGCATACGGCCTGATTAAAAAAGACAGGATGGCAAGCACATCTGGAACTGAATATTATAACACAAACACAGTGTCAGAAAGTTTTAAACATTGCATATCAAACCTTTTTCTTACTTTCCTTACATTTTAATACTCCTTTGTTAGTTCACTAGCCTCAGAGCTAACTTTGGCGTTTCATATGTTTATTTTATTTAGCAGATGTATGGTTTGAATTATTGCACTTGGGCTTTATGGCTAAAAATGTCCGCTGTTTGTGTGTGTGTGAGTGTGTGTGTGTGTGTGTAAAAAGCTGCACCAAAACGCACTGCCTGCTTTAGCTTTACATTTATTTATCTTTGGTAAACATGTTATCCGGGTCAGGGCTGTTGTGGTATAGTCTGTCCTAGGAACATTAGGGTGCAAAACAGGAAAATATCCATGACAGAACACCAGCCTATCATAGGAAAGCACATACATACACACACACACACACTCACAAACACACTTACACAGAAACATTTATATTTATTTATCTATGGAAAACAAGGCCGTGTAAAAATATCGATACAGCTAACTATCGCAATATATTTTTTTCACAATAGTTTATCGTAATTCGAAACTCTAGTATCGATTCATATTGTTTAAAACTGATTTATGTTAATAATTAATTGAAACCCTCGGTGTGTTTCAAACATACCCCTTTCTTCCCCCACCTTCCCCCTTCGCTCCTGTAGATGTTGCTGACACATACTGCCTTTATCTCAAAAGCAAACAAGGCGGAAAAAATAAGAGCGACTCTGGATTTCGTATCTGTTGAACTTGTAGCTATTTGTTGTACTTATTTAAAGTATTGCAATGTATTGGAATATGTACTGTATTGCAATATATCGTGATATATTGTATCGGACCCATTTATCGTGATATGTATCTTATCCTGAGGCCCTTGTCAATACACAGCATGTTTTTGAGAGGTGGAAAACCAGAATGCCAGAAAGACACCCTTTACAGATTACAAGAAAAACCTGTGACGCTTTTTGGAACTCATCTGTTCAGGCTCAGGATTAAACCCTGGAGCTGGAAGTTATAAGCTATTATACCTGTCTATGCCTCAGAGGACACACCCATAAACCCTTAGCTTAAAGTCTGATGTTTATGGCACAAAGAAATGGAAAATTATTTTAAAAACGAAATTGGCTGCATTTTACCAGAACATGATGATGCCTTCTTGGCCAATAGAAGAAGCTATGGAGTCCAAACCTTCTGCTGGTACATGAAACTACCTCAGAATATACCTTCTGTACCACAGCAACAAAACCAGGATCCAGTTCGCTGATCAAGAAAAAAAAAATAGGAAATCATTCATATGTAAAAATTTTATAACTAGAAAAGTAGGAACTCCTGGACCGTGTCCTCGCTTTCCATTACTGCAAACAGTTTGAAGCATATTTTTTCTGTAATTAATGTACACAATAAATAAGGGTTGAAATAATAAGCATCCCTTCAAGATGTCCTTATGAAAAATATTAATTTGGCTCTGTTACTACACTCTCACACACACAGAGCAGAAGGAGGTCATCTGTGCACTCGCTTAGTCCATACAAGGACCTGTTAGGGGGAAATCAAAATCAAAATCCACATCCACATATGGTTACAAAGCACACCTGTCAGAAAAATTATACGCAGCACCGCCTCGCTTTCTGTTCGGTGTACAAGGCTTGTCATGAAGAGCAGAAAGCAGAGAGAAAAAGAAAAATGCAGTGGGAGAATGCAGGCCAGTAAAGGAGAAGTCAGATACAATGTCCCCGTTTTTTTTTTTTTTTTTACTCCGGTCGCCGCAACACATTCCGTCACATGTCCTCACAAAAGCTGCTATTGTCTCTGTGGACGACGCCACCGAACCATTTGTACCCTTCAGTGCGAGAGAAACAGACAGATGCTCTTGATGTTCTCTCGGCAGATAAGAAGACTTCCTGGGCTCAGCCTGTGTCGCCGTGTGACCCCTACGAGACGCTTGTCCCCCATGCGCGTCGGCGTCCACGCAACGTCCTACGCCGAGTGAACAGGCTTTGTATTCACAGAGAAACTCTGAATGCCTTTTTATTAGCTAACACAGTGCTTCCATTTTTTTAGAAAAATCGGTGTAATTACAGCACGATGGCACTCAAACATGCAAAGATCACGCTGAACTCAGTCGCACGCGTGAAAATTATTCAAATGCCGGCTTGTTTTTTTTTCGCCCAGCCGAGAATGGAGTCACGCTGAGCTGATTAAGCCATCTCTTCAGGCAGCGGTGATGGTGCGTGCTTATGGGGATGTGTGTGACAGGATAAATAGTTCAGCCCAGATGATAGAAGACAGAAAAGGCAAATCCTGTTCTATATAAAAATGTATGACTGAGGTTATTGTCGCTACACATAAATACTGACAAACTTTAAACATTTCATTTTCCTTCAAATGTCCTGCCATGGTCTAACATTTGTTTGGATGTTTATCCATCTCCGAGTGAACCTTCCAAAGCAGAAAGAAGCTTTGATTATTAAGATTTGTGCTTAATTTCATTTATTTGTCATCTTCAGATCCCAAGTAATGATGAAAAATGGTGCGTAATTGTTTTTTCTCGTGCCAAATGCATTACCGTTAATTGATGTAAGTGACAAAGATGGTTAAAGGTTAAGTTTGAGTTCGGAGAGAGGGGCTATGTGGGAAAAAAATGCCTTCAACACAGTTCAGAGGACATGGAAAATCTAAAGCATTGCATGATTCTGCACTACTCTATGCTGTTTTATAGTGTAGACGTATACTTTTCAAAAATCAGAATTAAAATAACCAACAAATTCAATAGATTGATCTGAGATATTTGTTTTTAATTCTCTTTGCTTTTCTGCACATATTGTGTGACAACGGGAGACGATGCTAAGGCGATCACAACACGCGCAATGTAATTATGTGTAGGATACACACTGTATTCTCTATTATTATTTTATTATTATTATTATTTAGCCTGTATTAATGCATTCAATGTGTACAGTGTCTAGGAAAAAAATTTGCCATCTCAAGTAAGATCTCTTATCACATGACCAGAACAATGTAGTTAATAACCATCATTATAAGTATAAAGTGTCAATTTTTTGCATTAAGCTAGCTAACAGTTATACTGGTTTATAATAATAATGAGATGGTGACTAACAATAGCAAAACCCGGTATAAATAGTAACGTGCGTTCATATCATTTGCATATGGAATAAAGAAATGGGTGGAGCAAATATTGGCTGATGCGAACTCATAACATATCTTAGAAATGTTGAAATTGGTTCACACTGTGTAAAATAGGTTTAAAAAACGCTGTATTCTATTGGTGCGGTAAACAAGTGGGTCGCGTGCCAACATATACAGCACTGTTATACTCCAGGCATCCCAAATTTTATTCTTAGAATAAAAACTTTTGTCAAACTTTTTCGATCCCATCCCCTTTTTTCTCTCTTTCTCTCTTCCACAAACTTTACCTAGCTTACTTACCCCAGGTAAAGATGAAAAAAACCCTCCCAAACATAAAACATATTTTGCTGAAGCTTGCAGCATATCTTTGTATCTTTATACTTTGTATTAGTTTATAAAAAAAAAACTACAGAACCCTGGTACAACTCTGAGCCAGTGGTGGGCAATCTTGGTCCTGGAGGGCTGGTGTCCTGCAGAGTTTAGCTCCAACCCTAATCAAATACACCTGAACCAACTAATAAGGATCTTGCTAGGTATATTTGAAACCTACAGGTAGGTGTGTTGAGGTAAGGTGGAGGTAAACTCTGCAGGACACCGGCCCTCTGGGACCAGGATTGCCCACCCCTGCACTAAGCGGTAGAGTAGACAGTGTAGTATGCCATATTTCATGCCATTCAGGATACATTAAGGCTTTTCTGCTGGCTCACACTGACCTTTTACCTCACTACCACAATATACAGCATGTTGGTAGATTTCCTTTAATGTATTAAATACACTATCTGTATATACAGCTGAAGCATTCAGCCCCTTGACCTTTTCCACATTTTTAGTAGTTTTAAAACTGTAACCTGAGCATAGCATGGGCAAAATTGGGCTTATATTTTATAAATCTACACAAAATAGCCCATTAAGTTAAGATGCGAGGAAAAAATCGATATAGTTCCTCTTCCCTGAAGAAGGCAGGGGTTGGGAGAGAACACGCAAACAAAAAAAGTTCTGGGAAAGTATCGGTCAGGGTTTTAAAAAACATCCCATAATTTAAAAACAGTGGATTATTAAATCCATTTTTCAAAGAAAACTGTAAATAATAAGGAACAACTGCGACTCCACCTAAAGTAAGTGACAAGGTAAAGAGATTTATATAATTAGAGCCTGTTTTGTGCAGATTTATGACAAAATAAAAGTCTACTTTATTTCCATCTGCAAATATTTGCGTGAGTAGGGCTGGATGATTAATTAAAAAGTTAATGAAACCAAAATTTGGAACCTCTGTGTAATTATTTAACCTTTCTTCTTAAAACGGTACTACCGCGTGTGAAGTCATGTGACTCTGCCTGGTCATAAAAAAAAAAAAAGAAAGAATAAAAAACATTCATTAATCATAATCGATGATTATAAATGTTTCATTTAATCAAGGTTTCGATATTAGGTCATATCGCCTAGCCTTATGTCTGAGGCAATCATTCAACAAGCTTCTAAAAAGTAAACCTTTCTGTAAATTGGTGGTATTTTTGAAAATTTTGCAACACACATAACTCGGTGGACATGTTGAAAGACATAATCCCGTGTGAGGTGGTAACTGGGTTATCTACGGTGCAGAAGACGTCTTTTACATGTGTTACATAGTTTTTACATTGTTTTACTCCACTTATGCTGGAGCCTTTACTGACATACAAGATAAGATAAAAAGTGCTGACAGTAAAAACTGTGCTCAAGGTTTAAAATGATTTTCTAAAAAATAAATTTAATTAATAAAAATTCAGCTGTCAGATTACTACATAAATAAACATGAAATAATATGAAATAAATATATTTTTTCGATTTATGCGAAGATGCTTTCCATCCATTGTCTATTATAATCAAATATATAGATATAATGTTATATTAGATATAATATTCGATATATATATATATATATATATATATATATATATATATATATATATATATATATATATATATCTATAATATATAATATTCGATATAATAAAAAATAAAATGAAATAAAGAAATAAATTAAATCCTTTGGCTGGATTTTTGTGTTTTATTTTTTTTTTTCTTCCTTTTGTGCCTCACAAATTCATCCTATTTCTGACATGTTGAGTGACTCAGAAGATTCAGCTACTGGGAAAAAGTCAGCTTTTTTTTTTATCACCAAGCTGAATCGCTCTTTAAGCCCTGATTGAACAACATAAGAACACAGACATTGCAAAAGCTTTGCTAACTTTAGTGATATAACTGATCTCGTTATCTGCCTTCTTAAAATGGCAACCTGCAAGCTGTAATCAATAGGATAGATTTAACTGTCTGTATGCTAATAATAGCAAATATTAATACTACCCCTCTTTGTTGAACATGGCATGTCGATATGCAGCCCAGGTTGAGGAGACTGTAATGACTTTATAGGAGTGTTTACTTCGGGTCTCTGTGGTGGAGTTTTGCCCTTTTTATGCTACGAGTTTAGGTTTAAACTTTTGGAAATCTCCAACTAAACACTTGTGCGATATTAAAATTTTTTTGTTGAATGCTGCAAAAATACATTGTTAAAATTATTTTTCTGGTTTTGTTTTTTTTTTATTTTAGGTTTTTTTTTGGTATAATAATAATAATAATAATAATAACAACATTAATAAAAATATAATTATTATAATAATAATAAACAATAATAATATATAATATAATAAAATAATAAAAAATGAAACAAAAAGTTGTTCTTTTAAATAACTATTATTAATTTTTTTTTTGTGATTGTGATTTATTATTATTATTATTATTATTATTATTATTATTATTATTATGGTTGTTGTTCTACTTTATTATAACACCAGTCTCCTCTGAACAGCTTTACATTACTTCCTGTCACAGATCCAGTATTATATCGAGAACTTGTTTCTCAAACCCAAACACCACAACCAGCACAACATGGCCATGACTGGTGAACTTTACCCCCAGCATTGATCGCCTGTAGGGCTGAAACTAGATTCCAAATCCCTCTGCTAAAAGTGTGACAGGACACGCTGTGGGACACGGGAACAGTCAATCAGCTGCCAATCCCCTGATCCATTTCAATAAGCAGAGAGCTCCACTGTTCAGCTTTCCAGGGAGGAAAAAATACTCCCAACAGCACGAGCGTTGCAAATAAATGATTAATAAATCAGCAGCGCAAGCGCTCGCGGCGCTCGGTTTTCTAGATGAAGAACCCGAAAAAAAAAAGAGAGAATAAAAAGAGAATAAGATCAAAGTGATCTGTTCTTTTTTGAAGTGAGTGCAAGACCTCAGGGTTAATTGGCCCTTATGGGACCTGAAAAAAAACCACCATTCAGGATTTCTGGACTTTATCACGTAACAGTGTGTGTGTGTGTGTGTGTGTGTGTGTATTATGTCACACAAAGCCATAAGGATGATTTATCACAAGTTTTTGTTTTGATGTGTCAAGCTAAATAAGTCTATTCTTAGGAAAGCCGATCCCTCCGTCTCAAACACATACCTCTGATTAGTTAAGTGCTTATAAATTAGTTCTTCTAAATTAGCACTTTTGTTAGGACGCTTTGTTTAAACTCGCAGTGAAAATGTCCAGCTGCTGAACATGGTGTCTGACCAATTCAGCTTATTTAAGTACTTAATACTACAACATGTGTGTCTAATCTGACAATATTGGATGATATGACTTATGTTCCGACTGTATAAATAGACGGGCATTCAAAAGTTCTCGTAGGTTAGCATTCTTGCAGCGTTACTAAACTGCTTACAATAATGTAATTAGCTAATAGATGTGACTCAAATCCTTTTTTAATACTGACTTAGTAAAGGTGTGGCTGCATTTTAAGAAATGATGCGGCTTAAATAAAAACTATATAGATTTCCACCCTATTACTAATACCGTAATTGAGCACAGATATAAAAATATTGCAAAGCATTGCATAAGGCATTGGGGTGTGTGTGTGTGTGTGTGTGTGTGAGAGAGAGAGAGAGAAGGAGAGATTATTGCTATTGCTACAACATTAGCTTTTTTTGCCTTGCAGTAAACAGCTGGTATTAATTATAATTTAAAAAAGAGGGAAAATTACTAATTAAAATAAATACATTTAAATTATTAAGCGGTGCTGCTTCACTATCCACTTACAAGCTTCTATTCTTTTACCATGACACGATACAGTCAAAAGTATTGGGACACCTGACCGTTGTATTGATATGTGTTTTTTAAACATTCTATTCCAGATGTAGTCTCATTCTTACTCCTATAATAACCTCCACACATCTGGAAATGCTCTCTAATAGATTGTGTTGATTGGCTGTAAGGATTTGGGTTCATTAAGCTACAGTAGTATTAGTAAGATCAGACAGTGATATCAGGTGAGGGGGTCTGGGGGGAACAGGCTGTGTTCCAGGTTAATTTCTAAGGAGTTAAGTGGGGTTGAGTCAAAGTCAGGGTTCTGTGCAGGACGTTGGGGTTCTTTCACTCCAACCAGAACACAGCATGCCTTTATGGAGCTCGGGAGTTTTTGGGCCTCTTTTTTGAATTTAATACCACAGCGTATTTTAGGCATCTGTGTATTTTTGTTTTGTAACAACAGTTTGTAAAGCGGAAGATTGTGGGTTCGTGTGGCATCACCAAGTTACCACTTTAATTGCTC
Source organism: Bagarius yarrelli (assembly GCA_005784505.1). Taxonomy (NCBI): domain Eukaryota; kingdom Metazoa; phylum Chordata; class Actinopteri; order Siluriformes; family Sisoridae; genus Bagarius; species Bagarius yarrelli. Next base: position 1,794,809 of record VCAZ01000093.1, read on the forward strand.
AGTTGTATAAATAAAATAAAGGTCAATTCAGGTAAGAGTCTTCCAAATGCCAGAAATGCAATGTAGAGTGTGCTGATAAGGTGTCCGCAAACTTTTGGCCAGATGTATATCTAATTTTTTATGCCTATATACAGGCAGGATTTAACCAGTTACATCCAAAGATGCAAAGTTTGTAATATGTGTGTGTGTGTGTGTGTGGATTCTTTAGGAAAACCTGGAAAAGTGAGTAAAGTGATTTAGACAGAAAAATTCCAAGCATATGTATCTGATTATGAACTAAATGTATAAGGCTGGTGTACGTTTCGCTATGACCTGTAGCTATTCGTCAATTTGATCAGAGAGCGTTTATCACTAGAGGAGATAACCACTTTTAGATGTTATAAGGGGTCGGGCAGTTAATGCAAGATTAAAAAGAAAAAAATTACTGATAAAATAAAAAACGTTACCAATAGCGATAATAATAAAAATATCTAATATCGGTGCGGATAATCGGCCAGGCCAATAATCGGTCGACCCCAAATATCTACTGGTAATAGTACTAATAATACTAATAGTCAATACTGATACTTAAATGCAGCGACATATTATTTATTATTATAGGACTATAATAAATATTTCTTATATAAATAATATATAAGAAATAAAACATTATTTATATATAAGACTGCAGCTTGCAGTTTGTGTGTTTTATGTGTGCTGTCATTGTTTTTATTGATGTTACTTTTTCTATACATAGCAGATTTGTAGGTTTAAAAATGTTATTTTAATGTTAAGATGTGTAACCGCTACACTGGCATCTTTTAATCTTTGTTTTAATCGTGGCGACCAAAATAGTATTTTGCACGTATACTTTTCCTTATATAGGAATAGGTGATATGCATTTTGTGGTGATACTTCCTGACTTAACTAGCAGAACCTGACCTCTGAGCTGGTCTACAGCTCATCTGCACATCTGGAGCTAGAGGGTGTGTGTCTGCACCAGACCCTACGCTCTACAATTAGATTTTGCATTCACTGTGCACGTTTACTACATTCGGTAGTAAAAATAACCGTCTGACCGACGGAACTACTGCGGAGTGTGTTTTTCTGTCTGGTTCCACTTCATTGTGTGTATGTTCACTCAAATGTGAGCGTATACAACAGTGCTTATTTTGGCTTCTTCCCAGAGGCAATAAATTTAGTGGAAACGGTATTTACTTTGTATGAACTAGTTTTGTTTGCTAGTCAATTGATTCCTTTGTTATTATAGTAAAATTATCCAAACAGGCTGACGTTTTACAACCGAGTTATTTATTTTAGGGATACCACTGTTTAGTCAGTTAGTACTTGGGTGTAGCAGCCTGTTTATAGTGAATTACCGTAAAGTAATTAGTGTAGGTTTACCAAGACAGCAAGAAAAAAAAAACAACCTTGGCTGCAAAACTGTTGGATTTTCAATGTCACAAAATCTGTTGCTTCTCTCCACCTACTGTACACCGCTATTTCTAGGAAAACAGTGAGCGTGGGCGGGGAACACAATTGCATCACGCCTACCTCAATTAGCAATACGCTGCTGTTCTGCCATATGGTATGTTCGCGCCTGCATAGCTAAAACGCATGAGAATCGCTCGCACTTACTTGTTTCCAGAGGAAGCTGTCCTCCTGGTTGAGTTGCCAGGCTGTGATGAGGTGGATGAAGGAGAGCGCTATTCCGCACAGCACCGCCGCTGTCATGCGCACGGGAAGCAGCGTGTAGATGATATAGACGAAAAACACTGAAGTCCAGACGCCCTCTGAGGCACTGCGTGGTTCTACCATGTAGACACCGAACGCCTGCACCACCACCAGGACCACCACCACTAGGTAGCTCACTATCCACATGCAGTCCTGGTGGAAGCCGGTGCGGTTGCACACCACCATCATGGCCAAAAAGAGCGCCATTGCTACACAAAGTACCGACACGTAAATGACGTTAACATCCTGAGTCCTGTACACACAGTGGAAAGTCAGCATGAGGCCACACACAAGCACAAGCACCCCCATGAGCATTGTCAGAGAACTCTGGTTCAACCGGAAAAAATAGCGCTGGTAGAGGCGCTCCAGTTTAGCCGACTCGAACTGCTTGGACTGGAAAACGTGCGCGAACTGCCGCAGGCATCCTAAAACGTCCATGCCCACTTCCCGGTCCTCTTCCTTCTCATCATCTTCTTCTTCCTTCATCCTTTTGGATTCCCCATCGTCAATGGCTAGCTCTCCTTTCTTCCCGTAGTGGTCCTCCTGCCACACACAGCGTGTGCTGAAGGTGCTCGTACCTGCACTGGCTCCTGTGTAAGGTGGAGATTCGGCAGCTTCAGGGTCAGCCAGGCAGCTCATGTAGCGCTGGCGCCAGTCCCTCTTACGCCACCTCTTACGTCCATTACGCTCGCCCCACGCCGTCTTGTGCTCGTCCGCACGGGTGACTAAAAAGCCACTGACCCAAGACATCCTGTATGAAACAGAGTGTAGAAGGTAATCAGTTTAAAAAGTGTTAAAATGTAATTCTCTACAATAAAGTAAATGCATTCAAAGTCTTTCTAAAAGCGATTCAGGTTTTTTCTCACGCACGTCCAATAAAAACCAGGAAACTTAACTTCACGGATTAGCCTTTTTTTTTTTTTTTTTTTTTTAAAGAGGTCACGTTACCTGCTTGGCTTCCTGGTGGTTTTGCAGCGCTGCTCTCGTCAGCCAGGACCAGCATTTAACCCTGTGTACAGAGCGGAGGGTAGCAGCTCGGTCTGAACACACACAGGGTGTGACTGAGAGATCCAGGACACTGAGTTAAGCAAACAGTCAAATAACACGAATAGCACGAGTGAGTCGAACGCTGATGGCGCCGCATCTCTGAGCTGCTCGGGTCTGTTTGTTCGATAGGAAGATAAGAGACACAGGACAGAGTAGAATATTAGATCAGAGCAAAGAATGCTTTACTAGATGTGTGTTATGAGTAAACATGGCAAGTTAATGTTAAATATAAAAGGCTGGAGGGGGGAATAAAAAGAAAAAAAAGACGTTCTTATGGCGCTCCTGTTCCCACCGACGAATTACGCTATCAGCAAAACACCATAGATCACTCACAGCTGGTGTGACTTTTTAAGATTTGTTTTTTCTAAAACGTGGCCCAGAAGATCAAATAACACATACAGGAACAAACAAATGTTTTCTTGTTGGATATAAATATAACAGCCAACAAAGAAACGCCTGCAGAGACGTTTTGTAACAAATTTTGCTTAAATGTTCTTGAAAATGGGCTGGATGGGATGTGACACAAAATAATCTTTTAACACTTATGTAAAAAAGCAATATGACATGGCATGGTCAAAAGTATTGGGACACCTGACCATATTTACATTTACGGCATTTGACTGATGTTCTTATCCAGAGCGACTTACATTTATCGCATTTATACAACTGAGCAATTGGGGGTTAAGGGATTTGATCGGGGACCCAGCTGGTGGTGGTGAGAATCAAACCCACACTCTTACGCTTAGCAGGCCAACATCTTAATCATCTACATTTACAGCATTTGGCAGACGCTCTTATCTAGATCGACTTACATTTATCTCTTTTATACAACTGAGTAATTGGGGGTTAAGGGATTTGATCAGGGACACAGCAGTGGTAATTTGGTGGTGCTGGGAATCGAACCCACAATCTGACACTTAGTAGGCCAACACCTTAATCGTTTACATTTACAGCATTTGGCAGACGCTCTTATCCAGAGCAACTCACATTGATCTCCTTTATACAACCAAGCAATTGGCGGTTAAGGGCATTGTTTAGGAGCCCACAGTGGTGGCTTGGTGGTGCTGGGAATCGAAGCCTGGAGGCTACACTGGAGGATATTTGGATTTTTTCATTAAGTCACAATAGATAATGTCAGATGATGAGGTGTGTACAGGATACACCATGTTCTCATGCAGCTCAGGGGCTTTGTGCAAAGGGGCATTGTCATGATGGAACGGTGTTTGGCTTCTTAATTCCAGCTAGTAAAGGAAGAATGTAATGCTACAAAGTGCAAATAAATTCCACAGATTGTAAAAGACACACTTATGCGGGTGCTGATAATTTGGTGGTAGGTCCATTATTTTATATTTATTGGATAGCGTTGTTTTAGGAATGTTTTCTTTCAACATTTTGAAAACATTCAGGTTTAAATTACGTCATAATCATGTTCCAAGTATATTATTCTAGGAGTTTTTTCTTTAAAGAACGTTTGTTAACCATTCATAATGTTTTGAGAACGTTTTATTAACATTATTTTGACTTTTAAAGCAAACAAACATTTCATTATTTTACTTTTAAAGAGAACAAAAGTTGTGAGACCGTTAGCCTGTTAGCCGGACCCTTCCCCCTCCCTGTTTGATAAGGTAATATAGATGTTAAGATGTACTCGGACTAGGACAGTGTGTCTTCCACAATCTGTGGAATTTATCTGTATGTTGTAGCATTACATAATTCCTTTACTAGCTGGAATTATGTAGCCAAACACTGTCCTCAAAAGTCCATAGGCACGTCCACAATGTTAGCCATATAACATACATAGAATACATACTTCAAGGTGTGTCCTTGCATCAAGGACGGCACAGTTTAACCCCTGTTTTATCTGAGTGTATGACTGCAATTGAAAACATTTATTAGAAGTAATAGAAAAGGTTTTCTTGTTAACCCTTTCAGAAACCAGATATTTGTAAAACTGTGTTGTTTATAAAATGTCTTCGCAATCATTTTATTAAACTGCAGTTATTAAGCCGATTTTTTTCATTTGACTGGTCACTTGAATTGAAGCCAAACATTAATAAGTCATATATAAACAGTCAACGACTATACAAATACTAATGTGTTAGTAAAGGTGAAGTCCCAGGTGTGGAATTTTTAGCTGCCTAGCCTGAAATCCTAGAGTACATTTTAACATTTATATTACATTATTAAACAGTAGCTAACAGGCTAACGTTCCCACTACTTTCGTTCCCCTTTAAAATAAAAATTAAAATATTTGTTTCCTTTAAAAGTCAAAATAACGTTTATAAAACATTCTTATAACATTATCAATAGTTAATAGGCGTTCTTGTGATGTTAAGAGAAAACGCTCCCAGAATAATGTTCTTAGAACCTAAAATGTTCTTAAAACAACGTCATAAAATTATGTTCTAGCAACGTAAATAAAAAATTTGAATGATTTTTCAATATTTGGAACATTGAAAATCACATCTCCAAACGCCAGAACGTTTAAAGAACGTTCTCAGAACATAACTGTGTTGACTGAATGACTTCACAATTACTAGAAAGAATGTTCTTTAAAAGTTGTCTAAATGTTGGGACAAATTGTTTCTAAAATAATGTCCATAGGTTATTTTTAAAACTTCATTAATAGTCGATACATGTTTTTGTGTTGTTGAGGGGCAACATTCCTAGAACAATGTTCCTAGAATGCACTTAAACTGTTATTCGTATATCAACATCAGGAAATAATCTTAAACTTACGTTCTACCAACGTAAGCAAAGTGGACAATTTCTAACTTTTGCAACATTTTAAATCATGACGTTTCAAATTTCAAACCAAAACAGAACGTTTAAAGAATGTTCTAAGAACATACATTTTTAGCTGTGGAGCTTCTTCCTGAATGTTTTTCAAATGTTTAGAGAAAACGCTTCTAAAACAACACCATAAAATAACCATAAAACAACATCGTCTTCCAACTTTTAACAAACTGGACATTGTCATGTAATTGTCACATTTCAATTCTCGTTCCTAAAACCAAAACAGAACATTTAAAGAACGTTGTAACAAATTTATGTTCCGGGAACGTTCTTTAAAACGTTTTGTTTTGGAAACATGATTTGAAAAGTTCCCAAAGCGTGAAAAATGTCTAATTTGTTTAACGTTTTAAGGTTATTTTATGATATTGTTCTAAGCACGTTTTTCTCTAAAACATTTTAAAGACAGTCTTTATCCTATTGAACATCAGGCTTTCTTATCAGTAGGAACAACGTTCTTTAAAAGTTGTCTAAATGTTAAGACAAAACGTTCTCAAAATAATGTTAAAGGACCATTCCGACAATGCTATTAATAGTTAATATATGTTCCGGTGATGTTTTGAGGAAACGTTTTTAGAACAATATTTTTGGAATGTTCTTATTATATTATTCGTGCTTCATCAATGTTTTCAAAATGTTAGGAGCAAAACGTGCTTAGAACAACATCATAGAACCTTCAACAAACTGGACATTTTCATGTTTTTGGAACATTTTAAATCATGTTTCCAAAACAAAACATTTGAAGAACGTTCCTGGAATATAAATTTGTTAAAACGTTCTATAAATGTTCTGTTTTGGTTTTCGGAACAAGAATTCAAATGTGACACATGAAAATGTCCAGTTTGTTAAAGGTTCTATGGTTATTTTATGGCGTTGTTCTAAGCACGTTTTTTGTATGAATAACGTCGTAAGAACATTTCAATAACATTGTTCTAAAAATGTTTCCTCTGAACTTCATATCAATTATTAATAACATTATGGGAATGTTTTTTTTTATTTTAGGAACGTTTTGTCCTAACGTTTAGACAACTTTTATAGAACATTGTTTCTACTGATGATGAAGCTCTGATGTTTAGTAGAACAATCAATAAACCTTCTAACAAATGTATGTCCCGGGAACGTTCTTTAAACATCTTATGATTTAAAATGTTCCTAAAATGTCCAGTTTGTTCTATGAAGGTTCTATGATGTTGTTCTGAGCACGTTTTTCTCTAAAACATTTTAAAGTTCACATAACATCATAAGAACATTCCAGGAGCATTTTTCCAAAAACGTTTCCTTTAAACATCATATTACCTATTAATAACGTTATGGGAATGTTTTATGGAGATTATTTCAGGAACGTTTTGTCCTAACATTTAGACAACTCTTAAAGAACCTTGTTCCTATACTGATGATGAAGCTCTGATGTTTAGTAGGATGGAGAGTGTTTTTATTTAATACGCTGGTATGCGGTCTTGGGCTCGGAGACTGTTCTAGTTTTGGGGGTTTTTTAGGGGAATAAAATCCGATATGATGCCGATGATATTTAATGGCACAGGGTTTAGAAAAATCTCTCTGCAGATTAGAGTCGTGCAATAAGAGGACGTGTTTAAAGGGAAATTTCATGGCGCTGCTTCAGATTCCAGCTCACATGCAAAACCCATCGCGCGCTTACGCTTCATGTGGAACCGAGTGACACGAAAGCGCCATCGTGTTTCCTGTGTTTTCTGCGTGTGTGTGTGTGTGTGTGTGTGCGTGTGTTCAGTTAATGCAATAGGAAATAGCCTGTGTTGTCCCTGATAATGCTGCTATAGCTGTTCACTAAAACGCCGCACCGCAAAACAAGCACGCACACACGCATACACACACACACATACACACACACACACACACACTACATGTACATTGCTACTGTAAGGTATAAAGACACACACACACACACACACTGTCACTCACCAGGACTCGCTTAGGTTCCGCAGCTCACCGCGTTTCATGTGTCAGATTCATGCCACAACCCCCGGACACACTCCGGCTCGTGCCCCGTACGCGTTTCTCCTACGGTTACAGTTTGCCGCTGGCTCACGCGCTCTGTCGTACTCCGCGCAAGTCCCGTCAGCTAGACGCTCGCGCAGCTTGGCACAAATCCCGGGCGCCACCTGGCGGTGAGAACGCGTGGGAGCGACTTCAGGGGTCGATATACTGGTGACTGTCGTTTTAAGGGCGAGACATACTTACACATGCTGTATATAGGAAACACTACTGATACACACAGACACATACTATTTACACATGCTGTATATAGGAAACACTATTGATACAAACACACACAAACACACACATATTATTTACACATGCTGTATATAGGAAACACTACTGATACACACACACACACACACACACACTACTCACACATGCTGTATATGGGAACCACTAGTCTCACACACACACACTACTTAAATATGCTGCATATAAGTAAAGCTACTAACACATACACAAACGCACACACTACAAATTTTGCAAGTATAAAGCACTATTGACATACACACACACACGCACCAATTTAACATGCTGTATGCATGACACACATGACACACAAACACACTACTTGCTGTATACACTGTATATATGAAACACTAATAACACACTTACACTACTTACACATGTTGAATATATGAAGCACTACTGACACGCACAAAAACATACACACATACACACACATTTACACTACTTACACATGTTTAATATACGAAGCACTACTAACACACACAAACACACACACTTACACTACTTACACATGTTGAATATACGAAGCACTACTAACACACACAAACATACACAGTTACACTACTTACACATGTTGCATGTATGAAAAACTACTAACACACAAACACACACACATGCTTACACTACTTACACATTTTGAATATATGAAGCACTACTAACACACAAACACACACACTTACACTACTTACACATGTTGCATGTATAAAAAAACTACTAACACACAAACACACACACACACTTACACTACTTACACATGTTGCATGTGTAAAAAACCACTAACACACACACACAAACACAATACTTGCTGTATATGCTGTATATATAAAACACTACTAATACACACACACACACACACACACACACACACACAGTCCTGTTAGGAATTAGCAGAACTAATTCATCTTTGTCTTTAAACTACAGACATTAAAAATTATGTGCAGAAAATGGATCCCGTTTGTCCGCTTAGATTAATTGTTGAACTATAAATAGCTCTAAATGTCTTCCAGCCTTTAGTTTTGCGGGTAAAGACTACATTAGTTGTTGAAAATCAAAATCCAACATAAAGATCAGAAAACTGGACCGAAAGAAAGAAAAAAACACTTGCAAAAACTAGATTTTTCGCCAATACAACAATTTGGAATGTTCTAAAAAAGGATGAAACCACCGGTGCACTGAGCAACATCCAACAAACCAGCCGACTAAAAGAACCACAACTGTTGACAGGAACATCAGAAGAGTTATGAGGGGGAAACCCCAACACTACACTGAGTGACATCATCAACAACCTCCACAAAGCAGCGCCGAAGGTTTTAACATACCAACGTTTGAAGAACAATCCAAGAACATAAATATAGGGACGCTACCACAAGCAAAAATCACACACACACACACACACACACTCTAAAGCTTCAGGAAGATTCTCAATAATCGGTATTGATGATGTAACTCCTGATGGTTGCGGCAGAATAAATTCAGAAGATTACAGATTTTGGCTCCCAGATTACAAATCAATTAGAAGAAATAATCTAATTAAATTGTATTTGTCACATGTATGATTATACACCGTAGAACATATAGTGAAATGTTCATTATGACAATCTGATAATTCATTCATTTATTCATAAATTTATTCATTCATGCAATCATTCATTCATTTATTTTCTATAACCGCTTATTCCCTAATTCGGGGTCACAGGGATTTGCTGAGGTCTATCCCAGCCGTCTCTGAAAGGGCAAAAGACAGTAGGAGTACACCTTGGACAGGTTGCTAGTCCATCATAGGGACACACACACACTCACTCCTATGGACAATTTAGAATCATTAATCAACCTAACATTCATGTTTTTGGACTGCAGGAGTAAACCAGAGAACCCGGAGTAAACCCACGCAAGCACAGGGAGAACATAAAAAAATGACATTAATACAAAATATACAGAAAAATTACAATAATATAAAATAAGCATTTACTGTGTGTATCATATATAACTGTGTGTATATATAAAGTGACTGCAGTAAAATATAAAGTGCAGTTGTGGGTGTAGTGGGATGCGCAGGAGTTATGGTGTGTATGTGTGTGTGTGTTAGTGCAGAAGAGTCCCGGTTTCAGGTGCTCTCCTGGTTGAGGGCCCGAATGGCCTGCAGAAAGAAGTTTCTCCATGTAGGAAGACAGCATGTAGGAAAACAATGATCAAAAACAAGAGAGGCCTTTAAACAGGGCAGATCGATCACCAGACCTCAACCTTTAACCGAGCAGCCTTTCACCTCCGGAAAGGACTAAATGGAGTCACAAACAGCAACTGAAAAACAGGTTACAACAGGTTTCTTTACAAAAACAGAGATAAAACATTTTGTGATTTACAGGATTGGTGTAGTTATTGCAAGCACGGAGTATGAGGAATATGGAATAAGTGCTATTGCCTTTTTTAGTTTAAATTAATTCTATTTGCTTTCTATATGCAGATTATTATAGATAAACACGGTGGTGGAAAAAGTACAGAAAATTTTTACTTAGGTATAAGTGGGGAAGTGGTGGCTCATGGTTAAGGTGTTGGACTACCAACCCGAAGATTGTGGGTTCGATTCCTAGCTCCATTAATTTACCACTGCTGGGCCCCTGAGCAAGGCCCTTAACCCCCAATTGCTCAGTTGTATAAATGAGATAAATGTAAGTCACTTTGGATAAGAGCATCTGCATAATGCTGTAAATGTAAATATTTGCTACTTACTGAAAAAAATTAGTGAATTCTGTGACTCGAGTTAAAGTAAATAAGTATGTTGTTAAAAAAAACTACACATTACTGCATTACAAAGTATTTTAGTGTGTAAAATGTGATTTTAAACTATTCAGGTGTAAAACTGATCTCAATTCAGCACTAGTGGCTCTATACACACTGGTCTTTCATGACTTTCATGTCGTATATTAGAACAAATCATGAATATATACAAAATGTGATAATATCCTAATAAACACAGTCGAATTTGTCTACAGTAAAATTTAACAGTTTGAAAATAAAATGCACTTATTTTTTATTTTCTTAAGTTCTTTTTAATTACTTGTTTTTAATTCTATTGGACATTTATAGTATTTAGACTCTGTTTTTTGTTGTTTTTTGTTGGTATTTTTGGTAAAATCATAGTCTACAGTGCCACATGAAAGTGTTTCATTGGCTGCTGATTTTCCTTCACGGTATCAATAAAGGCAAAAGATGCCCAAAATATCTACAGCTGCTTTCTTAAAGAAATGCTGTAAATGTAAAGACTTTAGGTTATATACAGAACTGGAGGGTCCCAAGACAATCCAAGAATTAATTGTAGAATCTTATGTAAGAGCAACGATGTACTGAAATATCTACAGGTGGTGTATCGGTGCCGGCAAACAGAATCTAAAAGAATCAGAGCAAAATAAAAAATGACAGAAATCAGATCGTCATAAAATCAAATGAAACAGATAGAAAGGATAAAGGCTAAATAATTCTTATTAAACATGTGGAACTTCATGTTGTGATGTGTTATATGACCTGATGTAGGTCTGTGTTATGTGGCCTCATCATGCAAATAGAACTCTGTTTGATTTGCTTACCAAGTGTGACCTCTGGACGCAGCTTGGAGATCCTAAAAGGGGTATTATTTGTTTTTCTGGACCGGCTGATGTGCCGGTACAAAAATTAATGATCCACATCACAGTTGCCCACATGTTTAATGTAATACTGTTTGAACAACAACAACCAATAAACTACACAACAACATGCTAATACTTTGTTAAAGGAAAAGAAAAACACTGCAAACCATTCATTTAATCATTTTCTATACCTGCTTATTCACTAATTCGGGGTTACAGGGATCTGCTGGAGGCTATCCCAGCCGTATCTGAAAGGGTAAAAGGCAGGAAAGGAGGGGTACACCATGGACAGGTTGCCAGTCCACACACTCACTCCTATGGGTAATTTCGAATCACCAATCAAACTAACATGCATGTTTTTGGACAGTGGGAGGAAACCGGAGAACCCGAGTAAAGCCACACAAGAACAAGGAGAACATGCAAAGTCCACACAGAAAGACTCCTGCCCAGGAATCGAACCTGGGACCTTATTTCTGTGAGGCAACAGTGCTAACCACTAAGCCATAATTTCATAGGAGGATTGTGTGAAATGCCTTTTTTTTCTGAAAACATGTACAATAAATTAAAAAAAACCCCACATTTTAAACATACAACATCTACAGAAAAATTATTTTTGCAGTATACTTACAAATGTATTGAACCAGCCGTTTGTTTTTTGAATATAATCTTCTAGAATCACTCTGACCCCTTTTTCCCCACACATCTGGAAAGGCTTTTACTAGATTTTAAAGATTTTTTTTCAGCAACATAATGATTAGCAGATCGGTCACTTATGTTGGTTGAGGAGGTCATTCCAAATAATCCCAAGTGTGTTAAGTGAGGTTTCGTCATGGCCAGAGAGCTCTGCACCCGACACTTATGTTCTTTCACACCATTTATAACACTATAACTCAGAGGGTTTTCTTGCACAGGGCCACTGTCACACTGAAACAGCATTTGGGGTGCAGGGAAAGAAAATCTAAATACTACAGCATGTACAGACATTCTAGACAACTGCGTTCTTCCAATATTGTGGCAACAATTTATCGCCAATAGTTTGTGGACACTTTACAAACCTTTGGCAATATAATGTACATATGCTATACATGTATAACAACAATTAGGGCACCGAATGTTCACTGGATGTGCAGTTGTTGTACGTTTTGGGATATTCTGCCATCTAGTGGCCTAAATATAACAGTACACGTCACAGGAAAGTGAAATGACAGCACAGCCAACATGACACCCAGATTTCCAGGGGGGTTAAGGGCATTTTACAAGTGTGGCTTTTTGGTAGTTCTGTGATTTAAAGTTTAAATGTTTAAATAGTATGTGTCAACATTTGGCCAATTATTTTAAACCAAAGAGCAACTCATTACGTATTTTGACAACTTATATATTTACGATAAAATGAACACACATATGCATAATTAGCTGGTACAAACCAAAACACACCCTTAATGGCAAATCCATAAATAAATAAAATAGAATCAATTTTTCAAAAATATTTTTATTTCATAATTTGTAAGCTTAGACAGCATGGTGGCTTAGTGGTTAGCACTGTTACCTCACAGCAAGAAGGTCCAGGGTTTGATTCCCGGGCAGGGTTCTTTTTGTGTGGAGTTTGCATGTTCTGCCCGTGCTTGCTGGGTTTACTCTGGGTTCTCCGGTTAGCTCCAACAGTCCAAAAACATGTTTGTTAGGTTAATTGGTCATTCTAAATTGCCCATAGGAATGAGTGTAAGTGTGTGTGTGTGTCCCTGTGATGGACTGGGGACCTGTCCAGGGTGTACCCTTACTGCCTTTCACCCTTTCAGAGACGGCTGTGAGAGACTCCAGCAGATCCCTGTGACCCCGAATTAGGGAATAAGTGGGAATAGACGATGAATGAATTTATAATATTTTTTTAATAATATTATTAACCTTTATTCTGCTTAGTAAAACCAGACTATTTTAGTGCTTAAATAAAACCTAATTAACCCCCAAAAACTCAATAGAACTTAACACAAGTAACCTTAAAATTAATTTTATATAAGTGAATAGAATAATGAAGAGTTATATATAACATTATATTATATATTTATATATATTTACATTATTATATATTTTTGTTGTAAAAGCAGCATTTTTCAGCTACTACACTATTTATTGTACAACTGGAAAATACAAGTTATAAAAATATTGGTAGTAAAGAATAAGGGTTTAAACCCCAAAACTGTTTATATTGCAATACTTTTTGACAAATTAAATTAAGCAAATTAAGCAAAACTTAACTAACGTTATACACAAAACCTCCCCTGTCACTGAGGCGATTTCGATGCTCTTCAGTGTTAGCTCAAAAAAAACGCCAATAACATGGGTGAGTCTATAAAGAAACAGTGGTGGGGGTAAAGGAATATATGTATTGTCTATTTTTATTATTGACCAATGATTCAATATATTATAATTAATTAAGGTTTTACACTACGTTTATCGTCATAAATAATCATGTCATGGTCGCAAAAATGCTGTTTGAGAAATTGATTTTTTAAAGAGATTCAACACCACCCCCGCCTACAATGTACACGCCCACAAGCCTAATATGGAGTGAATAAATAGTGACGGAATATTCGATTCAGAACCAAAATCTATTGACTCAGCTAACTACAAAGGAGCCGATTCTTTCGACTCGAAGAAGGGTTATTTGAAGTTTTTGTGCGTGTCTATAGATTTTTATTGACTAAAATAAATTTGCGAGATGCTGCAAAAATTATGCATTTCATTTTTTATTTATAAACAGGGTTTTTACAAAACCAAAATATCAATATAATCTGTACATGTTATAGAAGACACATAAACAAAAAATAAACACAAGTTGTTGATAATTATCGTAATAATAATGATACAAATTAGAAAAACAAAAGAGACAATTAAAAAATAATAAAATAAATAATAGCAAAAAGTCCACATAGCCATGAAAGTACAGTAAGTAACCTTTTAACCTCTTTACGCAAAATTCTAAAATTCCAAAGTTAATAAATGTATTTCTTTCACCCCATGATAAAATAAGAATACATCGCATTTTAATTATTAAGGGCCTTGCTTAGAGGCCCAACTATGGCAACTTGGTGGAGCAGGGATTCGAAACCCGATCTTCCAACATCACTATGGAAAAGTTGTTTTTCTCTTTGTGACTTTAACAGTGGGGTGAATATTGATACTAGTCGTGCAGGTAGGGGAAGTAGTGGCTCATGGTTGAGGTGTTGGACTACCAAACCGAAGATTGTGGGTTCAGATGTGAGATTGTGGGTTCCCAGCTCCACCAACCCACCACTGCTGGGACCCAAAGCAAGGCCCTTAATAATTGAGATAGATGTAAGTCTGCCAAATGCAGGTTTAAATATAGAACTGAGTCTCACACAACTATGTCTAGGTCAAAAACCCATATGGCTGGATTGGTTTGCACTGCCAGAAAGGATTTAATGTATTTAATAGGCACTCTTTACAATCGTTGTGGGTGGGAAACCATCCTCGCATGCAGAAAACAGCAAGCTATTTGTCCATAGCCAAAGTATGACTCAGATAAAGGACAGAAGATAAACAGTCTATGCAATAAACAGTCTATAGACTGTAAATATACAGTAGTGATAATGATATGCTGTTATGTGATATCCGAACAGGGGTTGTACCATAAAGGTCTCTTTTTATTGACGTATGCAGTAAACACAGTCATTATACACATCCGTTTAGATAAAATAAAGTGTTTGTAATTAACAGGCAATTTTATCCATCCATCCATGTGCCCGTGTGTCTATGCTGCTGCGGTGATACTCGAGTTTCCATTACAAGGCAATCCGGCTCATTAACGCATTAAGCCCAGTTGATAATAGAGCTAAAAAGGGCAACTGTTCAGTAGAGCCGAAAACCCCTGATTTATCGCACAGCGTGTTACTGCTGTATATCTATCCTCTGACAAAAAAAAAAGCCTTCAAAGATACATCTTTTTTAAATATGTATCTTTGTCAGACACAAGCACTGTTTTTTGCTGCAAGCGTCCAGCGTCATACTTTCCAGGCAAACCCATCTGTGCCCTCAACACAATTAGTAAGCCTACAGGTGTTTCTGCCCACTTGGCATCTGTGTGGAGTCAGCTGTTTTTATCTGTGCTGTGTGCTTCCCTCTTCTCTCCCCAGTGTTTTACCCCATGGGAGATGGGGGAAGCAAAAAGAAACACATTTCACACTGCACCTGACCACACTTTCCTAGCAGGCGGCTAGGAAAATCAGTATCAGTCAGCACAACTACTTTAGCAATAAAAATGCCGGGTATTTGTCAGTTAGGGTAAATTTACATAAAACAAATCCAAAAACGGTGCGGTAATGATTTTTTTTTTAATTTTTATAAATGTATGTTGTAAAGCAGGAGTCACCAAACTCGGTCCTGAAGGGCGGGTGTCCTGCAGAATTCAGCTCTATATAGAAGAGTGTATAGAAGAGATAAGTGTAAGTTGCTCTGTATAAGAACGTCTGCCAAATGTCTTAAATGTAAATTTATAGGGAGGTGGTAGTGCAGTGGTTATGGTGTTGGACTAATAATTGAAAGATCATGGTTTGATTCCCAGCACCACCAAGCTGCCCACTGTTGGGCCCCTAAGCAAGGCCCTTAACCCCAAATTGCTCAGTTGTATAAAATAGAAAGATAAATATAAGTCCCTCTGGATAAGGGCTTATGGTTTGATTGTTTTCACTTTTACCTCCCTCTAGTGGACAACATTATTACAGCCTTTATCTCTGAATATTATTAACATAATTGGTTTTATTGTTGTTTAAATATTTACCTTGATTACTTAAGTACTGATAAACCCACACTGACCTTAAATTTACTGATTCATGCTACATTTATGGCACGTTTGGACACATGATTTTAAGGTTAACATTTTTTTTATATTTTAGCTGGCAGAAATAATATCTAATCACCATAGCTAGTTACATTCATGCATTGTTAACAACTTTATTTATTTAGTTAGTTAGTTAGCTAATCTTGATAAGCTAACGATTTAGTGCCAAAACTAAGAAGCACCTTAAAATAGGGTAGTATTTCGACTTTAAAGAGATGACCACATGCATACTGAAGTTCTATGTCGAACATCATGTAGTAAATCTTGAGTGTCATCTCAAAGAGGTGTAGAAACCCCTCAAAACCAAGCACAATCTGTACTAGCTATGCAGGTCAGAAAAATCTCCAAACACAGTTGGATGTTGGTTAAATCATTTTTGAAGATATCATATCGCATATCAAATATCACATTATTTATCATGCTATTGCATATCATATCTGTCTTCAATATTCCGCAGCCCAAGCAGAATGTCTATATAAAGACATGGTGTATGTCTTATTATTATATTAGCTACAGCTGAACTTTAATTTCATCGCCATCCTAATATCAACAAAGACCAGACCTGGAGCCTCTTATAATGTGCTTTAACAATTACATCTGTTTATGTAGAGCATCTCCCTATAAATCTCTCCTAGTTTCTACTATAGAACTGTCAACCTATAAGAACAAGTATGTTAATATTAACCTTTGATTTGCCTTGCTACCGACACTGCTGTCAGAGCTGCTTTAGCTTCTGGCCAATGATAATTGAGAATTCAAACATGCTGTGGTATAAAGGATATTATTCCATTATTAATTATTCAGCATGTGCTGTGAAGCTAATAGGAAAGGCATGTAATTACAAGAGTGAGCAATGAGAACAGACACACTGACAGGTTCTGGGATTTTCAGGGGTTATATAAGCATTTTAATTCGAGACACACGGAAGATTTGGAACAAGATCTTTTAATTATTTTGTAATAATAATAAATAGTTTATACGGAAGATCAAATTGTGCAAGACTATAGTGCTGCATGTGCATATAAAAAAAGGGCTTTGATTGATTATCCTTAGCAGTATGACATCATAATTGCATGCAGTGTTATTGGATTTTATTTGGTGTACAAACCGTTGAAGTAAAGATAACAAACCTAAACAGATAAAATAAATCAAGTTATTTTAAAAAGGATGACATTTTTTTGTTAGCCTAGGTGGCTGTTATATTTAGCATACTTCAAGTTATTTCCTGTACCTGTTCGATATTATGTGGGTCTCCTTTGTGCCACCCAAACAGCTCTAAACCACAGAGGAATTACCTTCACAAGAGCTCTAAAGGTGTGCTGTGTGCTTTGTGCTGTGTTCTTTATTTCCTGTAAACTGTAAGCAGGAGCCTTTACCGTTAGAATCTTTGCAAAATCTTTCTGTTCTCATATTTTCCAGCAATTTTGGGCTACAGTAGCTCTTCGGTGGATTTAAACCAGATGGACCAGCTCATACCAGAACACTCCATAACACCTGCTGTTTTAAAGATGCTTTGCCCAACTTGTCTTGCCATCATGATTTGATCCAGCAGTTATCCAGAAGAGTCGGTTCAAAAGTAGACACCTTCGCTCATTTGCTGTCTCCCAGATTCCTACACTTGCCTAGACATTTTCCATTATCCAGACTATCTGGCCAAAAGTTTGTGGAAACCCTCCTAAAACACTCAGAACTGTTTCCCCAAAAGTGTTGCCACAATATTGGTTTGACTACCAACCTATATCTCTTCTAGGGCGGTGTAAAAATATTGATATGATTAACTTTCACGATATTTTTTTCAATATTCTAACCTCTAAGTATCGAATTTAATTATGTTTTATGTATTATGCGTTTAGGTTAATATTTTATTAAAACCCCCTCTGGCTTTGTATTAGTTGTATTTTAGCCATTTGTTTTACATTGCAGTGGCAACTTGGTGGTGCTGGGAAATAAACCTCGCTCTTCCAATAAGCAGTTACTGCTATGGGCACAATGAGGGTTTTCTAACCAGTTCTAAGTAAGCACTGAACGGCCGAGCCTCGCAGTATGAGGAGACTTCGGACTATCTGACATAAACATAACAAAACCTGGCGACCCAGCAGCTTTTTTCAAAATCACACAGTTGCCAAAACAGCTCACATAATTAAGTATAAAAACTAATACTTGGCTTCCTGGCTTTTTGTTTGGAAAAAAATTTTGCGTCTGACTCAGACATCATATTGTTCAGAGTTTTCCAATTGATGCCATGCTTTTTTTTTTTTCAGAAAGTATAAAATAATTGCTATCTTGATGTTCCGTTTGATGGGTCATAGCAACAGAAAGAGAAAGCGTGCGTAAGAAGAAGATAGAGATGTGTGTGAAGGAGAAAGACAGAGAGAGAATGCCTAGGGGTGGCTAAGGGGGGATGAGATAGTAATAGTGAGAGAGAAAAAAAGTGCGAGACAGAGGGAGAGAGAGCGAGAGAGAGAGAAAAACACAACGAGAGAGAGAGAGAGAGAGAGAGAGAGAGAGAGAGAGGGAGTGCAGAAGGAGTGGCAGGATTTATCCTGCATACATGCTACAGTGCACTTCACTTCTACCTAGGAGAGCGAGCACACCATGATTAACTAGCTGACGAACAAACACAGAGAGAGTGAACACTCTCTTCACCTCCAAGTGAGTAAGTATTCAAGTGCAACTTTCTCTGGTTTTATTTCAACAGAACCGATTTTTAATGCATCTTAAAAGCTTATTGAACCTCACATCGTCATTTTGTAGCTGTTACGTTTGGATCATTTCAGTTTATAAAATATTTATTGTGATCAATTTGGAATGGAAAGGAAAGCACAGGGAAATGCAGCCAGAGCTGGAGCACAATTTACTCATTGGTTTCTCTTCATGAAAGATAATTGAAGTGCAGATAAAGAATAATGCATTTTGCTAAACTGAATGGTAACCCTACCTGTGTACATGAAACACCTTTAAGGTGGATTATAATGACTGTTTAAAGATCAAGATGGGTTTGTATCAATGAACAATGTGTGTTCATGGAGATAAGGATGTTTAAGGCAGGTGCAGGATCTCTTTCTGGCACTCACGGCTTCTCTCGACTCAAGTGCATTTGGAAGAGCCGGACTTCCTGCATGGGATCAATTAAATACTGCATGAGACAGCACTAAAAGCCTCAGTGGAGTGCTTTCTGCAAGTGTGTGCACGTGTGTGTGTGCTGTGTACTGGACGTATCAGGGTGGAGTGCTTTGATTAAATTTGATGAACCACCAGAGTTTTGAAAGGAAGAAACTTGAGCTTTTCTTAGAATTTAAGTCTGTTTTAATTGGACCGTTGAGAGACTTTAGAGAAAAGTGACTTTGCTGATGTGACACTTTAGCAAAAAAAAAAAATACACCACAGGGGCTACACTTCTAATCATGAACAAGACGGTGATTTTTGCTTGTGATGACTTGATTTATTGCACTGCCTTACATTAAATACACAACCTTATTTTATATTTGTTACCCATATTTTATTTATTCATTAAAATATCATTTTATCCTATACTCTTTTTAAAACATTTACTAAGTTAAATGTTTTAATGCTGGCTTTATATAATTAATTAATTGGAAAAACATCTGATGCTAGGGTTAGCATTAGGATAATCAGTCACTGTAAACTTTATCAGGTCACTCCTGATTTACTGACTAGGAGCTGCATCCTTCAGAGACTGGTCAAACATCTGGTTGGCTTTTCTGTAATTGATGGAACCTTCCAGAGTGACCAGGACCAGAAACCTGAACTTGGCTTATTTAAAACTCGGTTTGATTTTGTTGCTCTGACTGTTTCTCAGTGCAGAGATATTTAATCGGCAGATCTGGAGGTGTCACCGATGCCTCACATTGGCTTCGTTCTTGCTCTCTCAAAATGTCACTAAAGATAAGAGTGAGACAATGGTTGCTCATTCATGGAGCAAGTGAGGCAGTCGCGCCGTTTTTTTTTTCAGGTAGCCTTTTGGGATCCTTATCTTGCCCTTCTCTCTGGAATCCCTGGGGGTCACCATTTTGTTCATGGACATTATCCAGTCTTTACGTGAGGTCACTGACCAAGCCAAATTTAGTAGTTGGAAAAAAACATGCTCTGATGCTACTTGGACATGACTCTAGAGATGAACCCAAGGTCACTGGGTGTTTTGGGTCTTTAATCATTTTACACCCTCACCCGGGCAACCCAGCCAGAGATGATAAGATCTCCCATTGGACCCAAAACCATTTAAACATGTACATACAAATATGTTCAGAGTAACATGAGAACGACAGTATATCATGATAGGTCTTTTCCACATACACTGATCCAGCTTTAAAGTGTTAGTTATGCAAATTATATAATAAGAATCTAGTTTTAAAATGGTTTGATTTATATTATTTATTTAGTAATGGTTCCAATATTTCTATCCTTTAATACTTAAATGGCTGTTAAATATCCCTTGGTGGAACCTAATATCTACAGTACAATGGCAAAACTATTAAAAGTAACACAAGAAAGCATATTTTTGGATCAAAAAGGTAACTGTAGCTGCATATGAAAGACAAGTCATGAGGCAGTTTTAGACAAACTGAGAAAAAAATGCCCCCAGGACCATATAAGCTCTCAGTCTCCATACTGCTGCTATCGATTGACTCTGATCTGCTCCGGTTGTCCTATAGAAGGATCCTTGATCTAACTAAACCCTCTCTGCAACTGAGATGAAAGGTTGTTGAAGTTCACAGTGTTCTTTGGGATTGACTATTCAGCAACTTAGAGAAATGTCTTTAGGCTGACAGTTAATTATTTATTATAACCGCAAATAAGAAACTGGTAAAATATCATCACAAACTCATTTCATTTGTCAGGGAAATGCTTCGACCGGGAAGTTTATTTTGGTAGCGGGTTATTTTTGGAAACATCTAGCGTTTTTCTGTTTCATCTACTGAGTTCTTCCATATAAAAGGAATCCAAGTATAACCCCATTCTGAAACTGTATTCCAACAGCCGTTTATAGGCTAAATTCGCCATTTATTCACATTGTGACCTTCTCAGGCAACGTTTCTCTGAAGGATTTTTTATTATGATAATTATTACTGTCATTATCAATAATAATAATAATAATAATAATAATAATGATACTTATAATAATAGTAATTAAACAAGATTGACAATTAGCAATAAAATTTTGTAAAGAAAATTGTGGGGTAATAGTGGTTTAAGGCACTGGCTGGTTGATTATCAAGTCCCCGAAATGCCACTGTTGTGTTTTAAAGGAAGTTTTTTTGACTCTGGCGTGCACCGCCATGGATTCCACTGTGCTTTGACATCATCTTGCTCTGTTTTATCTTCATTCTCACCTTCCTTTCCAAAATGATTCGTATTTGAGGTGGCTTAAACTTTCAGCGGTGTGCTTAAAGGGTTTTATACACATTTATGAAAAACGGTTCTACTTAATTTATTAAAGTACATTTATGAATATTTGTATGCACATGTAACACACCAAGACCTACGAAAAAGTCTTTTGCAGTCTTTTAATTTTTCTCAGCAAATTTTGTGTCATTTTTGCCATTTCCAGGTGTTAAATTTTAACAAACTCTAAATTTGGTCAGTGTAAACTAAAGCCCTTTGTGATGTTGAGTTGCGAAGTTTGTGTTGAGGGGCGTGTCTGTGGCAGCTTGTAATCAGTTATAATTATAGTATAGTATAATTACAATATATATGCTTTGCACTAACTCAAACATACTGTGTTCAATTTACACCAAACATCATATGTTTGATAAAAGTGTTGGCCTCAAGACATATACATGACAATATAAAGTCATAATTATAGCGCCACCTGCTGGCAACAGGATATGCCACATTTTACACTCCCTCAAACATGCAACGTTTCATACGCACCAAACTTTACGTTTGATAAAATATCTGGCATGAAGACATTCATATGCTAATATTCAGTTATAGTCATAGCGCCACCAGGAGGCAGCAGGAAGTTTGGAACATTTAATGAATTTAACATATTTTTAATATGTTTAATTAAGTAACATATTACTATATATTTTCATATAAAGTATAAGGTGAGCCCGCGTGTAAAGGCCCTTTCAATGCTGCTTGCGACTGTATTATAATTATGTTATAAATAAAACCTTTAGGGTATTGTGGGATATAACCAATACACACAGTATAACCAATTATTCCAAGAGACCTGAATTTATAAAGAATTATCAATTTCTTACCCTCTCTAATTCCAGCTATATATCACCAAATAATGGTTTGTATTTTTTAGAGCTAACCATCCCAAGGACTGAGTATTTGTATATACCACAGTTATGTATTTATTGTATATACTGCAGTTGTAGTGTCTGTGTGCAGGTAGAGTACATGCTCTGAATTTGGTAAACACTTCAAGAAATTCAAGGGTTGTAATTTTATTAGTGATTTCTTGGCTTTCGAATAAATAATAAATGAAGTATGAGAGAATTTTGGCTTGAAATGTGACAGACAGACACAAAGCTGGAGCAAAATTATTTCATTCAAGTATTTATGTATTCTGAGTTATTTAAAGGGAGTAGTGTGATTAACAACAGGCCAGGTTCATTAGTAATAAGGTGACTAAAATAAAAGAGAGAGAGAGAGAAAGAGTGCATCCATGTCTAAGTCTCTTTTTCTCCCTGAATCATTTCCACTTTTTTGCGTTTGAATGAATCCAGTGACTTAATGCATTCTTATATATAATAGCTCTTACATAAGGTAGACACATAACTTTATAAATAAAATATGCAGTTACTTTGGCGGTGTTTGACATGATGAATGTGTTGGATATTGTTTCAGCTCTTTATATAAATAAAGCAAACAAAAAAAAAACCCATATCATTCTGATCCAAATCCAAAAATTAGATCTCAAGCAGCACAAACTGAATAAAAAGGAACTTTATTCCAAAATGGAACACATGCATGAATAATGGAATCCAAAGTAGGGCTCATCCTGCCAGGGGCCAGCTAGCATGACGGTCTTGCCACACAGGATACCAGGACAGTAATGTGGCGCTGTTAGACATAATGCATTCCCACTAAGTGGTTGCGCTGATTCCTGGATTCTTACACACCTTGAGTTTGCAGCCACTCATGCATCATCACCCCGTTGTTAAAATAATTATGCCGTGAGGCCTTTCATGCCTCAAAAGATTTCCACTGAATATTCGATTCTCAGTGGGATCAGCCTCAGGCTGTAGAGGATGCTAAAGTCCTATTAAAATCAAGTGCAGAAAAATAACCCTAATGTTCGGGAGCATTCAAATAGAAACCTGTAGTGTTGCCATCACCTGTAGTGTTGAGCCTATCTAATGTCACACTGACCATATGTCTTAGATTAGAAAGAGAGCGCCCTGAAGTCCAAAAGGAGATAAATATGCTAAGAGCCAAAAGCTGTGGAGTTTCTATGAACTCTGAAGGTCAAAGAAGTGGAAAATGTGATGTTCTTCATCTCAGTTATGCTGTTAAAGACACCCATGCAGTGTTATTAGAAATAACAAAAAGAGCTTAGTAGAGGTTATAATTGTATTATTAATATTTTGTGTGAAAAATACTAGGATTTTTCTTTAATCTGACATATTTGCATATTTTTGTGGTTGTTTTTTTCCCCGGGTTTATGAATTAGTGTACCGTTGGTGCATCATTGAGCTTTCTTAGGACAATATATATGACTTACCCAGAATCCAATCTAGACAAATCACTTCAGATAAATCTGATACATGTGGCTGTGAAGTTAAAACAAAAATTAAGGGTCCTTTTTTAAGGGGAACTCTTTAACAAAGACATTATTTGTATTAAAACTTTTGGTTTGGGGCAGCACAGTGGCATAGTGGTTAGCACTGTTGCCTCACAGCAAGGAGGCTTGGGTTCGATTCCCAGCCAGGGGGTCTTTCTGCATGGAGTTTGTATGTTCTCCCCATGCTTGCATGGGTTTACTCCAATTCCTCCCACAGTCCAAAAACATGTATGTTAGGTTGACTGATGATTCTAAATTGCCCATAGGAGT
Source organism: Bagarius yarrelli (assembly GCA_005784505.1). Lineage (NCBI taxonomy): Eukaryota > Metazoa > Chordata > Actinopteri > Siluriformes > Sisoridae > Bagarius > Bagarius yarrelli. Next base: position 1,819,131 of record VCAZ01000093.1, read on the forward strand.
GAGTGAATATGTGTGGCCTTGTGATGGACTGTTGCCCTTGCAGAGGTGGCTGGGATGGGCTCCAGCAGATCCCCTTGACACCAAATTAGGGAATAAGCGGGTATAAAGAACGAATGAATGAACTTTTTGTTTGTGCTTAAGTTTGCCCTTAACCCCCAATTGCTCAGTTTTATAAATGAAAGTTACTCTGCAAGGGTTTCTGCCAAATGCTAGGAATGTAAATGTAGTCATGTGACCATCAAGCCTCTATTGCTAATACTTTCACAAAAACAGCATATTTTCTCACTCAAAAAGTACAGGAAAATCTTTATACTCAAAACTAAAAGTAAAATCCTCATTCAATCCTGGACACATATTAAATCCAAAATGTCTCCCTTTAATTAAGTTCGAGTTCTCTATTTCCTTTCCTAATGGTAATATTCACATGATCAATATCTTCTATCACCTTCTTTTCGTGTCTGAGTTCTAAATCATTTTCCTCCATCTCAGATGGCTCCAGTTAGAGCAGGATAAAGCAGTGTCTGTGCGCTTGTATGAGAAGATACAGAGCAGAGGCGGTCAGAAAGCAGCAGCAGTGGGAGGGTGTATATGTGTGTGTGTGTGTGTGTGTGTGTGTGTGTGTGCTCGAACGCTCGGCTCGGCTCCACTGCTGCAGTCGGGCATCAATTTCATATAGGCATTGTACAGAGAGTTCTCTCTAGCATCAAATCCTCTGCCGTGCCGCTTCCCTCTCCTATCGTCTCTTCTCTTCTCGTCTCCTCTGCTCCTGTCTTCTGCCGCTGGTCATGAAGAACAGCTCTCAGCCAGCAGCTCTGTCTGCCTCTGAGCCATGGAGGCGAGGCAGAGGCTGTTAGTAGAGGCATGTCGGCATCTGATTCTAGTGCAGCGCTTCTCAGCGCCAAGGTATGGGCCTCTTTCTTTCTTTCTTTCTTTCTTTTTTTTTCTTTCTCACAACGCCTTCTATTTTTCCCATTGTATCTCTTGTTACTCTTTCTCTCTCACACACACAAGCACAGACATATTATGTCTTTTTTCTTTTTCAAATTTACCATTTCTAGTTTTGCGAATAAATTATTGGATGAATTCACTTTCTTAAATCTTTTTTTTTGGAAGTACATAAGGAATTATATAAGATGATTTTTAAGCAGAACAGCCAATACTTTGAACAAAAGAGTTCTGTTCCTATGCAGTCAATCAAGTGTGAAGACAGAATCAAAAGAACATTGACTATATGGATGCAAACTCGATGTTATGCATCACTGTAAAGATAAACAGTAGACCTTTTTTATCATTTATTATGAAGGTGCTTTTCCTTATTATTATTGTTACTTTTCCTTTTTGATGCAGGTTCTGAAACGACGCTGGTTAAAGCATTGGGTTTAATGTTGTTTTAAGGTTTATGTACCTCATTACTTTTTATTAGTAATTATTTATTACCCCACCAATGTGAGGTAATCCCTTTCACATTAAAAGCCTCCACATAAAGTGCTTGAGTTGCTGGATGTAACATCTAAGAAGTTGTCCATTCTTTCTACACTGCCTACATGCCCGGTTGTGTGTTGCAGCATGACATCCATATCTGTTCCACTCAACTGGAGAGTTCAATAGATTTTCTATGACACTTCCATCACACTACTTATGTGCCAGAGTATAAATGATCATAAAAGCTTCAGTCGTTCCCTGGTTTTTCTGCTTTGTGCACAATTTCAGTCCATGTGTGTATGGGAAAGCCTTCCTGCTGTACGCAGATGTATAATGGGTGAAACGCAGCAGTTCTGGAAGCACTTTTATCGGATGAAGTTGCCGTGCTGGGCTGTGTGTCTTTTAAAGGATTGCATTACGGTATCGATCGTGCTTTTGTGCGGCCAAATGCTGAGTCTGATGAGTCTGTGTGGTTAATGCACAGTCTGTGTGTATGTGTATGAGTATGTGGTCTCGGATACAAATTTATTTCAAAGTGCTTGTTTGGACATTGTGTGCCTTCCGCTTAGCATAGTATATTTCAATGATGGCAAAAAATACACAACGAAACACTTTTTGCTTTGATTGGAATTTTGGTACTGTTGCGCTGATGAAGTTGAAGACAATAGGAACTTTTTTTTTGTTGCTACCATTACAATTCTAAAACTCATAACTTTCACTATAAATTCGCTTTTAAGTAGCTTATTGTTTAATTAAGACAAAAATATTGCACTGTTATAAGCAGTACTTTGGGTAAATTCTAGTATCATTCATTCATTTACAGGGACACAGGGATCTGCTGGAGTCCCTATGTTTCTGAAAGAGCGAAAGGCAGGAGGGGTACACCATGGACAGAACACCAGTCCATCACAGGGCCACACACAATTACACTCACTCCTATGGGCAATTAAGAATCACTAATCAACCTAACATACATGTGAAAATGCAAACTCCACACACACAGAACAGCCCCTGCCCGGAAATCGAACCCAGGCTCTTCTTGCTGATGATCTGGAAGTTGATAATCTGGACTTTAGCATAAAAACATGGTATAATCATGAAAGAGTCTATCCAGATTTAATAAAATGGTTTGTTTTATAAATTCGATACATAAAAACTTTGAGAGAGGACACTAGACCATCACACTTGTATTTCCTATTAAACATCCTATTCCAGGTTTATGCTTTTATCGAAAGCTCTGCTCTGCTACGAAGCTTTTCCACTAGAGCTGGAGTGTAGATAAGTAGATTTGTGTTCAATCCACCACAATAGTATTAGAGAGATCAGGCACGTTCTGTTGTGAGGGGTTCAGTCTGTGTTTCGACTCTTTGTGCATACAAAGCAAAGAAAACTATTTTATATTATTTTTGCTTAAGAATTTATGCCAATATTTAGTGGGAGAAGCACATGTTGGTCTTATAGTCAAGTGTTCACAAACTTGTGACATCAGGAGATTTTCAGGCACGGAAAGTGGCTGTAAAGTGAGTAGAGCCTTAAGCCTTTTTTTTAGAAGAAAGCACAATTTTTTTCAACATACATGAAGTTTATTTTAAGCATTATCTGCTATACGATCTTACAGCTTTTTTTATGTACAATTTAAGTTGCTTCGGCTCTGTACTTGAGCACGTTGGAGTTTAAGGTATGAATAGATCAAATGTAGGTCTGCGTGCTACGGACAAAAATAGCATTTTACTGATCTAGAATGTTCACATTGCAGGCTGCTGTACTGCAGTTCTGCATCATGAGGAACAGCCATGTAGAAATCACAGCACTTTTTATAAATAGTTTTAGGACAAATGTAATTAGATACATTAGCAATCTTAGTGGCCCAGTTTCCAAAAAAGTGCTGTAAGGTTAAGATCAGATTACTTAGTAGAGAGTGAGAGTGAGAGACAGAGAAAGTGAGAGAGAGAGAGAGAGAGAGAGAGAGATAGCTTAATGTGATGCTCACTATAACACTGTAGCATCACCTGATCTTTCCGCTGCCGTTAAATTTAAATCTGTAACACATGAACATTTCCAGATGCCACTGAACTTTTTTTTTAGTTCAGTTACTAATATTATGTACCCAAAACTAAAGCCGATCACTCCTGCATTAAATAAGTCTCGCCCTACTCTTATAAAGCATCTTACCTAACTCAAAAAAGATGATTGTCTTCTGGTTTGCTTAGTATAAGAAATGTTATGGTCCAATTTGATGGATCTTCTGTCTGATTAATTATTTTTTCCTTAAACCTGATCACGAACATGGCCACAGGATCTAGGGGTGTTGCAGCACCCAATTTTAGAATGTAAAAAAAAAAATCCCCCACCACCGCACTGCCCTCCAACATCAAATCCCACCCCCCAGCACCCCCGCCCTGATAAAATATATTTCCTCAGCCATGATCATGAAGATTTAAGGTGCTACAGTGTTGAGGTTTTTAGGGAAGTGGAAGACCAGAGCTCGATTCCCAGCACCACCAAGCCAAGCCACCATCACTGGACATTAAGCAAGGCCCTCGAACCTCAATTGCTCAGTTGTGTAACAGAGAATAATGTCGCTCTGGGTGAGGGTGTCTGCCAAATGCTGTAAATGTAAATGTTTATGGAGCAGATTGAGTGTGATGACACACAGCTGGCATAATTGACTATAGAAAAAGTTGTTTTTTTTTACATTTTTCTGTCAACTATTTATTTTATTTTTAATCTGAATTTTAGTTAAATTAAAACAGATAAATAATTAATTATTATTATTACTATTGATATAATACTACCACTACTACTACTACTAATAATAATAATAATAATGATAATAGCTCTTATAATAATAAATAAAAATAATTGAGGTGACTTAAACATATGACCTCGGAACCAAGTAAATAATATATAATGTAAGAATGTAATGTAATATATATTGTAATAATGTATTTATAATGTATAAATAATGTATATTGTAAATTATATGGGTGTCGTAAGTCTTCCAGTTCATCCCAAAAGGTGTTTATTGTGGTTGAGATTTGGGCATTTCTTTCACACCATGGAGCATGGGGCACTTTATGAATCTCAGGAGTTTTGTGCACAGGGACATTGTCATGCTGGAGCAGTGTTTAATCATTTCAGTTCCAGTGAAGGGAAATATTAATCCCTCAGCATATAGAGAAATCCCAGACACCTGTATGCTTCCACACAGTTCATAATATTTGGCTAATAGTGCTTTATTGCCTCATTCAACTGAGCTATCTTAATATTATACTGATACACAGATACACACATCCTGCATTGGGTGACGAAGAGGATTTTTGGAAGTTAACAGAAGAGAAAGTGGAGTGTATAACAGTAGGAGGAAGAGAGAGGTGAAAGCAGCTTAGGAGGAAAAATAGCAGCAGCTGTTATTTAGCTATATTTAGGAATGATATGTGGGTGCTGCTGCTTGCTTTGTAAGGAGTCGTACACCTTTGTGTTTCTCAGTGACGGTGGGTCTTTTGGGAGATTCTACAAGGTAGAGGAATACTGCTGAGTACACACAAAATCAACCGGGATGCAGCGTGGAGAAGGTTCGATAGGATGTTTATGAGTATCTAAACACCGTGGGCTTAATTGGAAGGGATTTGTCTATACCTGTAAGACACACTAATTTATCTCTTATGTCATCTCTCTATATCACAAACATTCTTTCAAAGTTAAAACTAGGTTTTATGCATTTCACTATTGGGAATAAGCAAGTGGTTAACTTCCATCCATGCTAATCATGTAAGGATCTTAGCATAATGTCCTTGCGATTTGATTAATGATTCATAATAATTTAGAATTCATGTATTTATTAGTCATCATTTATTTTTATTTTATAACTTTTGCATTCAAACGAAGCTTATGATAAATTAGCAATGAGAAAAAGAATATATGCTGATTTTTGTTTCTTCTATTCATGATCGTCAGGAAATTGGAATGACGCAATTTTCTGTTAAGCATATGACTTTTTTAGGAGGTTCCTGTCACGAATAAAGCAAGAGGAACAGAGATCCAGATGCAGCAGCTTTTTAATTGAGACAGGGCGACAGACAAAACAGGCTGGAACACATGGCAACAAACAAACACTCAAGCAACAGATCAAGGACCACACAGAACAAGCGTAATATAACCAACAACAACTCAAAACCAGGGTTAAAACACAGAACAAATTTGTCCAAAACAAATGGATTAATTGGTGGCTATGATAAGAAACCAAGGGGCAGAGCTACAGAGGAACAGAAAGGGGAAGCAAAGCCACACAGAGCTCCAAACTAAAAGTCCCCAAACTCAAACACAAAAACACAGACAGAGATCATAACAGTTACAAATGTTTTAAAGGTGTGTATGAGGTAAAAGGATTTAAGGACAAGCATCTATTCAAGGTGGTGATGTTTAATGTAGTAGTTTTACATTATAACTTCAGTAGAACTAAAAAGCACAAATGTACAAAAAAGTTAATATAAATAAATATAATAAATTAAATAATTAAATATAATTAAAACCTAGGTAAATGACTGCAACTAATCTTTGCAATAAATAAACTAAAACAAATACTTTTTAATGCATTAATACATAAAACGCCACTTTGTGCACAACGCAATTGTGCACAAACTTTGCTCATATAGTGTGCCTTGAATATCTTTTTAACTTTTATATTACTAACAGTCCCTTTAATACTTCAATAAGTTCTGCATCTGTGAGCTACAAGTTAAATCAATGTAGATTAAAAGAGATGCAGAATGTGCTCGAAACAGCCGGTTTGTCATCCTACTCGACACATCATCAATAATACATTGCGATAGAGTGCAATTTCTCTGCCTGACTGGTTAGCGATGCTATTCTTACAGTTATATAACACAGTTAAGGTTGGTCATGTCCACACTTTGAGTTGTACCTCTACGAAATTGGAGAAGCGGTGTTATTTCCCTGGTGGGTTCAGTTTCATTAGTATAGCAGTTTTAGAATTTGTCACAAAGCAGCTGTACAGAAACGGAGACTTAGACGATTAAGCCGCAAGCCAAATCTGACAGTGCTGAGAAATAAAACCTTCCTTCACGTTATATAAGAATTAAATATTCAGCGCTTAAAGGTGCAGTGGGATATCTAACTATGCTAACTGTAGCCTGATAGCACTAAAAATGTACATCCCGCCCTCACCGTTCAAATCCATGCCTCCAGAACACATAAAGACACAGAATAGATGACATTACTACAGTACATCATGTGTCATTAACCAGTGAGAAAACATTAGAATACAGTTAGTAACAGTAATAAAATACCAAACAAATAAAAGGATCCAATTACACACTGCTGCTGTTGCTGAGCTAATTCCCAAAGTTACACAAACTACGTAAAATCCAATCACACCTGTCCAAAAGAAAAGCCATGACATCATCTTTCAGAGCCTTTGACTCCTGTAGTCGAGTTTTCGCTCGGTCTCTTTTTCAGCAGTACATGAACACGCTGTTAAATGAACATACACACAAGCAGGTAGGAAAACCTACCCTAATGACCGGACCAAACATCTTGATTGGACAAACATTTCTTAGTCCACTTAGACCACTTAATAATTGCTATTGGGATTTAAAGAGACTTCAAACAGCAGAATATAAAATGCTTCTGAATACAATCACCTATTTTACCTTTAGACATTAAACTGTGTTTTTTAGGGCGTCACAGGATGAATTCTTTTTTATATACAGTCAAGATCAAATCCAGATTGTGTATTGTGGGGAATATAAATTATGTGTAATTATGTGTAATTTAAATAATGTGTTTTTATTTTGCTCTGCATTTGTAATACAGCCTAAACTCGCTTTTAAATTTTTTTAGGAGTAATAGTTTTGCTGTTTCAGAAAGATTACATTACAGGTGGATTATTATAATGCAGTTGGCGCAGAGACAACAAACTGATAAAGATCCAGCTGTCTGGATAATTATTATTATCATCATCATCATCATCATCATCACCATTAGTTACAAGTGTTAGCCTTCAGATAACAATCATAAAACAGACTCAGAGATAAAAAAAAAGGAAGTGAGAGAAACCCACACAGGCTTTTTATCTGAATGTTTATTGGGTGTTTTGGACATTTTTTTTAGAATTTAGGAGAAAAGTAATTAAATGGTTTTTTTCCTGCTAGAAATGTTATAATTTAGGTGACGTTTGTAGTCATTTGTTTGCACAGGAGTATAATAAAAATTATTTTTAATTATATATATTTTATTTTATCTTTTTTTCCCCACCCATCTGGCTTCCTGTCTCACCTTTTACTTGTATTGTATCTCAGAGTCTCTCACTCGGCTCTCGCTTTTTCTCTTTCTTTTGTTGTTTTTCTTCTTTTTGCATCAATTATTTATTTCGCTTTGTCAAACCTCTGCATTATTCTCTTTCTTTTTTTCTCTCTCCCTCTTTTTATTAGGGTTCGGCTGATTCCTACACAAGTAGACCCTCGGACTCCGACCTGTCCCTGGAGGAGGATAAGGAGGCGTCTCGGCGGGAAGCCGAGCGCCAGGCCGTGCTGCAGCTCGAAAGAGCCAAGGTGAGCTCTCATCAATGCCTCATCATTTTTTTCATCCTTGCTTGATCCTCTTCTCCTCTTTCATCCTGCTGTGTTACGCTGTCTGCCAGTAACCCTGACTCAGGAAGCACCTTCTCTTCTTCTTTACAGTCCAAACCTGTAGCTTTTGCAGTAAAAACTAACGTGAACTACTGTGGGGCTCTAGATGAGGACTGTCCTGTGCAGGGCGCTGCCATCAACTTTGAAGCCAAAGACTTTCTCCACATCAAAGAGGTAAGTGTGTTTGTGTGTGTGTGTGTGTGTTTGAAACCAGTAAAGGAATACTATAGATACTACTATTATCCATAGCAATAACAACAATACCCTGTATGAATAAAGCAACGATAGTGACATCTTTAACATTTTTCCTTAATCAATCAAATATCTTATAGCTTTAAAATAAAGACAAATTAGTCAATAGGTATTTAAAAAACTGCATAGTAAATAATTGTTCTAACACTGTTACGTTTATTTTTCTATCAAAATTTTAGATAGACAGACAGACAGACAGACAAACAAATCAATAGATAGATAGATAGATAGATAGATAGATAGATAGATAGAGTTTTAAAAAAAGTTTTATACAATTAAAAACCCACGATATACTTTTGGTTGAATGGATGGATGGATGGATGGATGGATGGATGGATGGATGGATGGATAGATGACCGGCATGTCAGGAAATGGATAACTCGTAGTTAAGCACAACGATCGAAAAGCTCTGTTTCTTGTGCTTTCGATAAAAAAAATTCAGCAACAGCGCATACTTACATGTTTAAAAGCAACACAATGTCCATAACTTGCATGATTAAATGACGCAGCCAATCTTTACAAAAAATGAAAACATGGGACATAATAAAATTCACACAGCTGTGCACATGTCACAAAATTATTCCCGACTGAAAACACTGGCACGTGTGGACCTCACTTCGGAATAGCTAATGTCTAATAATAACACTCACCCTGAATATCTCAGTCCGAATGACAGAAAGTGTGCGTGTTAACAGGGTTTGTGGTCTATACATACAATACAATAGCTACATACCTGCTCATAATCTTTTCTCTTAAGTCTTAAGTGTGTTTAAGAGTCTAAAGTTTTTCTGTATCTGGACTTACTTGAATCTAAACACTCTATGCAGAAGTACAATAATGACTGGTGGATCGGACGGCTGGTAAAGGAAGGGGCTGACATCAGCTTCATCCCGAGTCCAGCCAAACTGGAGGCCATGCGTATAAAACAGGAGCTGAAAGCTGCACAGAGGTCTGGATGAATGTGTTATTCATTGGCATTCCATAAGCACAACATGGCTTTTCCCTAGATGTGTTAGAAAGAAACTTTTAATTGCACTCCTTGTTGTTATTCTCTCTTTAGGAAGGCAGGAGGGAACGCACAGTCAGGAGGATGGAGGTCAACCCCTCCTTCATCTGGTAGGAATAATTTATGCTTTAAATATCAATGCATTCTGTCTCCTGACAGATGGTGATTTGATTTATATGATTTTGATTTTTTTTTTTTGCCTTCCAAAAGCCAAACAGAAGCAAAAGCAGGTAGGTTGCTATATTTCTGCCATTTACTAACTCTACAACAGGGGTCCACACACACACACACACACACACATTGTAATCGTCATGATCTGAAAATAGAATTAAATAATTAGCCAATTTTTTCCAAAGAGACTGGTTATTTTGGCATTGGAACCATAATCGTTCAACATATTTAACAGACCGATACCGATTTTCCCAAATAACTATTGGCTGATTTCGATACCGGAAGTGATATGGGTCAGTTGCATACGGTAGGGCTGGACATTTAATCAAAACGTAATCTAAACCAAAATTTGAACCTCTAACCGACATAATATTCCTAGGTCAGTCGTTTTTTTTTTTTTTTATCTTTTTCCCATAAAAATATACCACCCAGTCAGTGACACTAAAGCGACATGTCAGAGAGCTCAAACATCAAGTCCACTGAGCAACAGGGGGCGCTGGTACCAAAAAAACCTCAGCAAACAATAAAGGCAAAATAAATTAGAAAAAAATAATTAGAAAAAAAATTGCTTATTAATCGTCTCAAGGTAAAATTGTGAATTAATTGAGGTTTTGATTTAAGGTCATATTGCCCAGCCCTAGCATACAGCACTATATAGCTAGATTTTTAGTATTAAATTAATATAAGCATACTGTTCGGAATGCTTTTTAAGGTGGCAAATCAAATGGTATGTGTTAACTCGCTGCAAACAATGATGTTTTCATCTTTATCCAAGATTTTGAAAAATGCAGACATTTGTCCGAAATACTCAGCGTGCATGGCTCACCTGACTGTTGCGATATCACTCATGTGATCTACATCATTGTATTCCTGACACACATCTGACAAACTATATTTTGTAGAGATCTTATTTCGTTTTGGTAGCTATCGATTTTTTACAAACTGATTAAGCAACAGACATACATGGATTGTCTCCATGCAGTTAATTAATAAATCCTTGATATCTTTCTTCCTTGTGGTATTGTCGATATGTCGATGGCTTTAAATTAATCCAAAATCTGCCGATAAATAGCCGATACATCGGTGCATCCCTAGCATCTGTGTGAGACCATCCGTAAAAATTCTGTTTAAGTAAAGACTTTGAATGTTTGGGGATTAAATCATTTGTGTATGGAAATAATATTTTTCTTAAAAAAAACCCTCTGATATATTGTGCAATAAATCAACTGAAACCTAATTAGGTTACATTTTGATCACTAATTCGGGCAACTGGAATATAACACTAATGCTAACTTAGATATGAACCATCCAGCTTATGAAAAACAATACTTCTGGCAAAGTACAAGTAGAAGATGGAAAGTCGCCAACTAGTAATACTTAGTGCAAGCATATTAAGTGCTCACAACATTTACCTAATTAAAAAAACAGTCATGGATTTAGAGTCCCTGGAGCTTTAATAGCAAGTGGAAGTCAGCAAGGGTACTGGAATACAGCCAGTCCACACTCGAACAGACCTTGTGTCTGTGTGTGTGTGTGTGTGTGTGTGTGTGTATGCTGAACTGTTGCAGACTGAGCATGTTCCACCATATGACGTTGTACCCTCCATGAGGCCAGTTGTGCTGGTTGGACCCTCACTGAAAGGCTATGAGGTACCAGGAATTACATTTCTTTATATGACTGAAAATAACACACCTGCCCATCATTTTAACATTAAATATTATATCCCTTTATACAAATGGTCATTTTACTGTTTTTGCAACCTGCTAGACTAAAGTTTAAACAGAATTGTGCAGAAAAGAATTGAGTGTGAGGTCAAAATGAGACGTCAGATGAAAATGGCCAGATTCAAGTTGCCAAAAAGGACCTAGGAAAGGACATCTTTATTACTTTTATTACACTGTATAAATGTAGTAGGGGAAGCGGTAGAGCAATGGTTAGGTGTTGGATTGCGAATTAGAAGATCGGGGTTCAATTCCCAGCATCACCAAGTTACCATTGTTGGGCCCCTGAGCAAAGCCTTTAACCCCAAATTGCTCAGTTGTATAAAAGAGATAAATGTAAGTCATTCTGGATAAGGACGTCTGTGAAATGCCATAAATGTGAATGTAGTGAGCAGGAAATCAACTCAAAAATAGAAATTTAAGGCTGGATTAATTGGACAAATTAAATAAAGGTTTGATGTATTTGTGTCTTTCTTTTGACTGCTGTTAAATAGTGTCATTATTGAATTAGTGTGACATCACTGGCCATTGTCTAACCATTCCGATTGCTTTCATGAAGATTGTTGTGTGTAAAATACAATATAAAAATTAAAATCTACACCACTTGTGTTGCTGCCACATAATTGACTAATTAGATAACTGCATGGATGTTCTGACCACTGATAATCCATTGGATTTAATTGGTAGACTTCTTGTGTCTACATCTTGTTGTTTAGACCAAAACAGATTTAAAAACCCTAAACAAAACATTAAGTCTAAAATAGAAATAACAATAATACCTGTCCTCCTCCAATGTGCAGGTGACTGATATGATGCAGAAAGCACTGTTTGACTTCCTAAAGCACAGATTCGATGGAAGGTGAGATTAAAATCCACAGGAACCAATAGCATCACTTGAAGCAGGTTCTAACAACATCTTAACTGGAATATTTTAATATTGGTCCTTTGGCTGAAAGAAAAATTTTCTCTGTTCTCTTTTCTTGGCAGAATTTCTATCACAAGAGTAACTGCAGATCTGTCTCTGGCCAAACGGTCTGTGCTTAATAAGAAAGCTATTGTGGAGAGATCCAACACACGCTCCAGCTTAGGTAAAGGATTATAGTCCATTACTTTGGACTAAATCAAAATGGGATTTAAATAAATACATTATGGGATTTAAATAAATACATTCATTATATGTTCTTTTTTTTATTATGGAATTCTTGATGTGGCTTTTTATATCGTAGCCGAGGTTCAGAGTGAGATAGAAAGGATATTCGAGCTGGCAAAGTCATTGCAGTTGGTGGTACTTGATGCAGACACCATTAACCACCCAGCTCAACTGTCAAACACCTCCCTTGCTCCCATCATTGTGTATGTCAAAGTTTCCTCACCAAAGGTAAAGTACAAATCAATCATTGAAGGCCAGTAAAGGACATCCTGATATATACAGTAATCATTCATATGCACATTTTTTTAGTTACTCAGTTTGTTTGTTGGGTTGGAAAGTGGTGGCTTAGTGATTAACGAGTTGGACTAATACCAGAAAGACCGGGGTTTGATTCCCAGCACCACCAAGCCACCACTGTGGGCCCCTGAGCAAGGCCTCTAACCCCGTATAAAAAGAGATAAAAGTAAGTCGCTCTGGATAAGGGTGTCTGCCAAATGCTGTAAATGGTTATTTGCAGGTTCTCCAAAGACTTATCAAATCCAGGGGGAAGTCTCAAAGCAAGCACCTAAATGTACAGATGATGGCAGGAGACAAACTTGCCCAGTGTCCACCGGTGGGTCTCGTTCTATCAGTACTGTACACAAACACTGTTTTTTTGTCTATTTTTTAACTCATGGCTTATGATTCTTTCTACTACAGGAAATGTTTGATGTCATCCTGGATGAGAATCAGCTGGAGGATGCATGTGAACACTTAGCTGAGTACCTGGACATTTACTGGCGTGCAACTCACCTGCCAGGTTCTGCCCCTGCAAATCCCTTATTGGAGCCAAAGGTGGTAACCCCACCCTCGGGTAACTCCAGCCAACAGGTGATTGTGCTCAAACTAATAAATTTCTCATTTGGAGACAAAATAATGAAGTTGAATGATGTAGTTGAGGTTAAGGTCTTTGTCAGAGCCAGAATGTACAGACTGTACCAACATTGCTCGCGTTTCTATATGGACCACCTTCAGATTGCGATGTGGTTATGCTCTAAAAGTTGATATAGGTGTACCCCCTATTATGAAGTAGCCCATGGTAGCTAATAAGAGTACTGTATGCAAGGTTGTCGAGTATGTAATGTTACTTTAAAAACACAGCAACATATTGATAATACAGGGTATAAATATAACTAAACATGCTATGGAAAAGTCGCAACAAAGTCAATTAACGAAACAATATTATTACTAACCAAACAAGTGTGCGACTAGACCAAACGAACACCAGCCACAAGGTGGCTGTAGATACGTGTTCCAATAATATCACAATGTTGTCCTGTTTTCTTTTCAACATACTTTTCGGGTCGTGCAGTCGTATCGAAACTCAAAGTAAGTTGATATACTGTAAGTCGAGTATTGTCTGTATTTGTTTTCTACACTATATATAAGGCATTGTTACAGATAGCAGCACTGCATTACATCCCTATAACTGTTGAGGCAGGCAGGCACAGATTTAAGAAAACCAGTCCTACGCACATCTCTACCCTGAAGGCATTACATTATTTGACACTGTGCATTAGTAGCGCACAGTCTAACAAATCTACTTCTATTTTTTTCTAATAAAGCAAGAGGGTTGGCAGCTAATTTACAGCTAATTAACTATGTTTTAAATAATGCATTCATGAATAATATGAGTATAAATTACTGCAGTATCATTGTATAAGGTAAAGGTTTTTAAATTCTAATGATCTTCCAGCTTCTTATTCTAATTATTTTCCCAGTTCTCTGAAACCCAGGAATTGATTGAATGAGTGCTGTCAAACCTCTGGGTAGGTACCCAATTTCACTGCAGTTTTTAATGCATTTTATTTCTGTAGTCTTCCTGGCTAAGGATAGAATATTGCATAAAGCCCTGCAGCATAATGATTCTGTGCAGTGCTCATATATTTACTGCTGTCTATTCTCAGGCTACAGTACAGTTGGTGGAAAGTTCTCAGTCCGTCTCTCAGAGGTCAGCCCCTCTTGGCCCCTGAACGGAGCAGCTGCCCTTTGAGGGGGAGGAGGATAGAGAGATGAGGATATATCATGAAGTAGATGAACTCCACCATATCTGGCACACATGAGGCACCACCTTGATTCGTAACTAGTACAGTCGTGTGTGCTCCGTCTCCACGACTTAGGACCGCGCCACTGCAGCACAACTTACACACACAGACCCAACCTGGCAGCACACATATGAAAGCCCTATTCGGATAGGATTAATTCTACATGGCCTGTTGATTCTTTCCAGGTGTTATTTAATGAAAACTATTTTTGTCCAGATTGGTGGGGTTGGTGTATTTCTCTGTCCTCTTCTATAAAACTTACAGCCCAAAATACTGTACTTACTAGTCTGTTCATTTTAGTGATCAGATATTTCTACGATTTTTTTTTTTTGTGTGTTAAAAAGTTTTTCAACCATTTGTGTTCAGTTTTCTATGCACAGACAAACGTTCAGCAGTTTTAATTAACAGATACCTTGTAAGATGTTCACCATTCCTCACTGGTAAATTAAGAAAAAGGAAGTGTGTAACTACACAGACCTATTCAAATGTATATCATATATAACAATGCAAGCTATGAAGCCACAAAATATTTTTGTGCTACAATATTTTAATTGCAGTTTCTAGAAATAACTTCATTTTATAACTGCTGGTAAAATTATATACTGCAAATAGCATGTATGGCATCCTTCAGGGATCAGTCCTTGGTCCCTTTCTTTTTACCATATCTATGCCCCCCCCCCCTTGACTGTTTCATCCAAAGTCGTATTTATAGCTTTTATATTTCCACAGACAATTCTTAGACATGTATCCCAGTACAAGGCCCACCACAGCGTTTTGTTTACCTATTTACAGAATGTATACATGATTACATGATATGAAATAATTGATAAAAAACAACTTCCTTAAACGAAACCCTGGCATAACTAAAGTCTTACTCGCCACCCCTAAAACCTTAAGATTTATTATTTAACATAGATTATGTCATAATAAATCCAGATATAATATTGATAGTAGACTTTCTTTTGAAATTTATATTAGGTCACCCACAAAAGGGTTTCTTCTAACTTCATACAAAGCACTACTTGACTTTATCCTGCCTTATCTGTCTACGCTGCTACACCCCTGTCCAGACTCTCAGGTTAACCAAGACTGGTTTACTAGTAGTGGCCAAAAAGCAGAATGACCCACATCAGTGGAAAGCAGATTGTTGTGTGCTGTAACCCCCAAATTAAGACCATCTTCAATTTCTTATCTCTTTTTGAAAAATTTGCTTAAATAAGTCTTTCCTTTCCCAACATTTTTTCTTCCATTACTCGAGTAGGATTAAAGATGTGTGTACAGCAAACTTGACTGTTGAAGCATTATACCAAAAGCAAATCATCATTATTGTTATAACTATTATTATAAAAACATACCATGCATCCATGAGAAATGTTTTTACAAAGGATGCATACAAATATTTTATTACAGATCAACCTGGGAAAGCTATGCCATCCGAATAGGGCTATTCAGACACTTTCACATACGGCACACATGAGCTATAAAACAACAACACCTGCATTAGCACTTATACACAAATGCACACACACACACATCATCTCATAGTACTAGTAGGTACGCATTTGGATACATAACAAAAACACATGTAATGCACATACACAAAGACACACACACACCACCAGTCTGAATGGTCACACTGAGAGTTGGATTGAGAGCCACAGGGCTTTTCCCAGCTCCTGGGTGAAACCTTCTGTCAGTCGATCTTTGCCAGCCTTCTACTGCTCTCTAAGGTGAAGTTGGCACTGTCATCAAAGGGCCACCACAATTTCCCACAGTGAGGAGCGCCTATCACATCCTCTTCCCATACTTCCGATCTGGTCATATACACACACATCACCTCCTGCCCCACTACTGCCCTGCTGCTCGCCCAGGCCATCTTCCTGCTCACTATTATTTATTTATGTTTCCGACACAACTGGCTATTTAATATCAATGCATAAACCTATATTTATCCAACGCAGAACAGATTAGAGGAGTTATACGACTTCAATTAGTCATTATTTTTGCCTCAGAATCTTTTATGTAGGTATATAAAAATAGCAGAAGTTCCCAGTTATCTAATAAATACTACTTATATTATTTTAATTCTATACACAAACATAAACAGTCTTAAAAGATCAATTTACTCTTACCTATTATTTCTTCCAAAGAGGCCATCCATTCCAAAAAATCTCTCAACAATCACCTAGTTAACCAATGGAAACTACAGTTTGGTACTACATAGAATATAAAATCCAGTTAGTTCAAGTTAACCTTTTTTTCATAGTTTGTCATGTTAATATTATAATTATACACGTAATTTTTTTAGCTTGAGTTTTTTAAACATAAAGCTACGCAATACTTAATTAGCTACAAGGCTAAACTGAGTACTGGACCTAACTGCTTTGTAAATTTGGACATGAGGTTTAGGTAAATAACAATCCAAATAAAGATTATACGTATGTCACATTGCCTGAACATCTGATGCATACGGCACATTTAGCTAAAAACTTAAGGAGTTTTGCGGTCGTCCTCTGATTGGTTGAAGTGTACAGGATTTCCAGAAGACACGGATGTCACGTTGTTTAATAGTCCCAAAATCTCTCTAAAAAGCCCAAAGCCGCCTGATCAAGGAAGTTCTTTTGCATTTACATCGATGGCAATGAGCATTAACCATTTGCCTTAGTATTTAATGAGTTACTGTAGATTCTGATCAGTCAGGTCTGCGGGAATGATTTAACAGTTAAAGGTTAGAAAACCTGTGCTTTTAATAAACATTAGTCTAATCATGCTAGATGCTCTTTATACAGTTACCTGAACATGTGGTACACATGACAAGAAAATTATAATCTATTATTAAATAATAGGAGAGAAACAAATTATAAAATAATGCATGGCCTCTCTGGACACTTTAATTCCTGAATAAATACAGAAGGAAAATACATCTTAACTTTAAACAGCTAACATGGGATCTTTACGTAACCCCACATAAGAATTAGATTTCTGGTAATAATTAGGCAATAAGGGACTCATCAGAACACATTACAATACTGTTTAATGGGGACATGTAGACAGTGTCTCAGGGGCTAAGGCTCAGATGTAAAAAAAAAAAAAGAGGGCATCTATTAATATTTTAATACTAAAATGTAAACTGCTAATAGTAAGACAGATGATCTTATCACCATGGTAGACATTGGTAGATATATACTGCATATATCCCAGTGTTTATATTGTCAGAAGCAAAAAGCATTGCCGATTATGGCGTGATAAGAACGTGTATTTGAATGTACAAAACACTAATGAATTATGTGTGTTTTGCAATCACGCAGCACTGCAATATCAACGCTAATGCTAATGCCATATCATTTTATCAATGATGTGCCAGACTATCGAACAACATTTATAAATGATGGGATTTTGTTTGGAGTTATATATGTTACTATGTTGTACACATTCTCAAATTAATTAAAATTCTAATGTGTTTTACCGACCACAATATTTTGGTTGATAAATATTCTAAGGTGGGCACTTTTAAGTAATTTTAAACAAAGAACAGGGACTCGAGCCCCCTCAGCCAAGCACCCCCAACCTTTCAACATGCCTGCTGTTCAACTAATCTATGCAGGACAGACCAATCAGTACTTGTTTAAACTTCTAATATAAAACTAGGCAATTACTGAGCTAATAACAATCATGATCAAGTCTTTTATTTCATCCCAGGATTTACTAGCTAATTATTTATTCTTCAGAAGGATTATTAACACATTCCAGCAGAAAAAAATGGTGGCAGGTACTTATTTTAAGTCATATTTGAAGGCCAACGTGCAAATTTCCCCTACACATCTACCAGTTACTGTACAGTACTCTAAAGTTTTACACAATATACATTATTTATCAACAATTTCCAACAACCCCACATACAATAAAACAGCCAGGACGCCATCAGCTTCTTTGGGTTTCTAAGGAAAATAATATTTAAGGCAAACAAACTAAATCTTTTCCATAAATGCAT
This sequence comes from Bagarius yarrelli, assembly GCA_005784505.1. Taxonomy (NCBI): domain Eukaryota; kingdom Metazoa; phylum Chordata; class Actinopteri; order Siluriformes; family Sisoridae; genus Bagarius; species Bagarius yarrelli. The sequence continues at coordinate 1,837,578 of VCAZ01000093.1, forward strand.
GTTCAAACGTTCATGTAGTTGCTTTAAATGACAGCATCAAGCTAAAATAAGCTAGTTTATAACATAGCATGGCTCAATTCTTTAATTCAAAGTGTTATTTGGTTTTATATTACCGTTGCTCTGACAGTATTTTCTGCTGTAACATAAATGATCGATTTATATCGAGACGTTCTTTAGAATTTGATCTTTTCTTGTAATTACAGCTTGCACACAGGAATGTATAATTTTTGATATGATTCATTTTATTTATTTTATGTACAGGGTCGATGCTTGGAATATGCAGTTACATAATAATTACATTTCCAAGACAAAAGAATTTGTATAACCTGCTTTTTTTTCATTTTGTTTGTATGTTTGCTTGTTGTTTTATTTTTTATTAATGCCAGAAGGAAAAAAATGGGCTAAAAACCGTGTATATAGCTGCTATTAAAAAGGAAAGCAGGAATGTCCCACAGATGTTCCATAACATTGGATATAAACTATTAATGGAATTGTTTGATATTTTTCATTGGATGCAAGATGCTGTGGGGTGAGGAATAATACACTTTTATTACACCAACTCCTTTATGAATTATTTTCCTACTACAGCATGTCCCGAAATGTGTCACTCTTACTGATTATCCACACAGTATAACAGGTGCAACATTGCATCACTTGTGCTATAACATAGACAAGTCGATCTTCATCAAAGGAAAATGTAATTTTTTCTGACTTAGTTTTAATGCCACTGCTTATAAAAATCATAATTACGACCCTTCATCTTCAGTAAGCACTTAATCTTGGTCAGGGTCCCAAAATTGATAATCTTAGTTCTACCATGTGTTTGAAAATACTACCAGTCAAATGTTTTTAAACACTAGTAGGTTCTTATTGCAGTCTTATTTCAGTTTAGTCCTAATTGTTTGTTTAGAATCGTTTTTATTAGGAATAGGTACACCTGGAGGATGGATTCATTACGCTAGGTATAGAATATGTTCTATGCTATGATTATTAAAGATTTTGGACTCGATCTGGACGCTATGAATAGAATTAGGACAATATTTCAATATTTTATTTACATTCCTTACATTCCAGACAATATTATTTGGAGTGGTTTACATTTATCTTATTGATATATTTCTGCAGTTCCAGTAGTGGCCGGTTGGTGGTGTTTTTTATTTTTTTTCTAGTCAGCAATTTAATTGAGCTCACAACCTTCTGGTCAGTAGCTTAACACCTTATCTCCTGAGCTATATGTTAGTCAAAAATCATTGTATATATTTTAATAGTTTTAAATTCCCACTTTCAATGCTCAGTTCCTAAGAAATTTATTTCTTGAACCTATTGGTTGGTTGAATTTCCAGATTTTGGAGCTTGTTTATGATCAAATATTCAGGGTATTAAAAAAACTTCTGACTGGCAGTGTATATGTCTTTGTTTAAACACAAAAATGTATAAATGTCCCAATGTCTGCTCACGTCACCATATGCTGATTTGTAATATTTCCCTCAGCATATGGAAATGTGTTTGAAGACAAAAAGAATCCAGCTACCGCAATCACATATCCGAAGCTCCTGCTCGTTTCTTCTTGCCTGCTGTTTCCACACAAAGTAAACGCACACAGGAGGGAATGTCTTTTCACAGGATGACAAATAAATAACTTGCAAGACAATCTATCACTAACCTAACCCACTGTATACATTCTGTATAGTAAAGTTCATTAAGAGCATGTGGTCCTAACATACTTATTCTAAAGGGTTTGCAAGGTTTGCTCTACCCAACCCGAATAAATAAATAGGAACAAGCCTGCCAGGAGTCACCAGAGACGATTCTGTACAAACTGCTCGTGTATATAAAGGTTCAATTTTAGGGGATATCGAAACACTATACAGCTGACTCACATTTTAGCTAAGTGCTCCATTAGCTTTTTAGCATTTTTGAGCAAAATGTTCTTTACTTTTTAAGCACATGTATTTATGCTTATAGGCACATCCCGAAAAAAATTTTAATAATTCACTTCTTCCTTCATGTGTAATATTTTATTATTTATTTCTGGCACTACAGTTATTTGGGACCATGCAAATCTAATCTTAGGGAAAGGATGTACTGTATGTGGCTTAAAAAGCAACTCTTGAAGCACAGCAAAATCTGTTCTTCCATCCACACCAAATGATTTTGTGTCTTTTGCTAAACAAAATGCAATTGAAATGTTAGCTTTTTTTTGTTTTTTGTTTTTTTTTTTTGTTTTTTTCTTCAATTTGATCCATTCTGTATGCAATACAAAGACAAACGAAGACAGATAAAATCCTGGAAACTACATTAAGATGAAAATCTATAAATTTGCACTGTTTTTTTTTAAACAATTCTGCTTTAAGAAATGCAAAAACAATGCACTATGTATATGTACGTGTATATCCTCTTATGATAGTTTATACAATGTATGACAGGCATCCACTAATAATCTCTTGAACACAAATTCAGTTTTAAAAAAGCTATTACCCCAGACTCTGCACTGTATGGGGTTCTCTGCTTAAAAAGTAAAAAAAGAAAACAAAAAAAAACAATAAAAGATGAAAAACAATACATTATGATGCAGTTTTGACTTGTTTGGTGTTTGATTGTTTTTTTTATTTATTTATTTATTTATTGGTAAATGACAGAAATCTGTTAAGAAATGTATAGTCTATTCTCCATGTACCCACCAGGGGGCGGCGTTTACGCGGTTAAAGCGTGGACATGAAGGATTAAAGGAAAACTCCACCCTGCACTTGTTTGCATAATCAGTAACGAATAAAAATACTTTTTAGTTGGCGTCACTGGGTTTCATCCACTGCTGTTTTCTCCTAAATTTTACATTTGACCCATTTTACATCAGAAATATGATTATATTATTATGTCATTGGGAATATGGAAGTGGTATAGCAGTGGTTAAGGTGTTAGACTGCTAACTGGGAGATACTTACCACTGCAGGGCCCCTGAGCAGGGCCCTTAACCCCCAACTGCTCCGTTGTATAAGTGAGATAAATGTAAGTCGCTCTGCATAAGAATGCCTGCCAAATGCGATAAATGTAAATTTATAGAGAAGTGGTAGTGCAGTGGTTAAGGTGTTGGACTGTGGGGTTCGTTTTAAAGCACCACCAGGTTACCACTGTTGGGCCCTTGACCAAGGCTCTTACGTTAATCTCTCTTATACAACTGAGCAATTAAGGGTAAAGGGCCTTCCTCAGGGGCCCAACAGTGGCAGCTTGGTGGTGCTGGGAACCGAAACCTGATCTTCCAATTAGCAGTACAACACCTGCGCTACGATTTCCTTTTACTAACACTTATATCAAATGTTGCCTAAACATGTGTGGAAAAAGAAAAGCTGTATTGTTTTTGGAAAGCTAACTGCTAAACCTAACTGATTTCCTCTGATTGGATATTGACGTTTTGACTTTTTTTTCTCGTTAAATGTCCTTGTCTCTGCATTAGCATGTCAAACAGCAACATCACGAAAGAACAGCCTCAGATAATTAAACAACACGGCAGAGATGTTTGAATAAACACTTGAGCGGTGCTTCAGTGTGGACTTTTCCTGTATTAGGTGTTAAACTCATTTTGCACTACTAGCGCTGTTAGGGACCGTGTGTGTATGTGTGTATTCAGATTTGCACTTTCCGTTGCAAGTTCATGTTCACCTTGTTTGGAGTTCTGTTGACACGAGCGAAACAGGAGGATTGCAGCGCCGCTTTTTTTTTTTTTTTGCTGCACAGTATGTAGTGTGTCACCATGGCACAGTATCTCATTAGCAAATGCTAATTAACTCCCTTCTGTGACTCTGCTGGAACAAGTGAGAGGTTGAAGCCTGGTCAGAGGGGACTGCTGGGATATCTCTCTCTCTCTCTCTCTCTCTCTCTCTCTCTCTCTCTCTCTCTCTCTCTCTTTTTATCTCTCTCTCTTACTCACTCACACTTTCTATCTTTCTCACACTCTCTCAAACTCTCTTTCTTTCTCTGTATCTCTCTATCTTTCTCTCTCACTCTCTTTTACTCTTTCTCACTTTCTCTCTCTTTTGCTTTCTCTTCTTTCTTTCTCTCTCTTTTTCACTCTCTTTCTCTCTCTCCTCTCTCGTTCTCGTCCTCTCTCTCTCTCTCTCTCTCTCTCTCTCTCTCTCTCTCTCTCTCTCTCTTTTTGTGGCACCATAAATCTTTTCACATGTACTATATAAAGTATTGGAACACCTGACCATCACAACTTTTTTTTCAACCCTGTTTTAGATTTAGTCTCTAACTCTTATAATAACATTCAAACTTCTGAAAAACGATTTTCACTGAATGAATAAAAAAGGGTGTTTATTTTCCAGTTTAGTCACAAAAATATTAGTCTGATTAGACACTAATGTTGGGTGAGGAGGTATGTGGTGCAGTCGGTATTCAAGTTCATTACAAAGCTGTTTAATGGGGTTGAGTCAGGGTTCTGTGCAGGAAACTCAAGTTCTTCCACTCCAACTGAAACAAACCATGTCTTTATAGAGATCAGGGGGGACTGTCATGTCGAAACAGTGTAGATATTACATAATGCAACATTTAGACAATTAGACAACTGTGTGCTTCCAACTTCGTGACAGCAACTTGGGTAATACACACATCTGTGGTTGTGCTGGTAAAATGTCCACATAAGGTCCTCATTTCTTTTTTTGTTTTTGTAAAATAGGCTGATTAAGCAATTGGATTATTTCCTCTCAAACTAATAGCCATTTAGTGAGAGAACATTAGTTAATGTGAGCATTTATCTTCAGCTTGGTGTATTCTTGACATTGTCCTCACGCCACATTGTAATGTTGTAAGTAGAAACCACACCTCGAGATCCGGACCTATCCTATTACATCCACCCTCTGTCTTTATTGTGCTAGATTGTATGAGACACTTTAAGTTGTTGATTATTCAGCTCCACCTGGCCTCTGTGTGTCTGTGTGTGTGTGTTGCTATAGTGTGAAGAAGGGAATTCTAACCTCACTGTCCTTATATTAGCTTTTTTTTTTTTTTAAAAAAGTCAAGCCGTGCACACATCAGGTTTATCTAGGACTCTTAGATATGTTTTTGGGACAGCCAGTTCTACCACACCGGGCTCAGTTTATTAACATATTTATAAGTGAATGTTAAACATTTGTATTGCAGCACTAAAGGATTTAGTTTCTGTTTAGCACCAGTGGCTGCTGCATTGTCAGTTTTTAATTATTGATTAATAGTGTAATTGTTAGCACACAATAATGCCTAGACATCTAATTTTTTTTTTATTAACCTGTATTCTGCTTTTACTTATTTGTCTAAAAGAGATAAATGTAAGTTGCTCTTGATAAGACCGTCAGCCAAATGCTGTAAATGTAATGTAAATGTTAAAAAAAAGCCAAAAAAAAGTCAGCCAAACCTGCGAGTTCCATTTAGTTCAATGGCATTGTTAACGTTCAGAGCCACCAATATGACTGACGTCTGGATTGATGATGTCACAAGAAATCACTATACATAAACATCGTTTTTTTTTTTTTACAATACAGTAAAATGTGTTTTTACCCACCCAGCCAAAATTGAATGCTAAAAAATGCTAGGTAAATAAATGGTTGTGAGGAAATTTAAGTAAGTAGACCAAGCTGTTTTTTAGATGATCACAATTTGGAACTAAACACTTATGTAAGAAAGGCACAACTAGCTAGCAAACTGTAAGCTGTAACTACAATGACAATGTAATGACAGTAACTCAGGAACAACTGATGCTAATGAGCTCTATTACGGGTCAGGGCCAAGCTCTGTGATCCGATTTCGTCATTGTATCATGATTGAAGCCATGTCTAAAAGCATGTCCACGATTTAATACTACATAATCAACAGCCATTGTAAAATGTTTTAACAAATCTTTATACTTTAAAACACTTTTGTGTCCAGCTGGGTTTACCCTGGGACAGTGAGTGCATTTCTAACATTTATAATGTGTTCAGAAAGAATTGACTTTATACTGACTTTAAAACAGCTTAGTGTCCAGCTGTTTCGACAGTAAGTGCATTGTGGGTAAACTTTCTGATCTACATAAAGAGTAACTGAATAAAAAAATGGCTCAGAAGGTAGTTTTAAATTTCTCGAGGTGTTTAACATACAAAGATAACCTTAATATATCAGACATCACATCTCTCTGATCTGACAGGTCACTTCTGCTGCCTAAGCAGTCAAAATAACCAAACTGACCTGATATTTAGTCTGCTGTAGGAGGTCTATTACACTAACACACCAACCCGTTAATCCTGGTTAATTGGGCTCTAATACACACTATCTTAAACTAATTTGATTTTGTTTAGGCTTGTTAAAAGTAAAGTCATTTTACAGAAAGGTGGGAAATTTACAGGCATTCTAGTCTAGACAGCACCATGGGGTCTTCCTTCAGTAATCACCTTACACACCTCACAAGACCGGAGTGTAAAGACATGCAAAATAAAAGAGATCAAATGTTTTAGTCAGTCAAGCGGATGAGAACTAGGATTTTATTAAAGAGGGAATAACGTAGGAAATATAGAATGTCATTGTGGTAAAATTTTAATAAATAACAGTAATATGACTTTGACAGTAAGGTGACATTTCAGCATGGTTATGTGTTTGTTCAGTCATTTATTTGTAGTATACAGGTTAAAAGCAGTTTGAAAAAATTATCGAAAAAATATTAACTAGATCACAGGAAATAAAAAATAAACAGAAGTTAATAATAAATAACGATTATAACCCAGCACCTTTATCTGCCCAACAATTCATCAAAATCTCTAGGGTAGGAATGTTAAATAATTTGCCGACCGGTCATTGTCAAACGAAGACAGTGGCAAGGTGCCAGGAAATGATGAAAAGCTGTATTGAATTAAGGCAGTATTTAGGTACTGTGTCTCATAATTATTTATTTAATCATCTTCTCTAACCGCTTATTTCCTAATTCAGGCTCACCAGGATCTGCTGGAGTCTAACCCAGCCGTCTCTGAAAGGGGGTACACCCTGGACAGGTCGCCAGTCCATCAGAGGGCCACACACACACTCACACTCACTCATATGGGCAATTTATAATCACCATTTAACCTAACATACATATTTTTAGACTGTGGGAGGAAACCGGAGTATCTGGAGTAAACCCACGCAAGCACGAGAAAAACATGCCAACTCCACACAAAAAAGACCCCCCCGTCTGGGAATCAAACCCAGGACCTTTTTGCTGTGCAACAGTGCAACAACTAAGCCACTGTGCTTTCCTAATTACATATTTTTTTAAGATTACAGAGAGCATAATTCACTGTCCAATGTCTTCTTATTAAACATTCAGTATGTCCAGTTTTGAGAAAAGAAATTAACATCTTTAGAAGTTTCTATTAAAGCATACTACACTAAAATAAAATATGCTGTTTGTATCTATCTATCTATCTATCTATCTATCTATCTATCTATCTATCTATCTATCTATCTATCTATCTATTTATTTATCTATCTATCAACCGAATCGAATCAAATAAAAAAAAAAATCGAATAGAATCGAACGTTATCATTGGGTATAAATATTTTGGGGTACAAATATTAGGTCGAACACATAAAATAGCATAAAATCTCTTAGTCATCCTTTACCATGTAAAACCCTAAGCATGTTTAACACAATATAAACTTATTGCTGTCAGGCAGCACCACTCAAGTAAAGTTCTAAAAGTACTGGAACTAGCCAGGAACTATTTTTCCTGTGAAACCAGTAGTCCAAACATGACAGCATTAGAGCTGCACAGTTTTATTTACGGTTAGATTTACTTAACTGTTAAATGCTGCTTTACGAAGTTGTGAGAAATCACTGTGGGAAATAATCTTTTTCTTTTCTAAGAACTCCTTAGAAAAACTCTTTTCCCCCAAAACTATATTTGGTATCGTTTGTCATGGTCAGATGAGCCAAAAAACCCTACACATCAGCATGCTTGGTGACAAAACGGGACTGCCTACAAGCAAAAAGTTCCTGCAACAAATAGTGTTGGATTAATGATGCTCTGCAATGGGCCTGTTTAGTATCTGGGGATTTAGATGCTCCTGTGAAGATAGATGGCAGCATGAATTCTGCTAAGAACCAAGATATTTCAGCTCACAACCTAGCGAATGCAGAGGGTTTACACGTGACCAAATATAGCACGTTCAGCTATACATACTTCCAAATAAACAAAATAAATGCAATTACTGTAATATGATTATTAAGAATCCTAAACACAAGTTTAATGTTGTTTTCTATGTCCATGTGGATTTTTTCTTCTTCCTGGTTCCAGAGCTTCTTTTTAAAAACATGATAATAGGTGGACTGGTGTCTGCGAATTCTTAATAGGTGTGAACGACTGAAATAAGTGTGTCTAAAGGTGTCTTGAGCTGAATGTAGGGTGTGTTTCTTTGTGAGCAAAGCAGACACTGAAAATAAATAAATCTGTAAATGAACACATGATTTGTCCCAAGCACCAACCTTCGAATATAAAACGCTTAAATTTATCAGTGAGAGTAGAAGTGCTAAGTGTGAAAGTGGTAGCACAGTGGTTAAGGTGTTAGACTGCTAATTGGAAGATCAGGGTATGATTCCAAGCACCACTAAGTTGCCACCTTGGACCCCTAAACAAGGCCCTGCATTTGCTTATTTATATAAAAGAGATAAATGTAAGTCGCTCTGGATAGGGGCTTCTGCCAAATGCTATAAATGTAAAAAAGACAGAGACAGAGAGAGACGGAAGGGGAAAAGAGAGAAAGATTCAATACTTTCAATAGTTGAAATGTTGGGCTAATGATTGGAAGGTTATGAGTTCAATCCCAGGACCAGCCAGAGACCATGGCTGCTATATACTGTAAATGTAATTATAAAAAGTGAGAGCTAAAGCTTAAGGGCTGGTCCTCAATCTGAATCACATATTGTCCCTTTTTCAGGGCGGGGTGTAGGTGGGGTAATTATAACGATTAACAAATTATTGCAGAAAAAGTTCACTCCCTCCCATAAATTCCTGTGTGTGTGTGTGTTTAAATAAATAATTCAACAAATGTCAGATTTTTTTTATATCTAAATATCCCAAATACTGTATGTACTAACGTTTTTTAATTATAATTTATTAATAGGATAGGAAGACAGTACGCATAAAACCCCTAACTAAAGTGTGTTATTCCGCTTGTGTGCTATTCGGACATACTATCTAGTGCGCTAGGATGCGGTTTGGGACGTAGGTTCATTGTTACTGTGGTAACCGGCGTATCAGGTGAACGTGAGCCTAAAAGTAAACCGAGTCAAAGTAAAAAAAGATCATAAATTGTTTCAAGAATTAAATAAATGTTGTAATATTTGACAAACAGTCGTGTTTTATTTATTTATTTATTTATTTTAGACGCTGTTTTTTGGATGTCGCCACAGATTTTGGGGCAGTGGAGCAAAGGCGAGACACTCGGGCAAAGACGCAATCCTATTGGCTGTCGAGATCAGCGCGGCATGTTGATTGGCTGCTACGGTTTTCTATAAAACTCTCTGCAGCCGCTCAATCAGTCGCATTAAAGTGTGGAGCAGGTCAGAGACGGATACTTGCGCAGTTTGGAGTAGAGTCTACCTGCAGACATTTGAGCTGTGCTTTACAATTCTTTATAAGACCCTAAATTAAAAGTAAAAAGTAAAAAATAAAAGATGAAGGAGAGGAGAAACACGCAACCACTTGTAATTAGATGTAAACTGGTTTTGGTTGGCGACGTGCAATGCGGGAAAACAGCCATGCTGCAGGTCCTGGCAAAGGATTGCTATCCAGAGGTTAGTCTTTGTATGTGTGTGTATGAGTATGTGTGTGTGTATGTTAAAAAAATTATTTAATACATTTATTTTTAAAATAAAAATGTTTTAAATATTTCAGGCGCACCGACTGATTATATCTAATTAACAAATGTGTGTTTTTTACTCCAAACCCATCAGAAATATGTGGACAAATTTTATTTTTCTCCTTCAGCAAATTTAATAGTGTCATAACACAATAAACAATCTTAAAAATATATAAAAATAGCATTAATAATAATAATAATAATAAAACTTGTATGCTCATAATGTCCAGTTTCCATTCCTTCTCCTTATTGTCCACAGACATATGTCCCCACTGTGTTTGAGAACTACACAGCCTGCCTTGAGCTGGAGGAACAGCGTGTGGAGCTGAGTTTGTGGGACACATCAGGTGAGATCTCACCAACAGCCTGATGGATTTTTAGCTTTATCAGCTGATTATGCATGCAGGGGTGCATTCCAGTGAAGCTGCGTGATTGTCTAGCGTGTGGCGACTCATCATTAACTCGGTGGTGTCTGGTCACGTGTGTAGTGTAAAGGGGAGGATGGAGTAAATTAAGATATCATTATGTTCAACCTGCTGGAAAGTAAAATCTACATTAAACCAGGATGTGTTGTGAGGCATGTACAACACACTTGAGGCTGAGACTTTTAGGGAATATTTATTTTTTTTTTTTTAAAAAGTCTGGTAATATAAAGTTTATATTTATAGTATTTTATGGGAATCTCATAGTAACATAGTTTTCTAAAATTTTAAGTATGCTTTTGATACTATTTACCTTCCTTATTTTAATTGTAAAAAGTTTAGTCTTAAATTTTGAACGCTTTAGAAATAGAATACATCTCATGTGCGAGTAATTTTGACTCATAGGCTGCATTTACACTGCCCAATTCTGATTTTGTGACTATATTAGATTTTTTTTAACTGAGCTGTATCCGATATCAGCATTTACACTATACACGGCAAAACAACCCAATGTAGACGTGCTGACCAGAAAATGACACGATAATCCATGGACACAATGAACAAAGACCAAATGATTAAATCAGTATTTTGCTTCCGCATCATGATTAAAGGTCGGCAAAACACTGATCTCTTTAGAGAGTGGAATCCTTGTTGCAGCCTGGACGAATGTAGCATTAATTGCTAAGTTATAATATATAAAAAATATACAGTTGCACCAAGTTATATATACTGTATATCTCTGTTCGATGTCCAACTGAATTGACATCATGCGCCACTGTTGTTTGTTTAATACCGTTCGACTCGGATTGATGGGTGAAAATCCGATCTGTCTGCTTAAGTTGCAGTCGCTAATTTATGTATCCAATTTATCTGATTTATTTCCACATACGAATGAGGCCTGAAACTTCTCTAAAATCATGGACTTTTTTCCTGCTAACACGATCTGTGCCACATTGGAAGAAAAAAAAATCAGAATCGGCTCACTTGATGTGTGCAGTGTAAATACGGCTTTCCTTACTCCTTACAGTATTTGGTGTTAATCTGCCAGTTTTTTTGAAGCCTGAATAAAATTTGGCCAGCAGGGATCAAAATGTTTTATATTGGAGTGCTCATAGATAGGGCCTGGTCGATAAATATCATATTGAATCACGATAAACTTTCTCAAAAATGATGATAGGCTTTGGACATTATTTAAGACAATATGGATTAAAACCTGTTAAAGTTCCATTGTCCTCCGGATGGGGAAATCTTTTTGTCATACAGCAGTCTGAAACAAAAAAGCTAAACATATTATTGCATATCTGCACAAGATATTGCATATCTTTATAAAGCTGAGATTTGTGTGATTTAAATGATGCACCGGGTACAGTGTCCCTGTCAGACCGCCGACAGCTAAACATGCATTAACAAAACTGCTTTAAAACCAACAAGCCATAAAATTTCAACAAAATTCATGCGGTTACTCAGTAAAGCATCCAACAAATCTAATCCAGGGAAATATATAGCCCAGACACAATTATATGTTGATAAACATCCACGAATGCAGCAAAAGCTGAGCTCAGAATGCAAGTATGATTTGGGACATTAACAATTAACAGTTTATACATGGTTATAAATTGAGCTAGGTTAAGCTGTTTGAGTTTGGAGGCAGGCCAGTGAAGGAACATTGTGTGCCTTGAAGGATACACAAGGTTGAGGGGACACAGCCCTTCCAGTCTTTCCTCCGCGTATGGGTCAGCAGGTTTCCTTACTAGCATTCTGTTGTTTAACCAAAAATTAACAAACTATAGAATATACATATTTACTCTTTCGAATGCAGTAAAATGGAAAAACATGCAGGTTTTGTTGAATATTGGTCTGTACATTACTTTCTAACAAAAGATTCTAAATTATCCTTAAAGCAAAGCCAGGGGGTCCATGATTATCTTTATATACTCTGGTTCTGCAAAACAGCTCTAGCTGTATATTTAGTTATACATTACGATATATTGCAATGAAATACATATTGCAATACTTAAAAAAAAATTTTTTTTAATTTTTTCTATTAGCTGAAAATACAAAGCTAGGGGTGTCCTTATTTTTTCCACGTCCATGTTTGCTTTTGAGACAATGGCTGCATTTGTCAGCGACAACTCCAGGAACGGAAGAGAATATCGTTTGACAAGCACTGAGGGTATTACCATATTATTGTAAGCATCAGTTTATATCATATAGCATAAATCATTTATTCTACAGATTAGAATAAAAAAATGGATTGCTGACTGATGATGGCTGACTGGATTATTTTTATGTCTTTTGCGTTGAATATATTTAATCCACCAAAATATCTTAAGAACAAGTAATGTTGTAAGTAATGCCCAAATTTGGGCATAATCTCTGTAGAAGATTTAGGAATAGAAGCCTTTGTTTTTTCTAATATAAATGTTTTTTATTGCTAACAATTAATGTTTTCGTAATTAGCATAAGTAAGTTAAGTCAGTAATTAAGTTATTACATCTGGCTGCAAAACTAATAATACCTGCTGTTTAGCCTTTGGCAACATGTACAAATATGGCAGCTGTTACCTGGCCAGTCTGAATCTGAAATTGGCATTGGATTATTTTATTCTTGAACAAACATGTAAAATTTCTTCTTATGCTCACACTGGGTGGTTTTTATGACTACATTATTCATGTATTTTAAGCTCTATTATGGCAGAAATGTGGGTATTCCAACACTTGTCTACACCAGAAATACAGAATTTTTAATACCCGAATGTAGACATCCTTTTAACAGAAACACAGAGGCTGTTTTTACACTGCAGATCTTGATGCCCAATTCTGATTTTACAACTTTTTTTTTTTAAACTGACTCGTATCTGATATCTGCATTTACACTATACACAGAAAAATAGCCCAAATTAGACATACTGACCAGAAAAAGGAAGTAAAAGTGGCACAATAATCCCTGGACAAAGGTGAAATGATTATAAATGATTTTGCTTCCACACCATATTTTAAAGTCTGCAAAACAATGCTCTTCTTATGCTCTCAATCTACTGTGCATAACTAGTAAACGAAAATGTAAAATAGGATTGTTTATTCTAACACATTAGCTTATTGGCTTAGGGCTTTGATCGTGTTTCCCAACACACTAATTATATCCACCCAGGAGCTTCACTCTCTCATGTCTGCTTGGATTGTAAAAACATGTCTGTTTTTATTAAGCTTCTTCACATTGATGGGACTGACCTCATCTTCAGGCTTTCAAACAGCTCTCTTGGGTTCTTTGCTAGGATTTACAAGCAAAAATCAATTATCCCACGATGGCCAACTGGACCGACTAAGGAAACATGGTCCAAGAATGTGTAATCGTCTGTTGATCACTTGCAAGAGTCTGGCAGCAGACAAGTGCTTAATATGTTAAATGTAACACCTTGCTGTGAATACAATATTGGCAGATGTGGTAGACGGTTATGTATGATGACCTGGCAGAGGTATAGAAGACTATTAGCATATTAGTGTGGCAAGTTGATTGAGTGCTTTTCTTAGAATTTGTGGATGGGATAAGTGGTGGTAACTTGAGAGTAGCTCTGAGATGACCCCTGTAAATAGGGAAGGCCTAAAAGGTCATGGATAGCTGCTTCTCAGCAAGAAGGGCCATTCTTTCTCTAATTCCCAGTGGGAACCCTGATGGAATTCTGACCATGCTGTGCCATGGTAGGGACCGGGAGTGGATGCGGGGGCTGGGGTAGTTTTGTGGAGGAACGTATCGGGAGTTGTTCCCATCTATTCTTAATGGCCATTTGGGGGGTAGGGGGTGGTATGTAATTACCATTTTGTTCTTTTTTTACCCCTGTATTAAGCCCTCTTTGTAATCATTGACCTCTCTCATTGCACTCATGCTTACTTTAAAAGCTGAAGTGCTGAATAATACAGAGATTACAGCCCTCAAAAAAGTGTTTACTGTTGATGCATCCAGTTTAATTCGGAACAATAGAAGTTGGCAGCCAGGGATGATGAGAGGAGAGAGTTTATAAGTTTGTAAGTTAAAGCCTAGGGTTGTCAAGTATGTACTTACCAGAGCCTGCACTGAAGAGCCACTCAACTCTTAAGATTTTTGCCTGTTTTTACTGTTGCATCTTTTTGCTAGAACCCATCTAAAATGTATGTCATAATTTAATATTTTTTGGTGAATAATGCATTCCCTATTGTCGGTGAGAAACTAGCAAGGTTTGATTGTCAGCAGTGTGAGGTCACATTTTGGCCAAGCGTCACGTGTTCCACTAGCCATAGATAGTGGCGACGTTTGGTTTATCTTGTGATGCATGTAGTTTAGCCTCTGTTTTATTTTGATTGCTGTAAAGACAAAGATGAAAATCGTCAGTGGTAAAATTGTCTTTTTGTGGTCACGCATAAGGAAAGGTGTGTATTTTTAAAGGCACCACAATAAACATGCTCATCTGGACGGCAAACAAAATGTCAAAACCAATAATACAACCATTGCCATCAGCAGATTTTAATGCCAAACGCCTTCTATGCTTAAAAGATGATAAAACGATCCCAAACAGATCGATTTATAGTTTTAAATACGTATCTAATTTAAATCTGTTGAAAGTAAGGATGTGTTGCTGAAGAAACAAAGGCAAAACTTTGTGAATAGCTATTCCGGGTATGTCTAATAGTTTTAAATAAATTAATTTATAGAAGAAAAATAGCATAGAGTGGATTTCAGCAGATTAACCTGTCAGTAGCGCAAGTAATATTTAAAATAATTTATGGTCAACACTGATAGCAAAATATCTGGTACACGGATGTTGGTTAGAAAATGCTTGCGCATGCTTTGACCCATGGCCATCAACATGCCACAAAGCATTCATAGTAAGCTAATCTTGATTGGACAAGCCAGCCTGAGGCAGCTGCTGATGACAATTTACTGCCAAAAGGATGAAGCACCTCAAAGATATGGCAGAATTTCTGTGTTAAGAAATGCAGGCCGAGGTTCTTTGTAGAACATGCAAATCTCGAGTAGCAATGCAAAAGGGAAACACTACAAATTAGTCGCCTCATAACCAAGCAGAATTTGTATTGGCTATGATCGACAGAAAATCTTTACAAGTGGGTGAAGGTGTTTGAAGAAACATATGTTGGTTAATTTTCAATTAAAAAAAAATACCATATTGCATTATTTAGCATGCTATTACATTTAACTTCAATATCTTGCAGCCCTAACTAAAGTTGCCGGATGATGGACACACTTTTGGACATTTGTGCTAAATCTGACTTCGTTAACTTGAAGAATGACAGTGATGAATGAAAGGGATGAGCAGATGGAGTGCACCATGATGAGCTTTGGCATGATGCACACACAAGCAGAAAACACCCACTCTACTTCCATCTGTTTCTCACAAGGTTCCTCCTTTGATCTTGTAGAAGAATCCCGCATATAATTATGCACACTTGTCTCTCTTTATGCCATACTGTTACCATGTTTATGGACCTTCCTGCTTTTTTCCTGCCTGTGGTTTCTCATGGCTCGCAAACTTTTTTTTATGGACGTCCTAAAAGTACTGTCTTGTTTAGCTAAGGAACACAGCAGCAGGTTGGAAGCGAAGCTGTCATTTGCCCTCTACCTTTCAATGCTTACATGTGTTCCGTAGCACTGTCTAATGTTCTACTGCAGAAGCAGCCAATTAACACCAGTGGAGCACATACTGATTTAGTCAAGTGTAACCCTTTTTTTTTTTTTCTTCCTGCACTTTTCTCATCCTACTATAGCAAGAGCCCATAGTTCATTACTGTCTGCTTCAGAAGGTCCGAATAATTATTCTCAGCACACCAGCAGGTCAACCCTGTTTTCGGATCGTCTCCGGCAACTTGGAGGTGTAATTTGTCAACTTTAATTGAAAAACGCCTCCTCGGTATCCCTGGTGTGC
The DNA here is from genome assembly GCA_005784505.1 of Bagarius yarrelli. NCBI lineage: Eukaryota > Metazoa > Chordata > Actinopteri > Siluriformes > Sisoridae > Bagarius > Bagarius yarrelli. Next base: position 1,853,754 of record VCAZ01000093.1, read on the forward strand.
ATACCTATCGATTGCTGCATTGAGACCACAGGCAATTAAATGCATGCTCACGCTCTTCTGTCCGAAATTTAAAACGGGTCGCTGAATGTCCGTGACTTATCGGAGAGAAGAGCAACAGAGATGGTCAGTGGCATGGTTTTTAGATATGACCCTGAAAAGCCAAAGATTCTCTGTAAAATGGGTACTGCAGTCTTACTACTGAGGCTGCTTCCTTTATTTACATAGTAAAGGGCATATTTAATGATATGCTCTTTCTCCCATATGCTCTATATTTCTAAAGGTTTGGACACCTGACCATCAAATCTTCTAGTGTTCTGGGGTGCAGTCAGGGTGCCAGTTCATCCCAAAGGTGTTTAGTGGTGGTTAGGTCAGGTGGTTGATACTCAAGTTTTTTCAATCCATTCATACCACACCATGTCTCAATCGAACTCATGGGCTTTGTGCACAGGTGCATTGTCATGCTGGAACAGTGTTTGGTCCTCCTGGTCCCAGTGAATGAATAATTTAATGATACCGCATACAAAAGATTTATAGGATGCATAGGACGGTATAATTGTTTGCTTACAAGCTGAAAGCAAGTTTGTAGTTTTGCCTTTCACAAAGTTTGGTGGTATTTTTATTCGATGTCTACATTATAAATAAATCTATAAAATAAAATGCTTTTTTTTTACGTTTAACTATATAAAGTTGTGCATTCATTATTAATAAATATAACGGCAAGGGCCTCCTGATACGATGCACACCACAATACCCACCAAAACAATATATTGCAATACATACTGTAATGCATGAAAACCTTTAAAAATGTCAATTTCTTCCGCCATGATTTTTATTTTAAATAAATGGCCGTATGGGTCAGTGACGACTACAGGAGGAAGACTTTTGACATGTGTTGAGCGTTTGAATGAAACAGTAATGTTAAAGAGAGAAAGAGAATCAGTTTAAAACATAATTTATATACGTATCGATACTAGAGGTTAGAATATCGATACACTATCACGATAGTTAGCTGTGACAATATTTTTTGTTTATTTACCCTAACATATAATACAGAGGAAACCGAACCAGCACATGAGCTGCTTCAAGCAACTAAATCTGTTGCATAAAAAAAAAAAAACCACACACACACACTGTGATGAAATAAGCATCCTGTAAAAACAATGCTAAATGCTTCTATTCATAGAGGTACCAGATTCTGTTTAGCTGCATCGCAACACCATGCACAGCTGCCTAATGATATGCATTTTAAAACTCAAATTGGTTGCATAATTGAACCAACGCTGCCGTTCCAGTAAGCAGCACGAAGAAACAGATGTTTGGATTTTGTAGAAAATTCATCAAGAGATATTTGGTCTGGTACCTCTTTGCCAAGTCAAGTTTAATCAGTATGTTAATTTCTATGATTAAATAAGCGCACCCAAAGATTAGACCTCACAGCCTGTCGTCATTTTCACCAAAGTCAAAGTAATTCTGGCAGGACTTTTGCTTCCCTCTTTTACGTCATTTTCAAACAGTTGATGCTAAATTTCTAGAGAAAAAGCTTGTGCAGAGGATCGTACATAAACGCTGTTTAAAACAGGCATTTTATTTAGCGCTAACTGGTGGGTGGGTACGGCTCTGTGTCTAATGATTGGCAGTCGAGGGAAGCCTTTATGGAGGAGTGGGTGGAAGACGTTCCGCAGATGGTAGATTCCGAGGTTGTTGCTGTGGAAACAGAGAGAGCAAAGGTATTGCGCTTGTGGGACACACACACACACACGCACACACACACAGAGGCACACAAATGCTGGTGGGTGGCTTGCTTAAGGATTCTGAGAAAGTGGAAGCTCCTGCCTGCCCCCAAGCTCACTGTTTCTGTTGCATAATCCATAGAACCAATAAAGCTTGACTGAAGAATAATACTTTAGGTTTCCAGGTTCACAAACTGTAAAAGCTTTTTGGGGCCCTTCGAACCAGCACTCTTCAGTTTTTGGTAGACCGAAAAAAATAAAGTAGCCAGAATAAAAAGTCGTTATTGACAAAGTCACATGTTCAAGCTTTCTGCGTAAAATTCTACATCACGTGATGATGGTAATGGCTGAGCGGACAAGGCAGGAGAAATTAGTGTGCAACTTATCCAGAGCGTCACTGACAAACATTGTGTAAAATAATTTTTTTGACAGTTTGTGCGATTGGAAGCAGCAAACGCGCATTTAAACGAGATTTCAGTCCCTCAAATATTGATGGTGGCTTTCCAAAGCCAGAAAATTACACACAAATAACTATATTTTTGATAGCATGTCAAACATGAAAATTAATGTTTCTTTGCCTGGAGAGGGCAAGGATCCATATTGTTAGTCGAAGACACAATAACCCCAGGGCGTCAGGCTAGTGATTTTGTCATGTGAAATCCCAGTAAAGTGTTTTGTTATTTGACATCAAGTTGGAAAAGGCATTTTAGTTTAGTGATTGTTTTTAATGTCTTTACTTTTCTGTGTCTTGTTTTAGGTTCTCCGTACTATGACAATGTGAGACCACTTTGTTACAGCGACTCTGATGCCGTGCTTCTGTGCTTCGACATCAGCCGTCCAGACACTGTTGAGAGCGGACTCAAGAAGGTATGTAGTTAGTGCTTGAGTTAAACCTTGTAATATAGAACGAATCTTTCATGCTCTCGTTACATAAGCTGGAAGTTCGAACTGGCATGGTATAAGACGCGCATTTACAAACAGCGGAAAAAAATTTAGGATGACCAATCGAACAACTATGCTTTTGTGGAGAGATTCCATAACAACTCTTTTTAGGAAATAGCAAGTATAACATACTAGTTAAGCATGATTAAGCATATTTCTGTGTTTGTGTAGTGGAAGACTGAAATCATGGACTTCTGCCCCAACACACGCATTCTGCTTGTCGGCTGCAAAACAGACCTGCGCACAGATGTGTGTACGCTGATGGAACTGTCCAGTCAGAAACAAACACCCATTACCCAAGAACAGGTATAGTGTTTATCGGGATATTTTTTTTTTTATGTGGTAAAAGTTGATAGTCTAGACATTTTGGTCAAAATCAAAAAGTTTAGGTGCTGTTGCAGGTTTTTATTTCAGTTAAACCCTATTGTAATATTCATGATTTTGTTACCTAGCCAATGTTCACAGGTCTGGTGGACCCACCACCACCCACTGCCAAAACAATTTATGGAAAAACACTTAAAAATGTTAACTTTAGCTCACTTAAAAGCAATACAGACGTTGTTTATGGTTGATATTTGCTATTTATCCTTTTGGATGAAGTTTGAAAATCTGTTATTAAAAAAAATGTTGTATTTTATTTTACATGGTAAACAAGCCAGTTGGTCTGACCTAATTTCAAACCCCACACTACGAATTTCAGCACTTTTTGTTCTGAAATGCAACGTCTTGCTTCTCCTTTGTCTCAGGGTTCAGCCATGGCCAAGCAACTGGGGGCCGAGGCATACCTGGAATGCTCTGCGTTCACATCCGAGAAAAGCATCCACAGTGTTTTCCGAACTGCTGCTATGGCCTGCATCAACAAGCTTCAGCCACTGGCCAAGTCCAGCCCCAACCGCCTGTCCAAACGCCTCCTCCTTCTGCCCAGCCGTTCCGAGTTGCTCTCTTCCACCTTTAAAAAGGAGAAGGCCAAGAGCTGCTCAGTCATGTGAGCAGAGAGGTTACTCTCCTCACCCGCAAGCTTCTCTCTCCCCGTGCTTTAGTCCGGGGAAGGGGGGTGGGTTAAGCGATGTCCTAATCGCAGAAGGCTTCGTCCAGAAATCCTTCCTCACCCCCCCCTTGACCACACACATTTCAGAGTAAGTGGACACCATGCTGTCTGCTTTGTCCTGATCTCTACACCAGTATACCTGTCTTACACAGTACAGTCTGTATCTTGCTTTTCTCGATCAAGGTTTGATCATCAGCTGTCATCTCTTCATTCTTTGCCGTATTAACAGAATTTGTGGTCCAGATTAATAAACAAGTAACCGATATTCAGCATAAAAAATAGTTTGTAAACGTGACATAACATTATTGACTCTTGAGTCTTAAATATATAATCTTTAAAAAAATTCTGTAAGAGAAAGACTCCCGACCGGTGGAGTGTAAGGATGCTGTGTAAGTCACAGGTTATTATAGAGGTGTTGGAGGAAGATGATATTGGCCATGAAGGCTTATGAGGCATTATAATGCTGACTAAATTGGCTGCTGTGCAGACTGGATACTGTAATTCTGTTGGAATCTTCCTGTAATGTTGGGCTTTTTTAAACAGCCAGACATTATAAAAAGATGGTCGAATGTTGTAATTGATGACAGGAGGGGGGAGCAAAAACAAATTAGCAGCCAGCAAATTTCCAAAGGCAACCAAAGACGAGCTTACTATCCTCTCTGATTAAATACAACCCGATTTTAAGTGCTTCTGCAGCTAAAGAGACTGAATAACTGTCCGAGTCAACAAGAGAACGAGGCATGGCGCAACTGCTGGTCCATTAGTACACTTGTTTCCCACATCATGATGATGGGGAGCCAGGCATGTGTGAGTCCTTAGTGTCCTCTGAAATCAAGCTAAATTAGATTGCAGGATTGAGAATGTAGGTTTTTGAGGATAATTTACCAGAAAGCTGTTGTAGCACCATGTTGAAACTGCTTTAAACATAAATAAATAAACATGCAGACTAGATTCTTTTAATCAGTTTTTATCAAACCTACAAAAACCATCTTTACGTTCCATTTATAATGGGTTTTATACACCTTTCCTAAGAACCTTGATGTAGCACTCCATCTTCTCCCTCGTTATCCGATCTGAGCTACAAAAGTGTAGACGCATCGGAAAATGGCTCCCACTTACTAAATTCTTCAGCTTGGGCCGTTTTTGTGTGCAGTGCTGCTTTCAACAAAAAAATTCTGCTTTTAACCACAAAGCAATAACGATTACATGCTTGTGACGCAAAGTATATAGAGTGGCAATAAGAAAAAAAATAGCTTTGTGATGCTAACGTCATGCAACAGCTTTGTGGTCGTGCGTAGCCGTACCTCCATTACCGCCGTACAAACGAGCCGGTCTTATCGTGATTTCGTTGTAGCAAAGGGTTGTTTTGTGGAGTAAACCTGTGTCAAAAAAGTGGTGTCTGGATTATAAACCCAATCATTCAAGTGCAACACATTTGAAGAAACATTAAAGTCAGAAAGGATTTTGCGCCTGGGATAGGAAGCTGACAGGTATGACAGCATTGCAGAGGCTTTTATGACAACTGGTCGCACGGTCTATGAAGCCTGTTTTCAGAAATCATTGAAACTGTGCTAATAAATTCTCAGTAACCATTCCTTGTAAGGATTTTTGGAAGCATTAACATAAGTTAATGAAAACGTGTGCTATGCAAGTGTCAATAATGTAACACTAGTAAATAGGGCTGTGTAAAAATATCTATACAAAATCTATCACTATTTTTTTTCACCATGGTGTATTGATATTCTAATCTCGTATCGATACATATATTTTACATTTAGGTTAATATTCGTGCATGTCGGACCATTTCCCCCAAGGCTCCTTTACTACTTCGGTCACTGGCATGTATTGCAAGCAAACATGGCGGAAAAGGTAATGGTGCCTCCGGATTTGTTTTTTTTAGCTATTGCAATATGAATTGTATTGTAATATATGGTGATATTTTGTATTGTGACCCATGTATCGTGATGTGTGTCGTATCGTAAGGCCCTTGCCACCACACAGCCCTAGTACTAAAAAACTTGTAGCTTAAGTATTGTAGTAAAACTGATGCACGTTAAGCACCTAGCGACGTAAAAACTCGATCTTCTAACAGCTGTATTTATATCTGGGTTTTTGTTATGTTTTAAAAATAAAATGCTTACGAAGAATGGTTACTGTGCTTGACTTAAAAATAACAATAATCACACTTAATTACTACTGAATGCAAGTTTTATTCAAGTGTTGCCTACTAGTAAACGCTTTACTAGTGAAAACGAAAAAATGTAGTCGTTTTATGATGAAACGGAACAGGCTGGTCCTGTTAAACGAAAAGATTGATGGATTTTAAACCATCGTGAAGTAAATTTTTCTCCAATTTCGAACCAAGATCCATCAGCAGTCGTGTGGTTTTAGGAGGTGATTGTGTGAGCTATTATTCTTTGGTCACACTGAATTACTCTGCATTGCCTAGCAACAGTTCAAGTAAAGCAAACGCCGATCGCTCTTTTTAAGGACTTGCCAGAAACTGCAGCCACATCTACATGATTTTAGTGTTTCCTAACGGGACATTCAAAAGATTTGATCATGATCAAAATGTATTCTTCAGCTTTGGGTTGTCGAGATTGTCTTAAACCGTATTGTTTCCCGACGTTTCACTATGACTCTGCCGTTGTGTACTAGTTCGGCACCAAGTATACCTAAAGCATGTCTTCTAACAATGACCAGATGTACATATCTTCTTTTATAATCTTTGTAAGACATTGAAAATAGTGCCATGATCTAAATATTCGTTCTTGTCGGTTGAAGTGTTGTAATTGATGTAAAATAATTCTGTCCTATTTATTTGAATACAACTGTTGATATTTTTTGTGTTTTTACATGTACTTTTTTTTTTTTTTTCCTCCAGAAAGTTATTTTTTTGACATCGGTATCTCTTCATTGATTACTCGTCTTTGCAGTAATAAAGCTTGCCTTGTTTGGCATTCGTGGAACTTGTCCTTGTTCATGTTGTTTTTTTTGGAAAAATCCTAGAATAAATATTTATCACAGCTGGCAGGCATAATAATTTTTAACGACATATTTATTACATGCACATGAAGCGGCTGCCAATTAACGATCAGGCAAATTGACCTGAAAGAAAAACAAGGACTATAGAGGACCATGAGTTTTTCCATCATTAATACAAAGGGAAAATGGAAAGAAGTTCTTAAATAAGCGGCCAACTATATTCTCAGGAAGCAATAGATAACGTTAAAACACACTGGAAAACCAGAACACCCAATCTTCTCTTAAAATACATACATAGAACCTAACCTACATCATATAGGCAAAAATATTAGGACACCTGATCTCGCATCTTTGTTATTTCAGATTGTCTCACTCTTACTTCTGTAGGAACCTTCACTCTTCTGAAAAGGGGTTTTACTGGACTAATTTTTTAATTCTTAAATCCCAGCCCCTCTTTTGTAGAATCAAAAATTTCAAGAATCTGCTGACTTTACATTAACATGTCCGTTAACCTTTTATTAAACCTCTGCGGTCGCCCTGTTTAAAAGTAAATTAACTGATACCGTTTGATCACGACTTAGTTTCTAACAGATATTTTCAACTAACCAAATCAAACATTTATATCAGACAGGGTAGCCTAAAACTTTTAAAGCCAGTGTGGATTAATGTAATTGTCAGATGTGGTGCGCAGTGAAATTAAACCAAAGAACTAATTAAAAGCATCAGATTAGCACCGCTTTAATGGAACGACTTTAGCAGAAAGACATCCAGCAAATTAAAAACAGGCAAAGCTACAACAAATTTATTTTACTCATAACACATCTTAGGTTTTAAGGAAAATATTTAGCTGTAACTCTATCATCTTTAACATTTTCATAAGTAACTGTAATTTAATTACACATTTATGTAACTGTAACGAATTACTGTTAAATTCTTTTTTGTAATTAAATTACTTAACGCTGATAACTAGTAACTGCCCAACACTGTGCTTAACACTGGATAAACCACTACAAAACCCACAATGGGTCAAACCAGAGTTCAAGTTCAAGATTTATTGTCATTTCAACCATATTTAACAGACACAGTACACAGTACACAAATAAAACAACGTTTCTCCACGAACCCATGTTGCTACACAAAACAACATAACACAACATAATAACACAAAGCAATAACAACAAAGAGCTAAAGACTAGGAGTAAATTGTCTTAGCAACATAGTGCATGTGTGCAACCTGGTGCAAACAGTGCAAGACAGACAGTGCAATAAACAATACAAATATTACAACAGACTATACAGTACAAAGAAACAGGACATTATACGGGTATTTAATTAGATTATAAAGATGTGCAAATAGAAATGAGCCATTAAAAAGGCAAGGATAATGTGCAAACTGCATTTACAGTGTCCATGCTTCACAATGTATTTTTGTGTTTACATGTTGCTGTAAACATCAAATTGTATTAGGTATGTGTGTGTGTGTGTGTGTGTGTGAGAGAGTTGAGGTAGTTTTAGAGCTACAGAAATGTTTTAAATCCTTGGATCGGCACTGCTTTACTGATACACTGCTGGTTCGATGATTCCTGCTCTATATAATAAATAAGTGAGTTGACAGAGTGATGTCTGATACAGTGTTGTGTACCATCCGCACGGATGTTTTCGGGGGAGGTGGGGGCAGGGCGAGGGCAGGGTAGGGTGACAGGTGACAGATAATAAGTAGTGTTGCAGCAGGCTGGTGAGACACTACAGTTTCCAGAATGCCTGTGAGGAAAACAATGAGCATCCAGCTGGCTAAACCGCACATAAGTATCACATGTATAGTTCACACATGTTGTGCATTTTTACATTGATTTGAACATGTGTGATACTTTTATGGTTTCAAAAAGCCAGGAATTTTCAAGGCTGGAAACCTACCATGGGAATAAATGAGAATATATGGGCATTAACAGGAGTATATTTGGAAAAAATGGGAACATATTAAAATTGTAGGTTAGGGCATAACATGAAAATTGCAGCCACACCTTCGCATACACTCCTCCAGCATTCCTCCAGAAAACACACCCATAATTTCATTTTTAAAATGTGTATTAGTTTGTTTCCACGTCAGCTAATGAACAGACAAAATTTGTTTGTATATTTGTTCGTATGTGCAGTTTACAAAGTAATTTCCCTAAAGTCAAATAAATTTCCATAATTTTCTGTAAATTAACATACATTCCATCTTAGAATATTTTAACATTCCTGTGATAGAGTTTCTGAAAATTTACCTGGAATTTTCCACCCCTTTGCAACTTAGGTATCTGTGCATGTGATATAATATTTACATGATGTCACACGGGTATTTGAGGTCATAAACAATGCACCGTCATTCATACATACCTTTTATCTTGCATTCCTTAATTCTGGGTCACGCGGATCTGCTGGAGTCTATTCCAGCTGTCTCTGAAAGGGTGAAAGGTAGGAGGGGTACACCCTGGACAGGTCGCCAGTCACACACTCACACAAACTCCTATGGGCAATTTAGAATCACCAATCAACCTAACATATGTTTTTAAACTGTGGGAGGAAACCGGAGAACCCGGAGTAAACCCACGCAATCAGAACATGCAAACTCCACACAGAAAGGCCCCTGCCCAGGAAGCGAACCCGGGACGATCTTGCTGCAAGTTACCAGTGCTAATTGTAAAATCACATTTTAATAAGCAGCATAATGACTGGGATAGGAAATAACATTACTTTCACACACATACCTGTAAATTAAAGTGACATGGCAGTAACATTGCACAGGTGGCTATGGCCTTAAAGGTTATGGTATTTTGGCACAATAATCCATATTCTCAGCCAGCAGGAGTCCAGGACGGGAAAAGAAGCACATCTGTCTGTCTCAAATGTGGCATCTGGGAGGGAGTAGGAGGCGGCTAGAAGTGGCCAAGGCAAGAGCACTGGGGCTTCCAGCAAGCATGTGGCTAAAGTAAAGACCTTATTGCTGCCAGCCAGAAATGTCATGACTAAGTGTACAGGAGCTTGTACCTATATACTTGAGATGGATTTGACAATTAGCTGTTAATGACATCATCATCATCATCATCATCATCATCGTCGTCTTTGTTATTTTTGTTTGACTTTTTCTTCTCCTAACACATGACAGGCGAAGCTAAACGTAGCAGCCTGTCCTCAAACAACTGGCACTAGTTGTCCCTTGTCAAAATCCATTTGGCCAATTGTGCATGCTGAATTAAACCACTGTAAAGAGAGGGTTCCTAAAATAGCTGTTCCGGCTGGTAAAACAGTGCAGGGGAAATGAAACGAAAATGGCCAAGACCAGAGAATAAGGACACAGAAAGACTTATCTGAAAAGAGTTTGGTTCATTTGCTCGACTATTTCATGCATTTTTTATGCAGCTAGTGTCAAGATTTCATTGAAATGACCTGTTCAACATGCTAAAGACATTATTTTTAAAGCAGAGACTAGCATTACAATCCAAGCACACAAAGACATTCACAAACTCTACAAAAAAATATCAATGGTGACAATATCTTGAATATATAGTCTAATGAATGTAGTACAATAAACTAAATATATGATTATTAAGACTGTAGATTTTGGTGTATATTTTTAGCAAATAAATCAACTGCTCTCAATAAATATTTATTTAAAAATGTTTTAAAACTAGCCAAATGTTCTGTCAAACAAAACTATATATATATTATATATATTATATATATAATATATATATATATATATATATATATATATATATTATGGAAAAAAAATCTGAAAATTGGCGTAATATTTGTTTTATCAACTGCTGTAATCCTAAAATATGAAAAACTAGATAAATTTAGCTTTATTTAAAATAAACTATAAGATGTTGTTGTTTGTATTACTACTCTAAAATTTGTTGTCTTTAATAGCTAGTTTAATAGCTGGATAATAGCCGTTGCTATCACTTTTTTTTCTCTGATGACATTCTGGCAGTTTCAGAAGATATCAGACACTTTCCCGCAGTGTAACTTCTACGAAGACCGCCAAACCAAGAACGTGATGACACAATTAGCGTGATAACTTCAAACCATTTCAGGAAAATGATTCCGGTGGAAGGTACAGAAAGATAGGGATTTAGATAGAATGTAGGAGTGATCTCTGATGTCATGTATGCTCTGGCCCCATACCAATGCGACGTGGTGACATAGCTTACAGCAGGTTATGGTCACTGAACCACTGGATGTGGGTGTGGGCTACATCAACAATTGGAAAACTTTTGAGGGCAAAGCTGGCCTGTTAGGACGGGACGGTGTCCATCCCACCCGGGAAGGAGCCGCTCTCCTTTCTTATAACATAGCTCATAGTCTTAGAATAGGACTAGTTAATCGTTGACTACCCAGAGCCCAGTCCAAACAGCAGACCAACAGGCTAATCCGACCGTCTGCTATCTGCACAGAGTCGTCACTCAGGGTCCATAATATTGAGACTGTGTCTGTTCCCCGAGCTATACAATATAAATATAGAAAAACCCCAAAAGTTTGCTTTTGTAATTTAATTAATATAGATATTCGTAACTCAGAGAATACTGAACACACAGCCTGCACCTCTGATCTGAAGCTAGGATTGTTAAACATTAGATCTCTTACTTCTAAAGCGCTTATGGTTAATGAAATGATCTCAGATCTGGATTTTGACATTTTATGTTTAACAGAAACATGGACTAAACCGGACGAGTATGTAGCATTAAATGAAGCTAGTCCTCCAGCTTTCAGCTACATACATCAGCCTCGCCCTAATGGTAGAGGTGGAGGCGTCGCAGTTATTTATAATAATAATCTAACTATCGTACAGAAACACGGACGAAATTTTAATTCATTCGAAGCTCTCTACAGTAACCTTACATCTGCAGAGACAAATAATAAGCAGAGCCAATCGATTTCTCTAGTTCTTATTTACAGACCCCAGGTCCGTACTCTGATTTTCTTAGTGAATTTGCAGATTTTCTGTCTAACCTGGTTGTCTCCGCCGATAAAGCGTTAATTGCTGGAGACTTTAATATTCATTTTGAAAACTCAGACGACCCGCTGAGAACAGCATTTATGTCTTTACTCGACTCAGTGGGAGTAAATCAGTGTGTAATAGGACCCACTCATAAAGCAGGTCACACGTTAGATTTAATACTATCTCTCGGAATAAGTATAAGTAATATAGTAACAACTCCTCAGTGCGAAATTATTTCTGATCACCATCTTATATCGTTTAAAATGCGTCATACTAATAGTGCATATGTAGCGCCACGCTACCGCTTTAAACGTTCATTTACATCAACTTCTGCTCAGAGCTTGTTAATTGTCTTTCAGAATTGTCTTCTGTCATTGGATCACCGTCTGATCCAACAGAACTCGAGCAGGCGACTGAATATATAGATGCCGCATTCCGCTCTACATTAGATAACGTGGCTCCAGTTAAAAGAAAAATAATTAAAGATAAGAAACTCGCTCCATGGTATAACGAACACACACACACTCTTTAAAACAGAGCGCCCGTAAACTAGAACGTAAATGGCGCCAAACTAGATTGCTGGTTTTCCAGGCAGCATGGAAAGAGGGAATTCTAGCTTATAAAAAAGCTCTTAGTTTTTAGTGTAACTAGAAAAACTAGATCAACGTATCTTTCTAACCTTATTGAAAATAATAAAAATAATCCTAGATTTCTATTCGACACCGTCGCAAAATTAACTAGGAATAAGACGACCTCAGAAACCTGCACCATAACTGCGTGCAGCAGTGAGGATTTCATGAAGTTTTTTGATAATAAAATTGCAAACATTAGGCAGAAAATTCATGCTTTAAAACCGGACCTTTTGAATGATTCTGATGAACAATTAACCGCATCAGATCAGAACTTAGAAAATTTCACTCCTCTGGAAGAGAAAAACCTAATCGCACTCATCTCTTCCACAAAACCATCAACTTGTGTGTTAGATCCTATACCAACACACTTTCTTAAGCAAATTGTACCGGCAGTATCAGAACCCCTGTTGAAAATAGTTAACTCTTCTCTCAGCAGTGGGTATGTTCCCAAATCTTTTAAATTAGCAGTGATTAAACCTTTAATTAAGAAACCTGACCTTGACCAAAATGAGCTGTCAAACTAGCCGATATCTAACCTTCCGTTTATCTCTAAAATCCTAGAGAAGGTAGTAGCGCAACAACTATGTTCATATTTACAAAGAAATAACATACACGAACTTTATCAATCAGGATTCAGGCCTCACCACAGCACAGAGACAGCACTGGTCAAGGTAGCTAATGACCTCTTACTGGCATCCGACCAAGGCTGTGTCTCGTTGCTTATATTACTTGATCTTAGTGCGGCTTCGACACCATAGATCACGATATTCTTCTTCACAGATTAGAAAAATCAGTAGGAATTAAAGGAACAGCTCTTGCGTGGCTCAGGTCCTATTTAACCGATCGTTACCAGTTTGTAGATCTAAATGGGATGATTTATTCTGCGTGCTCCCTTGTAAAGTATGGTGTTCCACAGGGCTCGGTTTTAGGCCCACTTCTTTTCTCTCTTTACATGCTGCCTCCGGGAGACATAATTCGTAAGCGTGATATCAGTTTCCACTGTTACGCTGATGACACACAGTTATACGTCTCATCAAGGCCTGATGTGAAAGGCCAGTTTAATAATATTGAGCAATGTGTGAAGGAAGTAAGAGATTGGATGTTATGCATTTTCCTCTTGCTTAACGCTGACAAGACGGAGGTTCTGGTTCTAGGACCACAGGTAGCTAAAAGTAAGCTTGCAACAGTAAAAGATCTGGGTGTGATTTTAGACTCCAATCTCTCATTTGAAGCCCATGTCGACAATATTACCAGGATAGCGTTCTATCATCTCAGAAATATCGCTAAAATAAGAAATATCTTGTCAATTACTGATGCCGAATAATTAGTTCATGCGTTTATCACATCCAGGCTGGATTACTGTAACGCTTTACTGTCTGGATGTTCAACTAGGTGCATTAATAAACTTCAGCTAGTCCAGAACGCAGCAGTGAGAGTCCTCACTAAAACTAAAAGATACGAGCACATCAAGCTGGTTTTATCCACACTGCATTGGCTCCCAGTGAGACACCGCATCGATTTTAAAATACTACTTTTAACTTATAAAGCTCTAAATGGTCTCGCGCCGCAGTACTTGAGCGAACTTCTAGTGTCTTACGTTCCGCCACGCCTACTTCGATCAAAGGATGCAGGCTGCCTGTCAGTACCGCGCATTATAAAAACTACAGCAGGGGGCAGAGCCTTTTCTTACAGAGCCCCAATGCTATGGAATAGCCTCCCTATGTATGTTCGGGAATCAGACACAGTCTCAGTGTTTAAGTCCAGGTTAAAAACATACTTATTTAATCAAGCATTTTGTATTGATTCCCCTTAGATAAAGGAGCAGATCCGGGGGACTCATGGGTGTTGAGTATTATGGTGATCTGGTATGTTTAGATGCTGTCTTCCCCTGTGTTGATGATGGGAGTGGCTGGTTGCTTAACATATCAGGGAGCCCTCATTTCTGTGTTTCCCTCTGGTTCTCCTTTTAGTTATGCTGACCTAGTTAGTCTTGCCGGAGTCCATCCTTGCACTCTACATTATTCATTTAATCAATCCAAACCGTGTGATTACATTGTCACTTAACTGTTTTCCTTCTTTTTGCCTTCCTTTCCCTCACTCTCTTTCTCTCTCTCTCTCTCTCTCTCTCTCTCTCTCTCTCTCTCTCTCTCACTGTTGAGTTACATACGCCACAACGGAGCTGCCGGTGATCCAGACCCCACCTCCGACCCGGTCCCTGTGACCTGCCCAGCGGATGATGCATCACCAGGGCGATCTAGAACGACCCACTTTGCCATAAAAACGGTCCGGCTGCTCGCTAAGGACTAATGATTATAGTTGTTTACACACACACAATGTAACCTCATGATCCCTGCTACCTGTTTTCATCCAAATGAGGATGGGTTCCGTGTTGAGTCTGGTTCCTCTCAAGGTTTCTTCCTATCTCATCTCAGGGAGTTTTTCCTTGCAAACTGATTTCTGTTTAAATCTGTTTCATAATTTCTTCAATTGTAAAGCTGCTTTGTGACAATCACCATTGTAAAAAGCGCTATACAAATAAAACTGAACTGAATTGAATTGAATCTAAAGAATTCAGACGGGATGTAGCACTTATTTCCATAGAAACATGTAGGAAGTCACTTTTAGTGGCGCAGATCTTTACAGCTATAGTTATGCACACACACATATATATATAAATATATACACAAGTGCTATCTGGGTCAGGGCTAGCTTAATAGTAAACATGAACAAAAACTATTACTCACACAGAGTGAAAATGAGGCAATGGAGCACATACGCCAGCAGTCGCAGCAAATTAGGGCAGCATCTGGATGGGCACAGGAGAAGAAAATGCTCACTCAGGCATGTGTGACACCTTCAGGGTCGGATTAAGAGCTACTAGTTCAGGTAAATGGACTGCCAGGAAATGATTTAGTTTCATTTGACTTAATTTACAATTTTGGAGATGTTCTTTGTGTATCTACATTCATACACTTCAATGTTATTTCCTATTTTGATTATCTGTGATCATTTTAATTGCCTTTTTAAAGGATTCATTACTGGATGGTTGGTTTAAGTGACATTTTAATCTTTCTGATAAAGAAGAAAACTCTTTGATACACTGTTTATCAAGCAAACTTTTACCAAATAAACCTGAGTGCTAGTCAGCTAGCTAGCAGACTTACAAATGCTAACGATTGACCACATTAATGTAAGTTTTAATCTAAGCAAGAAATGACTAAGAACATTTTCTAATGACATTTGGAAATAATGAATGCAGCCATTATATATTAAATGCAAAAGTATTGGGACACCTGTGTTTTTTCACAAAATTTTCTGCCATATACACCCAGTTAGCTAGCTGCGTTTTTAGATCCCGGTGTACAAATGATGCTTTTTGGGGTAGCATTGCTGTTTCACATCTTCTGAGCTCAGGATAGTGTCTAGATGTTGTTTTGCAAGCTCTTAACAAGGGATTCCTCAAAAGGTTCTTTAGTCTCCTTCTAAACTGCCCTTACGTAGCTGGATTAGCTGGATATACATAACCTGCTTAGTCAGTCTGTGTGTTCTGGGAATAGTCTCGAGATCTATCTCTACTCTTTGCTTTAAGAAACATTCCCCAAAAACAGCTGTCACAGTCTAAATGGAAGGATCAATTCTTGGCTATAAGGATTACACCCTGAAGACCCAGGAGCAGAAAAGGGTCCTGCTTTAAAGTAAACAGCCAGCATTCAACAGGGCAAGTGCAGCTGTTTATTACTCTATTGCATGAGCAGTGTGTGCTGGAACAAAGCAGCAGGCAACACACTCAGGTCCTGCTCCGAGCTTTACTTCTGTCAGTTTGTGTGTGTGTCTGTGTGTGTGAACATGTGTACATATGTGTGTGTGGACCACCTGTGGTGAAGAGCGGCGCTTTCTGATTACTGATGAGCTGTCTGCCTCTGCAGCATGCCCACAGACATACACACATGCGCGCACACACGCACACTCTTTGTCTCACATACGCACTCACACACATACCCACAGACACACTCTGGGTATGCCGCAGTGCAGCGCCCAGCCAGCACATCCACAGTCATCCGTTTCCCTCGCAGATACTGTCTCTACTTCAAGACCGATTTGCCTCAAAATGAATTCAATTTATCTCTCACACACTTTTAGATGCAAAAACATGTTCTGTATAAATGCTAAATTGTGTAAAAGTGGTTGGTACAGACCGTATTTAAGGTCTGGGCAATGGTTCTATTTTATTTTTTATTTCAGCCCAATAGTAACATGACATATTTGTTTTGGCACCCAGATTTGTAGCAATGTGTGTGAGTGTTTGTAAGTTTGTGTGCTGCAGCCAGGCTAATGAGGCATGGAGCACTCTCTGCCTAACATGCGCCCTCGTTTTACCCCAATACATACGATTATTAATCAAATCCACAAAGCAACAGTGAATCATTTCTAATAAAAACAGTAAAGATGCTGCAGCTCAGTGTTGAGTTGATAGAAGCGATGCACTTATTACTATGCAAACAAGTTATTATCATAAAAAACTCCATATACTGGGCCCGGATCCTCATTGTTCACATTACTGTTCTATTGAAAACACATTACTGTTCTATTTACTACACTTAGTTGCCATCACAACACTGTGCAGTGATTCACGTTATATAATTATCACACTACAGAGTGTCGGCATGTGTCTCTGGCTCCGAGTGTTAGTATTTAATTCAGCTATAAGCCTGCTGACCTTGCATTCTCTTTCGAACATTCTGATGCACTCAGGCGTGAATATTATGTAGGGCATTTTTTTCATGATAACAAACGATGAATTATAGCACAAATACACCGTAAGTAATGGTACTAAAGTTAGTTAATACTGCAGTAGTTAATATGTAATAGTAGTTTATAATATGTTATCAATGGCTGTAAAAATAGCATTAATTAAGTTTTATTAAGCCTTACTTTCACTTTAGTTTCTTAAAGCAGCCTCCAATTAAGGAATGAAGGATGCTGGGGCCATGAAGTTATAGAAAAATAATCCACATAGTTTCACATAGTGCTAATATACAAAATACCACTTACCTTATTATTTAATTTGATTTAAATTTGTTAATATAATACTATTGCTATTACTAATACTATATTATATAAATATTTATATATTATATATAGACTTCTGGAATGATGTTCTTTGGACAGATGCATTTAAAATTGAATTATTTGGACACTGCAACAGAGGACATGTTTGGCATAAACCAAATACAGGAAATTCCAGGAAAAAACTCATACCAAATGTAAAACGTGGAGGTGGAAGTGTCCTAGTTTGGGGATGCTTTGCTGCAGCAGGACTTGTCCAGAATCCACCATGAATTCTTCCATGTATAAGATGGTGCTTGAGGAACATTTGAGACCATGTGTAAAAAAGTAACCCAATAACCCAAAACATACCATTAAATCCACCACAGACTGGCTGAAAACGAAGAAATGGAGAGTCCTGGAATGGTCGAGTCAAAGCCCCGATCTGAATCCCATTGAGATTCTGTGGGGCGACTTGAAACAGGCTGTACATGCAAGAAATCTACAAGAAGCTTCTCATTAAAGTTTTTTTCTTATTGAAGGGGGTAACAATAACTATTAAGGGGAAGGGTGTCCTAACTTTTTCATCAGAAAAAAGTTAGAATGCACATTTTTGTTGAAATCTTTTGTTTAATGAGTGAAACAGTGTTAATTTTCTTGTAATTTTCTTCTTTAGTGTTAATTTACTGAGGAATAAAGTGAGGAAAACAAAATACTAAATAATCATTTTGTCTTCGTCCCTTGCGTCCATTGATTATCGCACCGTTTTTTACTTACTTTTCTTGTCAGTACGACTAACTTGGGCTGTTTTTTGCCATGTATAGCGCAAATGTAGACACATGCAGACCCAAAACATTGTAGATGAAGTGCAGCTGTGAGATTTGAAATGTAATATTTCTTGCAAAACTAAAATTAAGAATTTAATAATATGGTGTACCATTGCTTCATATTACTTATTAGAATTTTTGGTAGTATTTACACATGAAATAATACAGATGTTAAATACAAGTACCTTCTCGGTTTGTAAATATTTGCTTATAGTTTAATGATACTTAAGTTAAATCTTTTCGCATTTGTACTTGTACATGTTCTTATTATTATTTAGTTTCCTGGAACACAAAATCGCTCTGGAATTTCAATGACACATCCACACCTCTAAATCTAGGAGTCGAAAACGTGTTTGAATTAGTTCAACGGGTCCTGACTTGGATAAGCAATTATAAGGTCTAGACACGTACTTTTCATCTAAACGTATTCATGTGCGTAATTATGCATGTAATAGCTACTCTAATTAAATGGTAATGACAAGAATGTGATATTAGACTTCTCTTAAAATCTATGATCAACGGTGTAAAAAATCATGTAGCTGTAGAAAGACAAACACACACATATACACACACATTCTGCTTGCACTCTAGTTATCACCAGGCAACAGGGCACACACAAAAGCAGCAGTGGTGGTGATAGTGCTGGGGCTCAAAAGGAGAGTTTGTGTGAGAAGAACAGCAAACACACATACACACACTCAGATTTACATTCCTGGCTTCCAGCCACCACCAACTGGAGCATCGGCCAGACAACATGCAGAAAAGATGGCTAGTGTGAACTAAAAGGGCTTACGACAAACATGTCCTGAGCTAGCAAGAAAGTAGAATACAAACATTCTTTGCGAGCTGGTTTTTTTTTTTCCTTTTCCTTTAATTAAATTCATCCGGTTAGTGATTGTGTTCACCTGTTCCATGTATGTTATTTTATATTATTAGACTAGTACTTTTGGATGCTAATAATGGTCCAGCATTATGGATTAGCATTAATCCTACAAAAAAATCAGTTTAAAGCTAAGACTCGCTTGTGCTTTAGGTGGATTTTAATCTTAAAGAACAGTGACTTTAATTATAATTACTATCTTTTGCTCTTCTCAGAACTTCAACCAGCAACATTCACAATATACTCATACTGAACATCACGCATGTTCACAGCAGCATGCAAGAGTTTTACCTCGGAGAAAACAGCTACATTTATATAATTTCACTATCTGGTGCAACCTAGACAAAAATTGGTTTTATTGATTTTATTGTTTGTTCCTTTGGGGCAGCATGTTGGCTTGTTGGCATGTTGAACAGTTATCTCACAGCAAGAAGGTCCGGGTTCGAGTTTGCATGTTTTCCCCGTGCTTGCGTGAGTTTACTCTGGGTTCTTTGGTTTCCTCCTACAGTCCAAAAACACATATGTTAGGTTGATTGGTGATTCTAAATTGCCCGTAGGAGTGAGTTTGTGTGTGGCCCTGTGATGGACTGGCGACCTGTCCAGGGTGCCCCCCTCCTACCTTTCACCCTTTCAGAGACAGCTGGTATTGATTCCAGCAAATCCCTGTGACCGCAAATTAGGGAATAAGTGGGTATAAAAGATGAATAAATAAATAAATATTTCTTTCCTTTTGCTATTTTAGAGATTTTCTTTTTGCCATCATCTCCTTTGTCTTGCACATTAAAAATTTAATCTTAGAACCAAGTTTCTTTTTAAAACGGTTTTAAAGCACTAAAAAGGATCTATTGTAACTTTGTCTATTGTTAACAGCGCTTAAAAACTCCAGTGTAATTATGTCTATTGTTACCAACGCTAATTATGCGTTTTCTCTGCTTTTGAGTGTATGTTGAAACCACATGCTATCATTATAAATTCTAAAACGACAGAACAGCAGTGGGTACAGGACTAAATAATAATATATGCAAATAAATCACCAAAAAGCTGCCCCTGCTGGACCCCAGAGCAAGGCCCTTAACCCACAACTGCTCAGTTGGGTAAAACAAAAATAAAGGTGGATGTAAGTTGCTCTGAATAAAGACAAGCACCAAGTGTCAAAAAGATATAACTTTAAAAAACTTTATATAAAAAAAATGTAGATTAACAAAACATAAAATTATTAAAAAGTTGTGTACGGGTCCAAGCCAGCCAGAACAACTCCGAGCCTAAATTTCTGGCAATTGTAGAGGAATTCTGCTTGTAACTGGGGTGTGAGGAAAACCAGAAACTCCTTAGTTTCACAGACTGTCGAATTCCACTCCTGGTTAGATCATTACCTATTGTTCCGCATGCAATTACAGACGCAGCCCTGATGTTTTTGTCTGATTGGGTGACGACTCATGCAACAATTTGGTAATAATTGCACTTGACTACCATGTTGAACAAAAACGCACTTCCTTATGGCAATGGGCAGAATGGTTTCTATTAGCCATTTAAAATCGATAGAAACCAATAAGACAAGTGTAATTGTATAACCATTAGACCGAGTACAATTAGTAATACATGCCTACTTACAGTAAAGTGGCGTAGTAGATACTTGTAAAAGAAAATAAATACAAAAAGAATGATTTATGACTATCGTTTGCTCTATACCGTCTAATACAAATCACACAAAAAGCTAATAAATTGCAAAGAATTGCCTCATTTTAAAGTCATTTTAATTGAAGTAACAAACCGACTAGATCAGTGTTTCGTGTTTACAGCCCGTATAAATCTGACTGCGATACAACACCGGTACCATCGCTTTGCCTCCTATTTGCTTTTAAAAGGTGATTGATAAGCCAATAAACTTCTCTCCTTACGCTGACATAAGCAGCAGCTGTATTGTATCGACTTAATGCTTTACACATAAACACAGCATTCTGGTTGGTGCAGCTGGTTATTAACCTCGTACGCCTGCAAGAAGGGGTGAATAACGTGTGTCAAAAATGCAAACTAGACCTCTGTTGACCTTTATTTCAGTCATTTCGAACATTACACAATCAAAAACATGTCTTTATGTTGTGGGGAAGCAGGAAACAGTCCTGCCTTGAACCCTGGAAGAAGTGGTAAAAAGAATAACTTGCTGAATCCATATATTAATTCTGTACCAACATGCTTGTAAAAATAAAAAAAAAAAGTCAGATTTTAGTAGCATGCTTAGCATACCTTATATAAAAATATAGGGCAATGCTAAGTTTTAAATCTTGCTAGCAATCTGATTAGCAGGCAGTTATTTTAACTTGCTACTCGGTTGCTGCACATACTAGTACTTTTTCAAGCTATTTACCTGCTTCAAGTAGTGTGTAAATGTAAATGTAATGTAAATGCCTTTATTTTGTCACATATACTTTTTTCTTTCTTCGCATATCGCATCTTGGTAAGTTGGGGTCAGAGTGCAGGGTCAGCTACGATACAGCGCCCCTGGAGGAGAAAGGGTGAAGGGTCTTGCTCAAGGACCCAAAAACTCATGCTGGTTTTTTAGCCACCACTTTGTAAATTTATGTTTATGTTTTATGTTTGTTAGCTGCAACACATTCGGTAGTGTTTGTCTGGAGTTCAGACAGAATCCTTCATGTTTTCTTTCCCTGTCCATAGAGAAGGCACAGGATATGAAGCATGACATGATGTTAATGTGAGTTATGTAAGGAATGCACTAGAGACAGAAATTCTCTGGCATACTCGACACTTAGTGGACAGAGGAAACATGACAGATTTCAGTAATGGTTGCTCACACTTCAGAGCTTCCTGGTGCAGCTGTAAATCAAAGTTCACTTGATGGACCCGAAATGCTTCCACTGAAAGTACCACCTTTTCCTTATATGTTATTCCTACATGGACCCAAAAAAAATCCGAGTTGTATTTTTTTGCATAGGAACAAATCCACTCTCCATCTTCCTTTTAGTATGCCTGTTGTCATGGGAACATAAGTGAGGGAATGATTCTTTTTCCTTGTTTTTTTTTTCATACGTCTTCGCTGAATGTAATGCCGAATTAGTTCAAAGTGCAAACGCTTATTTGGCTTTTATCTGAAGAAGGAAGGAAATATAATCTGATGAAAAATGCACATAGTCAAAGAGTGTTGAGGGTACAGAGCATTGTTAAACTGTCAAATCTCAGTGAGGGCAGCTTAATGTACTAAAAAAGAAATCTGCTGCCTGTCGGGTCTGTCTTGAGGTTGAGTCATTTTACAAAGCGCTCTGTTGCTATGTTATGAAAACTGAAAGGGGGCAAAATATATTACTGATCCAACCTCTTTGGCCCTGCTCTTTATAAGCAATATGTAGCAGTAGTAGACTTACCACCACTTAACACCCCTCATATCATGTCAGATTGTCTAGAATCACTTTTGCCAGGGGCGCCCTGCTAACAATTTTGGGCCCTGTAAAAAAAAAGGTTGGGCCCCCTACTACACACAATCGCCGTTGTCATAATATTATTATCATAATATGTACGGCAGTCAAAACGCATTAAAATGGATGCAAACAGTAGGACTTGTGAACAGTAGGACTTGTGAACAGTAGGACTTGTGAAAAGTTTTACGTCATCAATATGTGGCATGTAACCCGCGTTATCTTGCTAATTGGTAGCTAGCAGCAAAACAAAAACATGCCTTAATATGTTTCTTTTCTTGCTGTACTGTCCACTGAAACCGTTTCCACATTTCCCCCCGGTAGTTTAAGTTGTCTTGCTAATTGCGTCATCAGGTTCTGCGCTCCTATGGTTCTTAGTTTGACGGTTGTTGTAGAGGAAGTCACAATAAAGTAAAGTGTCTAAAGTCTGAAACTGCCCGAATTTCATCAGAGAAAAAAACTGATGGCCATTAATTAGCTTTTGGTAAACAAGTCAAACTAGCCATCAAGGTTGGCAGATTTTAGTATAGGATTGAAAGAAATCTCAAGTGACTAAATCCTGGCAAAAATCGTACAGTGCATAGTTCAAACTTGAATAGGAGTCGATGATTTAACTTAACTTAACACATACATACAGAACTCTTTCTTACAAAATTTATTTACATTTGCTATTGTCTCTAATTATAAGGAAATAAATTAGTTCTATTCCCTGTCCCCTGGCATCCAGATCATACAATCACCCAAAATAAACTCTGTTCCTCACTGTAATCTTTATCAGCATAACAGTTGGATGACATTTCCATGGCTTCTGTTCAGGACACACTGTATGGGTCATGACATTTAAATACCTCATGGTTGTGGCCATGTACTACATCTTGACCTCATTCTAGTCAGTTCACCTATCGGACCAAACTTAGCAGGTATCGAATATTTTTGTTACACTCAGGAACTTAAAATCTGGTTCTGTTCCAAAATCAAGAGCTAAATGTGCTTGTTTGCTAAACACTAAGGCTTCTCTGCAGCAGAATTCTTCCTGTTATGAATATTTCAGTCTTGTTATGTGAAATTTGATCACATTTGTGCGTTACAGTACATTAACAAACGAGTTGATCGTTCCCTGTGGTCCAGTATACAGTGTCTTCACAGTTATCTAGCCAGCTCTAAGGGTCACATCTCTCTCTTACTGCATCGCTCATTAATCCGAAGGCTTTTCTAATGGCAACGCAGTAATTGGAGCCATAAATAAGGTGGCCTCCGACGAGCTTCTATCACCACGGCACAAAAGGAATGCCCCTGACCGATAAAAGAGACATGTTTAATCAACGGCACAGTCGGCTGGGATGATAAAACCTCTGTTACTATGCAACACCGAGATTGGGAGACAGTCATGCCTGGCACTGCGTGTGCTGAGCTGAGATTTATCACCTCACTAACTGAATCCCAGTAGTAGAAGAAACAGCAGTCTGACTCATGGATTTCTCATGCTTTAGCTCTTATAATTAATCAGCGTACTTGTATGATTAATGATAATCTATCAGTGGAACTAATTATAGTTTTGATTCTATGGTTTGTATCTGGGCATTAATTTTAAAAAGCACTCGAACAGCAAAGCCAGTTTGTAATATACATTCAAATGAAGATTTGGGGTTTGAGATCGATAGTAAATATGAAATAAAAGACCAAAGTTACAGCTTTGAATTTCTGACATTTATTAAATCTAATACATTGTGATAATAATACAATTTTTTTTTTTTATTTTGGTTAATGTCAATTAGGGCTGTGTAATGGCATAGGCCTTACGATACGATACATACGATACATTACGATACATGAGTATCGATACAATATATCACGATTATATTACTATACAATACACATTGCAATACATTACAATACTCAGGACAGCCTACCCCACATGTTCCCCATCCATCCATTTTCTCCATCCAGCCTTCCGTGCTAACTTCTAAGCCACCGTGCTGCCTCACATATTCTCTGTCTGCACATCTCCTTATGTTGATATAGGATATTTTGTCACTGTACTATCATTCTTTTTGTAAGATGACCTTGAGTCATCCAAAAGCGCCCTAAATAAAATGTATTATTATTATTATTATTATTATTATTATTATTAACGGTAAGTAAAGTGACCCACCATAACATTACAGTTATACAATAACAAAGAAAAGGTTTAGGGTGAGTTGACCCTGAACAGGAAGCAGCTAAAGGTAAGAAAACAGTCGGCAAATTTATTAAATGCATATCAATAACAGAATATAATTATTTCTTTGCATTTTATAGGGAACATTTGTTAAACATATGCAGAGTAACGTGCCAAAACACCTTATAAATATGGCAACGCAAAGGGGAAACACTACAAATGTTCACAGTCGTTCTAAAACCAAGCACAATTTATATCAGCTATGTCCAGCAGGAAAATTAAAAGAAAGATTAAAAAATAAAAAATTGTATCACATATCGAATAGCTCATTATTTAGCAGCATATAGCATTTTTCTTTAATATTGTCTAGCCCTGAATATTTTTATAGTTCGACCTAAAATGCTAAAAGGACAAACCGTGTATCCGTTCATGAATATTAATCGATCCCTGCATTCTTCATGAGGGTACAGGTGTAGAGAGGCTTACAGACTATTAGAAATGTGCTATCACAGGCATTAAAAAAACATTAAACAATTTCCTTTTACCAAACAGTCCTTATATTTATGCATTTATACATCAGGTGTTACTTATAATGATCTCATTAATATTATGACCGTTGTGTATTAAATTCTAGCATAACCATCACACACTGAGTAGAGAAATGTGTAAGCATGTAGCCATCTTAAGCAAATGTTTTACACTTTATAACAAACACTTCTTGCCAACAATAGACCCCCTACAGTTATTTATGTAAGTAACATTTTAAGAGTTAATCACAGGTTACCGTTTTGTCTCCCACTTCCTTTGGCTTAAAGAAGGACAAACAGCCTATACTGGGAATCTTTAATAACCCAATTTTGTGTTTGTGCAGCTTTAACACAGAATTTTTTACTTGCCGAGGGTCAGATATGATTCAGAGACCAGAGTGTAACAGAATAAACAGAAACAGACATGCATACATGTGCAACTGGGCACACATGCACTAAAATACAGAGCAAAAAATGCCCCCAACATGCTAGCAAAGAGGCATGTGCAGATACTAGGTTTGCCATCTGTCCCTTAAAATACAGAATCTTTCTGTATTTGAGATTTGAATAGCGTGTCCCATTTTGAGCCAATAAGGACGGGGTTTGTGCAGCATTCGTACATAATCTCTGTGATATAACATAATTTAATACTTTGTCATTTAATACTTTTAATAAAATGTAATGCCTATGTGAAGAGAATAAACTGTATGTTCTGCTTAAACAATCTAGATAATTGCATTTTTCAATAATATAGAATTAACATAGGGCAAGCCTATATAAAAAAATAAAAATAAAAAATAACATACAGTAAATACATTTAATTACCAATAATAAAAATGGTATTGCACTTAAATTTAGAAATGTTTGTGTATGTAGATATAATTTTTTGTGTCAGTGTTAATTTTGAGTGTTACTTTATAGATATGAAGTCATAGATCTGTTGATCTAATGAATGGTTCAAATCTAGGGGCAGCATGGTGGCACCTTTGCCTTACAGCGAGAAGGACCCAGGTTCGATTCCCAGGCCTTCTGTGTGGAGTTTGCATGTTTGCATGCTTGCGATGGGTTTACTCCGGGTGCTCTGGTTTCCTCCCAGGGTCCAAAAACATGTATGTTAGGTTGATTGGTGAGTGTAAATTGTTCATAGGAGTAAGTGTGAGTGTGTGTGTGTGTGGCCCTGCGACGGACTGGGGATCTGTCCAGGGTGTACCCCTCCTGTCTTTCTCCCTTTCAGAGACAGCTGGGATAGACTCCAGCAGATCCCTGTGACCGCAGATTAGGGAATAAACAGGTGTAGAAGATAAATGAATGAATGGTTCAAAACTCACAAGTTCCTCCAAGTCAAATATTTTGACTTGCTTATTTTGATCATTTCTGTATATTTAGCTACAACAATATGGCCATTAGAGAAATCTGTTAAGTTGTGATAATAATATTTACATTTTTAGCATTTAACGGACGCCCTTATCTAGAGCAAATTACATGTTCATTTTATTTATACAACTGAACAATTGGGTGAAGGGCCTTGCTCAGGGGCCCAGCAGTGGTAACTTGCTGAAAATTGAACCCACAATCTTCCGGTTAGCAGTCCAACACCTTAACCACTGAGCTCTCACGTCCCATGTCTTAACAAGAAACTGACTGCATCTGTTAACACAATAAAATAAAGATGATTACGTCCCATGTTTATTGAAATCAGTCTTATTATTTCCTTGACAGGTTTATGTCATGATTATAATCACTAGCACTCCGTTGGCCCTGTTGTCATCGTGGCCCCTGCTGCATCAGGTGTCTCTTATTCTTATGTATAAAAGATGGCAACCTTAGCAGAAACACACACCTTCTGTGGTGGTAAGTTAACTGCCTGAGTTTGCTTAGTGTGTGTGTGTGTGTGTGTGTGTGTGTGTGTGTGTGTGTGCAGAGAAGGGTAAGAGGAGAATTTCCCATCGGTATGGTCTCTATGATCCTTTATTAGCTTATCTCTGTCTTGGTGCAGATATATAATACACTATAATTTAGAAGGTGCTTCAAAATATATTAGATAAAAGAATGGCAGTTGGCTGAAAATGGCTGATAATAAGCAGTTTGCACAAGCAGTGTGTGCAGGGTTTGAAATAAAAACCCGCCCACCCACTAAACGTGGGTAAGATTTGGCAACTGGTGGTTTGGGTAATTTACCAGTCACTTTGGTGGATAACCTTATTTTCTTTAATTGTTCTCTAGTCACAGAGAAGGTAAATAGAAGTTGTAATTTATATTTTAGCAGTTTAACCGCTGGGCATATGCTTAGAGCAAAAACGGTGGGTCAAAAGGTGATGCTACAGTGGGTTATTAGGAAAATGACATCAGATACTAAAAGTATCAGCTGAGGACAAATAAGAAATGGACACCTGTCTGGGGGCATATAACTAATTTCTCTGAGCAAACTTGGCTACTGATTTACACAATATAATGCTAATCTATAAGCTTGTTAGTTGTCTTTGCTACTGTTAATGAGATAGCGTTAGCTAAGTTAAGTGTTAGCGTTAGTGTTAGCTAAGTTAATTGTTAGAGTTTCTGCTAGCAAACTTGGCTACTGATTTACACAATATAATGCTAATCTAAGGGCTTGTTGGTGTTTCCCTGGCTGATGCCATGATTAGTCCAAATTCTATTTCCAACTTAGTTAATAAAAGCTGCTATGAAGACCAGCGCTTCTGCTGTCAGTCTAAAGATTTTCCTAAGTGAAACTAGACTGTGTGGTTTGCCCAACCTGTTGCCACAAACAGTTGTCTAGAATGTCTTTGTATAATGTAGCATTGCATTATTCCCTCACTGGAACTAAAACACTGCATGACAATGTCCCTGTGCACAAAGCCCCTGAGATCCTGTGTTCTGGTTGGAGTGGAGGAACTGGAGTGTCTCCAGTCTCTGACTCAACCCCACTGAACAGCATTGAGATGACCTGGAACACTGACTGAACCCCAGACCTCCTCACTTTAACAACATTAGTATCTGATTTCCTTTTTTTCCAGGAGGGTGAAGGTTTTGCAAGGGGAAAATGTGACCCTAAATCTGGAAAAAAAAACTTACATATGGATGTGATTGTCAGGTGTCCCAATACTTTTGTCCACGTTGTGTATTTATGTAGCAACTTCATTGTTTGTCTAGAGTTAAAATGTATTGTTTGTCTGTATAATTAGTATATGCCGTAAATAAGTTCAAGATTGCATCATTTTACTACTTGTGATGTGTTTTGACAGCCTCTGGTGGCTGACTGCTATATCACATGTAATGATTCTGACACAGGTGAGGTTATTTATTGAAACCTTAGGATAAGTATTATTTACATTTACCCCATTTGGCAGACGCCCTTATCCAGAGTGACTTACATTTATCCCAACTTATATAACTGAGCAATTAGGGGCTGAGGGCCTTGTTGAGGTAGTGGTGGCTTGGTGGAGCTGGAAATCGAACCCACAACCTAGGGTTAGTAGTCCAACACCTTAACCACTGAGCCACCATTTCCCATCATCTATTAAACTTAATATTTAATTAATTTAATTAATCAGTCCTTGAAACAATAATAATTTTGATTTTTAGGCTACCATCAGTCCACCAGTGTTTCGTTTTGGAACCTCAACAGTCTACGGCCCAGTGCTTTCCTGTTTTTGCTCAAAAGAGTAGTAAAGTAAGGTAAAAGTATAATAGGTGAACTTTTTTTTTGTTCTGCTAGATAAAAGTCTTTTTAATTTTTTTGCTAGCAACCATTAATATAAGTGTTCTAAGTGAAGTGGTGGCTCATGGTTAAGGTGTTGGGTTAAGATTGTGGGTTCGATTCCCACCACTGCTGGGCCCTTGAGCAAGGCCCTCAACCCCAAATTGCTCACTTGTATAAATGAGATAAATGTAAGTAGCTCGGATAAGGGCGTCTGCCAAATGAAAGGTTATATATTCTGTGAAATGTTCATCCAATCAAAATGTTTAAATGGTCCAAACATTATGATAGGCTTTCCTACCTGCTTGTCAACACATGTCTGTGCATACCATTGCACACCCTGGTTGTGAAAACCGGATACGTCATTAGCACATTTAATTACTGTGGAAAAAAAGGCTGATCAAAACTGAGCGAAAACCTGAATAGCAAAGGTCACAAAAGGAGGTAGAGCTTTTTCATATTCAGCTCCTAAACCATGGAATGGCCTAACAGTGGGGTTCAGACACAGTCTCCCAGTTTAAACACAGATTAAAGACATATCTCTTTAGCCAGGCATACACATAACATATCCCATAATATTATTACATTATTTTTTAGAATAAAAAAAACTGCAATATAGTATCAGAGATCAGCAGGTTCTGAAATACATTCTGACATCATATTTGTTCTTCGTTCTGGTCTTTGGCGTAAACATTGTTCTTAGCTTTTGTACAGTATTTAAATAAATAATTTGAGTGTCTACTTTTGCAAATTATCCTTTAAAAGTAAAAAGATACTGAAATATAATTGTTTCAAGCATTTTCGAAACAGTGAAGAAAGAAAAAAATGCTTACTTTTTATTCCAGATTTGTAACCAGAAGAAGTGCATGACATCTGGCAGAGTTAGAAGAAAAATGTCAGAAAGAATGCATGACTGTTTATAATGCTACACAGAGGCTAGTTATTACAAATAAGAAATCTGCTCCAAAGATGGTTGTTACATTAAAGGGTGTGCAAAAAAGTCGTTTGGAATAACAACATTAACTGTCTAGTACGAATATCTTACTCAGTGTTTAAACATTTTTTAAATAGGGGTTGTAAAGGTGTAGTAGGACAGCTTGGAAAATGCTAACTGTAGCCTGATAGCACTGAAAGTGTATGTCCCACCCTTACCGTTTCGAAGCCACGCCTCCTGGACTCATTAACGTGCACAGACTACATGACCAGAGAGAACATTATCACATCATGTGTAAATATACTTTATAGTACCGTTAAAATAGCAGATTACACACTGTTGCTGTCGTTGAGATCATTCATAAAGTTGAACAAACTACATAAGCTATGCGTTACTTTCAAAACACACTAAAATGGAATCACACCTGTCCAAAAGAAATACTGCAAACATAATATCATCTTTCAGATCCTGTAGTCGACTCCAGCATGGAAACGCAACACTGATATTAATTCATGTTTTCGTTTCGTTTTGATTAAGCCTTCTTTTCAGCAGCATGTGAACGTGCTGATAACGTTTCCTGTCTGCGTGACTGAGTGCAGAGGTATGTATATACATATGTTGACAGGCAGGTAGGACAGCCTATCATAACGTTCAGACCGAACATTTTGATTGATATTAATTTTTCATTTTAATGTTTTAATGTTGATATAAATGAATTCAGTAATGTAAATAGGAAAGGATCTACAAAGTAAGAGATGTTGGCAGGAGGCCCAATCTCAGGCTGCTGGTGTTCGGATCATGTAATTAAACCAGCATAATGGGGAAGGTGCAGGATTTAGCCCTGCACAAACCGGCATCTGAGTGCAGCAGATCTTAACTTAAAAAAAACACAGTTGAAATCATCTGCAGAACTGGCTCAGTGTGTGACAGAGACAAACAGAGGCAGGGAGATGCCAAGGAAGGCGTGGAACGAGCCGGCAGGTCTGTACTGGAGGACATAAATCCAGTTTAAGAAAATAAAATACGATTTACAACCAAGCACTGATAAGAATGCCTTCAAATGCAAGAAGCTTAATATATAAAAGTGCGAGCTAATTTAGCCCAGTCTGCAGATTATGTACAATGCATTATACACGATTGATCCGCCCGTTAAACAATATCTTCTGTTTAATTCCAAACACATGCACAGAATTGCTTAGAACAATCAAACCTATATTTGCATTCTGGCTGCATTTCAACAGCTTCCTGCTCCAGTCCTGTAGTATATCCAGCTGGATAATGACATGGGGGAGGTTTCCTGGGGGAACATGTATGCCAAGCGACGGCTATTTCTGAAAGTGCACACACACATACACACACACACACACACAAACACTTTGCTTCAAGGTTTTTAGGTTCCGAATGACGTTATTATATAAGACGAGATGGAATTTTGCAGAATATTTTGTTTGTTCTTAGAGTGAAGTAATAAAAAAACGCATATAAAAAAAAGTATTGTAGACGTACATGTAGTAAGTTTTTCTGTGGTAAATACTTTAGTGTTTTTGAACATTACTAGAGTGAATCTATTATAGGAAACTATAATATGACGCGATATTTGTTGCAATTCTACTATACTTGCTATAACTATAACTGTAACTATAATTACCACATTTTACAACCAATTAACTAATATAATACTAATTATACAACTATATGTGTGATGACCTTTATGGCACAGATCAGAGCAAAGTGTAATAATTCCAATCACACAAAATCTCAAAAAATTAGAAAAACAAACCGTTTATTATTTTTAGTGCAAATATTTGCTGTCTATTAGAAATAGGAATCTGTCCTTGGCGTGCGGGAGCACCTGCTTCATCATGCTTTACCTTTATTATGGGCTGGTAAATCGAACAAATAATTAGGATTCCTTAATGACTGATGTAATTTTAGTTTTAAAGCCAACTTTTATTATGAAAATACAGACATGATATAAGTAAAAAATGGCCCCAAGCCCTAAAAAGACGTTTATATAATGGCCCTTGATGCCTACAATATAACTAATTATAGTCAATCCTTGATTTTTTGCAAAGTATAAATCTAACACGCCCATTATTCATTTTATTTGTTGTAGCTGTGCTGCTTACATTATGTCAATGTATTTACTCTTCTGTGCATCCTTCATTCCCAAACATAATATTGCATTGGTTTTTTTTTCATTTAATATTGAATTTTTGTTTAATTACTATTATTCCATTGACATAATATATATTAGAAAAACAAAAAAAGGTATTTCTTGTACTATTAGAGGCCCAGCAGTGGTAATACAGAGCCCTAAGGGGCTGCTTTATTTGCTTATGCATTGGACCGGCTTCGATCTCACCTCTCTGTGGACACGTTCACTGGAATTCTAACTTCTGCATTTTGCCAAACTCTTAATAACCACTCTTCGATCAGTTATGTTCGTCGCAAATGTTTTGTTTAGCCCAGCCTTGCATTAATAAACGCTTATTTGTCTGTATTTTTATTTCTGTGTACCGTCGTTCGCCTGTTTAATCACCCTGCTTAATTATTGCTGTCTGCACTATTCATCTGCCTGTTGTATTGGAATAAGAAATAAAGCCCTTTCCCTGTATGCTATTGGACAGTAAAGCTAAATATGTATCCTAACCTGGAAGCCTCTGACTCTGGAATTGTTTGAAAGGCGTGTACTGAAAAAAGGAAAGGGAAAAGAGATGGACAGGATGAGGACAATGAAAAAGATGTCCATATGGGCCCGGGTGTGCAGTAATAAAACAGATGTCCGGAGACACTTTCACACTCTGCTATTGCCTTTGAGTCCAGCTCATCTTTGCTGACATCCTGAGTGACAGCATGGTCCATCCTGTGATTTGAATCAGTCAGGACACTCTCTCTCGTGTGCACATATGAACACACACACACACACACACACACACACACACATACATACAGTGCTGTTACTGTTTTAGACCACTGCTGCATTCATCTGGTCAGTTACCAGGGTGCGATTAGCCTGGGCTTTGCATTTGCATTTACTTGGGATCAGGATGTGTAAATTCCAATAGATTCATGCCAAAAAGTGAGATAAAACTTGTGATGCAGATGGTAAATAGCAGCCATTACTCCACACACCTCTGTGATTCATCTCCCAGACTAATGCTGGCATTTCTAATAGATCCGCTAATGCTCCAAGCATATGGGGAGAGGAGAGGCAGTGTTGGCAACAGCGTCACACTTTTTCATCATGCACACTGTGCCAACCACCCTCTTCCACACTCTAGTGGCCATAACAAATGCAGCAGTGTCTTCATTAGCAAATGCAGCAAAATAGTTTATTTGAGATACTAAAGGATTTAACTTTATAGTTTTTTTTTGTTCCTGTCTCTGTGTCCATGTCTTATATTTGATATGATTGGCACTAGTATCGACTCTAGTTGGTTTATCCTGAAGCTGTTTACTGGGGTTAAGTCAGAGTCAGGGCTCTGTGCAGGACACTAAAATTTCTTGACACCAACCATAACACACCATGTTTTAATGCAGCTCGGGGACTTTGTTCATAGGGGCATCCCATTCTGGAACAGTGTTTTGGACTCTTAGCTCCAATAAAGGAATAATGTCCTGCTATAAGACATTCTGGATAACTTTGCACTTTCTTTTTTGTCCATATAGTGTGCATAGTGAGAGAAAATATTATTTGATTCCTTGCTGATTTTGTATGTTTGCCCACTGACAAAAAAATGATCAGTCTACAATTTAATGGTAGGTTTATTCTAACAGTGAGAGACAAAATAATATTAAAACAAAAAAAACCCCCACACATTTTAAAGAGTATTTGATTCCCTATCAATACTCAAGAGGTGTCTTTTATACAGGTAACGAACTGAGATTAGGAGCACTTCATTAAAGGACCTCGCTTTAATCTTATCTTGGACCAAAGAAACAAGATTGTAAACCTACACAATGCTAGAATGGGCTACAAGACCTTCCCCAAGCAGGTTGGTGAGAAGGTGACAACAGTTGGTGTGTTTAATCGCAAACGGAGGAAACACAAAATATCTGTCAATCTTTATCAGTCTGGGGCTCCAGGCAAGATCTCACCTCGTGAAGTTTTAATTATCATGTGAACAGTGAGCAATCCACCCAAAACTACACGGTAGGATCCTCTTAATGATCTCAGGGCAGCTGGGACCATAATCACAAAAAAAAAAACAATTGGTGACATACTATGGCGTGAAGGACTGAAATCCTGGAGATTTCCTCTAGCACTAAATCACTTTCAGGCTTTCGACTGTAGGATCATCTTCCATGATCAAATCTAGTCGGAATCGGAACGGACGTGTATGTTCGGTATACCCAGTACGTACACATACTAGAGACTGCTTTTTCTATAGTAAAGCCAAAATAACTCAAATCGAAAAAAAACCCTGTCTTTTTATAGTTGGGAGATAAAAGAAAAAAACAGCATGTGGTCAAATGTTCATGCTGACAGTCGGATCATTATCCCGCACTGACTGCCAACTGTTTTTCTTCTGTTGTTATGTACATTCTTTCATACATATTGCACAAAGGATACTTAAAAATTATACTTGTATTTAAAAAAATCTGATAAAATAAAAGTTGCTATATATAAAATATGTATAAAACTGAACTTTAAATGTTTTACATAATAAAAGTGTGAAAAGTATGATATAATATATATATATATATATATATATATATATATATATATATATTTTTTTTTTTTTTTTTTAAAGAAGGTTATACACATCAGAAGACGTCTTAAAACTTTTTAGGCAAATATTCAAAACACTCAGGCTGTGTAGCAACGGAGCCAAACTCTTTATTCAAGTATGAAAACATAAACACATTTTGTAAGACTGGTAAGTTGTGTACAAATTAACAATCGTAAAGGCAAATCATGACCTCGACTAACTTTTCTTAACTAACATGAACTGCATAGAATTCGGCATGGTTGTCACTGTCATCCATTTGGATTTTGGTGTTGGTCCCTTAACACAAAATGAGAAAGATTAAAAAAAAAAAAAAAAAAGTAAGTAGACCTAGTGTTCTCTTTTCATTTATGATAGAGCCAACTTGGCATAATCCTTACGCTTTTATAT
Source organism: Bagarius yarrelli (assembly GCA_005784505.1). Lineage (NCBI taxonomy): Eukaryota > Metazoa > Chordata > Actinopteri > Siluriformes > Sisoridae > Bagarius > Bagarius yarrelli. The sequence goes on from VCAZ01000093.1 coordinate 1,888,698, forward strand.
AACAAAATGAAACATTAATTGTCTTAAAATTCTTTAAAATGAACCGTATCACTTTTATGTCTATAGTCGATAACCGGCGACTGTCTACTTTGGAGAAATCTTTCACTTGTTGTGATCTTTATTAAACAGCATAAAAACAAATACAAATAAAATAAAAATAATTAATAATTAATAAGAAAATACATATATTTTTTTCTCTTATACTGATGGAATTAATTTCCAAATCACGTTAGCTGTTTGAGTCTTTATGTGATTTTTCTCAGGTGGGAGAATCCGACAGTGCCTTCTATTTAATTCGGAACATTCTACAGTTCTTTTTTTAATAAGAGTTTTTAAATGAGACATTTGCACTTTTAAAGTGAATAATAGACATGCAAAATAAAGTTTTAATTTTTTTTAAAGCTGATTATATTACAGCAGCAATCAATTCTTTACCAACCATTAACCAGAATACAAATAAATCCTTTATAGAAAAAATTAAGGGTTTTTTTTTTGTCTTGAAACACAAGATCTTTCTGGGTTAGATAAAGAGAAAGAAACAAAATCCCCACATGGATTGACATCGCATCTACACCCGCAAAATGCTTCAAATCTGGAAACACCAGAAACTAAAACAATTAATAGACAGACATAACTGCAAAGTGCCTTGTAGTGCTGAAATAATTATAAATGTAAAAATGGTTTGATCCGGACAAAAAAATGAGCAAGTTCATAAAACCTGGACAAAAAAAAAAAACAGGAGAACGTGTTTTGCCTAGAACATCAATATCATTTACGTCCCACCTACCGCAAAAGTTACCACTTCATTGTGGAGTCATCTAAGCTAACTACAGCGCATGTGATTTTCTCCTCATCTTTTCAAAGTGCCATGTCTGTAATTAATAAAAGGCTAGAATGCACTGCACTCAATTAGAACCGGTTATTTATTGCAAGAAAGCAACCTTTTTTTTATTCAAAAGGGGGAAAAAAAGAAACAAATTAACACCATCTCAGTGTTCGGAAAGGCCATCTGACCAAAAAGGCTGTGATTTACATTAGCACAGTGACTGGATAATTTTGTGGTCCACTCGCCAAGTTTCTAGCTGTCAGAAAGTGGCGAATATTATTAATGGATTAGTCAGATGATATCCCCTTTTCCCGCAACTCCTCGGTCACTCGCACAAGGTATGTAGGATCCGGGTAACCAAAGCTACAAAAGAAAAAACAGATACATCATTTTTATTTTAAGCACTTTTACCTATCAAATGTATGTGTCCTTTTCCCTTTACTAAACTGATTTTTCTTCACAATTTATTCATGTTTGGTAAAAAAAAATGGATTCACTTTTAGGTGGTTCCTATTGGTATGCAGCAAAAGGCCAAAAAAGATATGCCTTTAATTGGTCAGGCCGCCCCTTTTACCTTCACATTAGGTTTATCTAGTTTGATCAGCAGTCGAACACCTTAACCAATGAGCTATCATCTCCCCAGCAATGGGCATTTTTTGTTCTTACCTTGTCCATGGGTATTTTTATAAACATGTTTTTCCCCACAAACATGCTTTAAAAAAATCTGTTCATGCAAAAATGCAAAAAACACCCTATAAAGTGCTGTCTAGCGAGGATGCCAAGACAGCAGGTGGAGATATAATCCTAACCGTAAAGTCACTGTTGGCCAATCAGAATCACAGTTTTCAACAATGTTCGGTTTTACTGCGTTTGCGGGTGGACGAACGGCCAAAACGCATAGATAAAGCTGCTGAAAATACTCCCTGTTCTACTGGACATCCTGTCTTGACTTTCTTGCCACTGCTTACATTACAGCTAGAGTTTACCCCTGCTTTGAACTGAGTAATGTGCTATTTATAAGCTTTATTATCAGCCTCAACAATACAGTCATATGAGATGGCATACCATCGTGGTCCACCCCATATAGAGGTCTTGTGGTGAATATCATTCCATGTGATGACATTATGCAGGCCTGTAGTCATCGAGGTGCCTACAGTGAAAATGAGCCGCTGATCAAAAGCCTGCCGCAGCAGTCGCAAAACCCGGTTGCCCTCTGGGCTGTCAGGAAGGTAGGCAACGCGGTCTGTGCCTGGATATCGCACCCCAGGGTTCGGGTGCTCTTGCTGGAAAAATAAAGCAATATAGTTAAAGACTGTGTAGGAATTATAGCTATTTATTTCATTTGAATGGTAACATAATACACACACACACACACTTTTGGAGATATACTTACTGACTGGAACCCTGGAGGGAAGCTATAGCTAATGCAAATGCAGCCATAACCCTCATGCCCAGGCAACTCCAGGTCTCGGTATCTTTGCACTTTCATGGTACCATTTGCTGGCTGATTCCCAAAAAGCTGGCCATAAACGAGCCTGCACACAGGACAAGCCTTCTTTACCTTGAATGCCTGCTCCAAGCAACAGCGACAGAACGAGTGGCCGCATCTTTCCAAAGTAGTTTTCTCCATCATCTCTCCGATGCAGATGGAACACATGTCGTCTTCGCTGGACTGACCTGCTTCTGAATCACAATCCGTCTTTACTGAGGCTTCGTGCGACGTAGGCTGACCGGCACAGGAGTCCATTTCGGCGCTTTTCTTGCACCTTTGCTGCTGCCTCTGGGATCGGCGCAGCTGTGGAGGTGGAGGAGGAGGCAGCAGTGTACCCTCCGTGTCTGTTTCTCCCCCTCCAATACAGGGTAACAGAGAGCGCTTTCTCTTAGGGGCAGTTTCCTGTTTAGTCATCTCCTTTCGAGCACAGCGGCACAGGTCTATAAAGGCTTTACGCGTGGCAGGTGAGACTTGGCCATTCACCACTCCAGGCCTGCCCTCCACAGGTGACAGTCTTACAGCGCAGCAGCCTCCGCGTTCTCCACGCCGCACGATTGCAGCGCTTAGTCCTTGTTTATCCTCAAAGTCAAGAAGCCACGGCCTTCCGGCTGCTGCCAGGTAATCCCACACAGCCTGAGACACCAGCACCTCATCGCTGCCCTGGCCTGCACGCACACTCATCTCATTAGATGAAACTAGGCAAAGAAATCAAGGAGGTGAAAGGACACACCAAAAACAATACAGCATGGGTCCATTTAATGGCTTCACATTACACAGACAGTATAAACTATTAATAGAAAAACAATGATTATTGGGTCAAGGTGACCCTACATAGAAATTTCATTAAAAAAATCAGCCTAGCTGTAAACTAATGTGAACTGGGCTGCATTCACACTGCAGGTCATGATGCCCAATTCAGATTTTGTGACTATATTCGATTTTTTATGACCCGCTTACATCATCTTTTAAAACCGAGCCGTATCCGATATCTGCCTTTACACTATACACTGCAAAACAACAAGTTAGACGTACTGACTGGAAAAGATATGAAAAACATATAATAATCCATAGACACGATAATCCATAGACACAATAGATATAGACTAAATGATTTATCATATTTAAAGGTGATCTCAAAACAATGATCTCTTTAGAAGAAGAAAAAAAGAGGAGAGCCCTTGTTGCAGCCTAAATGAATGTAGCGTTGATCGCTAACTAACATATATCTTTTTTTGGGGTTCATTAATTAAAAACAGATTTTAAGATAACAAAAAATATTTCATAATAAATATGAAAAGACACAGTTGTGCGAAATTATATAAACTGTATATCTTTTTCCGTTCGGTGTCCAACTAAGTTGATATTATGCGCCACCGTTGCTTATTTAGTGATGTTTGACTTGCAATGACAGGTAAAAATCCGATCTCTCTGCTTACATGGTAGACGCTAATTTACCCGATTCATCAGATTTATTTTTACATACGAATAACGCCTGAAACCGATCTTCTGAAAATATCGGAATCCATGTGCTATGCTCTGCTTACAGTCGTCTGTGCCACACTAGAGAAAAAAAATCAGAACTGGGTCACTTGATACGTGCAGTGTAAATGCAGCCTATTCATACAACTTGGTAACACACTTAAAACCAGCCAGGTTGGAGCAAAAAACATACAAGCATGCATATCGAATATAGTCCAAACTACCTGCAAAACAATTTATACAAATAGCCTTATAAATAATAATGATTATGTAAAATCACAACAGATTCTGAGTTGGCAGACATAAAGCCCTCTGACCTAAATGTAAAAAGTTGCTTATCCAATTAAAATGGAGTCATTTTTCGCAGAAGTTACTTCGAGAAGTTGCATCAGCAAAAACCCGGCCTACACAAACTTAACATGACCTCAGACATGCATACAATCATACAACTCCGTAGTTGACTTTTGCACCGCTCAGGTCACAGCTAGACCCCGGTTTTTGTCTAAAATTGCGTTCGAAGAATAAACATTCTAAAACTATAGCGCGTGACGTCACCTTTATCATCCAGCAATACGTCACAGTTGACGAAGACTTCATTTTTTTTTAGATGGTGTAGAATATCAGCACGCCTAATCTTTCCACAGAATATTCTAGACTTTCCAAATCATCTTTAGGTGTGTGTGTGTCTCAGTGTGTGTTTTTTAAAAGGGAAGTTCATGGAACACTAACTGACGTCAAATATCAACAGGCGCTCGCGCCGCGGCGCAAAATCGAATCAGCTGTTTCCAAACGACACAAAAACACCGGAAAACAAAGAGCTCGCGCTTCACTCCCCGCCTCTGACTCCGCTCAACCAACTGCAGACAGGAGCTCTTATTATTATTATTATTATTATTATTGTTGTTGTTGTTGTTGTTGTAATTATTTACCTTGTGATCCCATAAATTCGCCCTTAACGGCAGGTTTGGATATCACCCTGTTACAGTGGAAAAATATAAACAAGATTACTTTTAAAACATTAGATGAGCTTTGTAGCAGGTTCAGAAATTAAAATAAGACGTGTTGCAACTTTCTATTTTCCATGTCATTATGAACGGAAAAAGACGACACATGCATTTTCTATTTTCTTTAATAATCTCACCTCCTGTGCTGCCGGAGGAGCTCGCTATACGGTTGGTTATCTACAGCAGCCGGAAAGCGGTTCAGCTCCGATGGAAGCATAAAGACAAGCGTTGCATTGAGGGGTTTTTTTTACCTTTAAAACAGGAATTCGACCGGATTTTGACCGCAAATACGATGCATTTTGGTTAACGTTTACGGTCCACATTAACGCGCGAGCGCTGTGTTTTTGTGTTCAGTTCTCATTCCGCTTCCTTCCGCTCCGTTTCCCCATCCTGACACACCGAAGATACGTGAAACCATGACCAAGTTTATCATGGCGTGACAGAATACGAGCTAATATTTCCCCTTTGCGTTAAGTAACGTTAACCGGTAAAGTGAAGGAGGTGTCATCTTTCCTTGATCTAGTTTTTCCGTGATAAGGGAAGCAGGAAGTTCGTCACTCGGATTGTAAAGGGATTAAAGTCCATCAGCAGTCTGGCCACTGCATGGCGCCATTTTAGTGTCGGATTATTTTAAGGGTGTGGGTATGTTCGAGTCGTCTAGCTGTATTTAATAAACTACAAACTCAAAAACCAACTGTAATATTTTCTAAAGATGTATTTGTACGTGTGTGTATGTATGAGTGGTTTCTTCTCAGTGGTTGAGTTGTTGGACTGCTAATTGGAAGATTAGGGTTCGATTCCCAGAACCACCAAGTTACCTGTTGGTGTTGGACCCATGAGTAAGGCCCTTAACCCCTAATTGCTCAGTTGTATGAAAGTAAGACATGGATGTTAGTCGCTCTGGATAAGGGCATCTACCAGATGCCGTAGATGTAATGTAAATGTAAGATTGTGAAGATCTTAATTGCCACTAAGATGAGCAAGGCTTTTTGAGACCCTCAAATGATCATTCATTCATTTATTTATTTTTCTTCTCTATCTGCTTATTCCCTAATTCGGGGTCACAGGATCTGAAAATAAAGTATGTCACTCTGAAGAGAGGCATTTGCAAAATTCTTTAAATGTAAATGTATGTTTATAACACATTGACTTTTTAGTCTAGTTAATCTCAAGGTCTATTATACCATTTTTCCTCTGGGGCTGGTCCTCCTAGAGGCCCAGTGTGGCCCAAGGGTGGAACTTTTCACAGGTAGGGAGTAGAACTACATCATCAACGTCTGGAAACTGGGTAACAGACATGGTGCCATACTAAGTATATATCCAACATGCCAGCCAACCTTCCAGGTGCAGCCTTACAAGTGGAACTGGATAAAATGCCTTTAACAATGTCAACGGTGTACTGAAAAAACATCAGGTACATTGTAACAAACTTTACAAACATTGTAAAGAAATCACCCCCTAAATATGTATTTTATGAATGCTAGAAACACACATGGAAATGGCCACAGTCTAAGATAAGATCTGAATCACTGGGGTTAGATCAGATAATTATAGTTCAACTGTGCCACTGTGAATGTTTCCAATGCTGAGTATAAACACACTCAAACCAATGTGGTAATGTAGTGAAGCAGTGATTAAAGACTGCTGATTGGAGGATCAGGGTTCAATTCCCACCACCACCACCAAATTTACATTTACAGCATTTGGCAGACGCTTTTATCCAGAGCGACTTACATTTATCTGAACTGAGCAATTGGGGGTTAAGGGCCTTGCTCAGGGACCCAGCAGTGGTGGCTTGGTGGAGCTGGGAACCCACAATCTTCAGGTTGGTAATCCAACACCTTAACCATGAGCCACCACTTCCCCAGCACTACTAGTTGCCACTGCTGGGCCCCTAAGCAAGGATCTTAACCTCCATTTGGTTAGTTGTGTAAAAAAGAGTCACTCTGGTTAAAGACATTTGCCAAATGGCATAAATGTAAATGTAATTACGAAAAATAGGTATGTTGTTCAGCAATACATAGAAATGACATGTAACCGCATGATGGCTCAAACAATCCATCCATCTTTGTTCCTAAATATCAGATCGCTGTATCTGTAAACAACAGATAATGTATCTGTATTTAGTGTGGAATTGGTTGCAATACTCCTCACTTTACAGTGCATAATATGCATAATGCATAATAATATGAGTATTTATCAACTTAAAGCTGTAATCGCAAAGTAGGAAATGACATCTGGCATAAACATAATAATAAAAATAATGGGGATTTCCAATTGAGAAGACGTGGTGAAAAAAAAGAAATTTGGTTCCAGTATTAAAAGAAAAAAGGGAAGTGGTAACGCAGTCGTTAAGGTGTTGGCATGGTAATTAGAAGATCTGGGTTTGATTCCCAAGGCCACCAACTTTTTTATGCTCTGTATAAAAAATAAAATAAAGTTGCTAAAAAATAAATAAGTTGCTCTGTATAAGGACGTCTGCCAAATGCTGTAAATGTACAATGAAGAATCAGTCAGTAGTTCAAGTTTTGGCATAGATTAAACACGGTTAAATGCCAGTTTACTTAAAATGAATAAGCATCCTGCAGTAAAGTCAGAAAAATATGATAAACCAGAAAGTTGACTATGTACGTACAAACTGTAGAGTCTAAAATGCATGCCACCCTATCATTAGAACATCTCCTAGATATAAACTGTCATATTTGGACTGTCAGTTTTTTTGTTTTAATATATATAAACTACACTACGCAGTTTAGACTCATGATGTGTTGTCTAAATGTCGGTTGTCCCGTAAGGGACGAGCAATTTTCCATGTCAAATCCTATTTAGAGGAACCACAGAACCATCATAAACCATGATTAATATATGACATTAAACGCTCAGCACAATAAAAACCGTTCTAGTGACGCAAACCACGTCAATCAAACGCAAAAGTCACAAAGTTGCGTGACATCAAAAAACGCTTTCGTAACAAGTGTAACAATGAGGTCCGACTTTTGACCAGGACCAATCACATATCTACCTATTATTCTTATTATAACAGTAATAATAAGATCATTATTCTTTATCTTCTTTTCATTTTATTGGTGCATTTTTTGGTGACCGCCACCGATCTAACTGTGTAAAGCTTCGATAGAAAACTATTGATTAATAATAATAATAATAATAATAATAATAATAATAATAAATATTTAGTTTATAACGTTTTCGAAGCCATCGAAGCTTCTCGCTCCATTTAAAGTTAGGTCGTTGGTGGTATCAACAATAAATTGAAAAAATAGGACAAAAAATAGAAAAAGAAGACGTAAAAAAAGTTAAAAAAAAGAGAAGGAGGAGGAGAAAGTAGAGGCAGAGGCAAAACACGCTGGATATACTGACCTGAAACCTTAAACAACTTTTTGCGCATCACTGAAGAGAAGCAGTATTCTTAGTGAACGCACTGACGAAAAAAAAAGAAGTCAGTCATAAAGTACTAAATGCGGCACAGAGAAGCAGAGGAATGTCACAAAGTGTCCACTTTCAGGACGTACGGTAAAAGACGCCATAAAGTACTGCATGCGTCATGGTGCGCACACAGAGAACCATGTGGAGACGCGGGTGATCAGCTGGAACTTTGGATCGTTTAAGTCAAAGCTGGAAGTTGATCCCGATATGTAGGTATTCTTATATCTTATCTTGTTTAAAAATACAACAACGTTTACACTGAATAATGTGTGGTAGCGGTAGGTTAGGGGTGAAGGTGTTGGACTGCTGGTCGGACGATCGTATGTTCAATTCCCCGCACCTACTGCTAGTTAACAAATCTTTGTCTTTTAAATAAGTTTCAGGAGACATTAAAACCCCTTTTAAAAGAAGATGAGACCAAGTCGTTTTTGCAAGATATCGTACTGGGCACACTAGACTGACACATAACTTTTTACTAAACATATATTACTGTACTGTCTGGATATTAATAAGTAAAAAAAAATATAGTTAATAGTTTAGTTCAAGTTAATTCTTTTTAAATTTATTTTAAAATAAAGTTTTACCAAAAAAAAAATTCTAGTTTTTTTTCAATCATATCTTAACTTTTAATTACTGTACATTTCATGGTTGTCTGATTTTAATCTTTTTTTTTATTTTTTATAACTTTTGTACAGCATTCTTGTAATAGAACTGTTCTGTATAGTTTGTATCGTCTTAAATAATAATAATAATAATAATAACAACAACAGATCTTTATCAGTGCCACTCAGAAATTACAAGGCCCCTGTGCAAGGTCCCTCAACGTTAAGGTCTCTCAAATGCTATAAATGTTAATAAAATGTGATTGTATAAATAACTTAACTTGGCGTCACGTGCCAGAGCATGCATGTGGCATTCTACACTGAATACTATTTTTGTGTTTTTGCCATCTTTAAAAACTAAAGTCTTATTTAAACTGACTAAACGCTGCATATATGAAATGCTATTAACGCATATGGAAAGTTTGATAATCACATTTGTCTTCTTGTATTTGTCTATATTTCGATTGATTTTGTCTATTTGTCCCGTCGTACCCATTTGTGTATGTTGCGTGCAATTAGATATGCTATTTTATTTATTTTTTGGATCGCTTTCTTAGCATTTTTATTCTATTCAGCATGTACAAGTTATCCCTATTGTACAAACTTGTTTGTAATTGAAACGTTGTTTGATTTACTGTATATATTTATTTCTTCTTTTAACAGGCAGCCATCAACTGCTAAGTGGTACGACAGATGGGATTCTGTCTTCATCGAGTTCTGCGTAGAAGACAGCAAAGATGTCAAGGTGAAATTTGACGAATCAAATCTTCAATTCAGGTATGCTGTCAAATGGCAACATGTAAAACGGTTTTTATAGATAAACATGTCCTTTTATTATGTTTATACAGTATATATTGTCGTGTTTGCTGTTAAGTTGTGTAGATGGAGAGAAGGACATTAAATATTATAATGAAGTAGAACTGTTTGACGCCATTAAACCAAATGTAAGTATTCAAGAAGGTGATGAATTATGAAAAGCATCTGTTTAACAACTCTGCTGTAAAGCGGTCATTTGTAATTATTTTTTTCTTGTTGATGTTTTAGAAGTCAACACACAAACGTACAGACAGATCGGTGTGTTGCTGTCTGAAAAAAGCAGAAGCTGGAAAGTCATGGCCGAGGTTAACGAAAGACAAAGCTAAGGTGCGATTTTGTCTTTTTATTGGTTAAGTGAATTAATCATTAAGGTGATTTGGTGGCCTAAGGATGCTCATCCTATACAATCTTTTATCCTATATACTTTATTCTATCCCTTTTTTTCTAAATGTAGTTTAAATGGCTCAGTTTAGACTTTAACAATTTCAAAGACTGGGAGGAAGATTTTGATGAGGAGTACAACTACGACCTGTTCTCAGAGGCGAGTTTATTTGCAGTCTATGGCTTGAAATGTTTTATGGAAAATATAGCGCTAATTTTTTTTACCATTTGTTTCTACAGATGAATGACACAGATGATGATGAGCTGATTGACACAGATGATGTAGACTATCAGACTGACACAGATGATGAAGACGATCACACTGACGCAGATGATGAAGACGATCAGACCGACACAGACGATAAAGAGGATCAGACTGACACAGACGATAAAGAGGATCAGACTGACACAGATGTTAAAGTGGATCAGAGTGACGCGGATGCTAAAAATGAAGTAAGATCATTTCCATATAACAAGACAAAGTTTTACTTTTTCTATATAAACACTGATGCAGTAAAATTCAAAATGCAAATGTAAAATAAAAAATTAACACTTTTAATTAATATGACTTTGTTGCAGGAAGAATCAGCAGGAAGCGAGGATAAAAGTAAGCACTGTTCTTTCTTTCTACATAAGTCTATTACACTGTATGTGTATATTGTTTTTGCTGGTCTGTGAAAGATGATATAATTAACCAGAATGTGCCTAAATTATTTACAGAGATGCCAGATGTTGAGTGAAGCTGTAAAGGAAATGCTGGGATAGAAATACAAAGATCATCACTTAATTTACTGTTTTTTGGAGAAATAAAAGCAAGGTACAGAGTTGTCAAGGGTTGAATGTTTGATTTGTTCTATTGTAGTGAATCAAGCTGCAAGTGTGGCCTTAGTATTTTTGCTAGTGGTTCACCTAACTTTGTGCCAGTGGTTCACCTAACTTTGCTAAGTCAGATTCCTCAGTACTTTGCTTTAGTGACATTTCATGCATACACACCTAAATACATTTTATTGCGCACACGTCTGTTTTTGGTCACAAAGGTGAGAAATTGTTGTATGCGATTGTTCAGTACGACATGTAATATATTACATATGTCATTTAAGTATTTTATTTATTTATTCATCTTCTTATTCCCTAATTCTGAGATCTGCTGGAGTCTATCCCAGCCGTCTTTGAAAGAGCAAAGGCAGGAGGGGGACACCCTGGACAGGTTGCCAGTCCATTACAGCACTACACACACTTACACTTAATTCTATGGGCAATTTGAAATCACCAATCAATCTAACATACATGTTTTTGGACTGTGGGAAAAAACCAGAGTACCCGGAGAACATGCAAATTCCACGCAGAAAGGCCGCTGCTCGGAATTCGAACCCGAGACCTTCTTTGCTGTTAGGCAACAGTGCTAACCACTAAGCCACCGCGCTGCCATTTTAAGTATTTCATGGTTCTTTTAAATGTAATAAATACATTTAGTATATTACATTTTGGTTCACAAGGAGGGAAAGATTTTAAAATAGATCAAAGCAGGTTTGGTTGGCGCACAATGATGACATCAGAGGGTTATAATTGGTTAATTAACATGTTTGTTCAGGATTAACAAAGAATGTTTAATACAGAATCACATCCTACTTGTCAAAATCAGGTCCACATTGCTTTGCTTTGGTGTTTTTAATGGGGAAAAAATTTGGTCCGATTGTGAATTTGGTATTTGCTTGTAATAATAAAAAAAAATCTTCTATATAAATATCTAACTTCTATAACTGAATAATTTAGCACAAAAAAAAAAAAAAAAAAAAGAATTTGATTAATGTTTTTATCATATCAGCCAGAATAAAAAAATTTTTTTTTTTAAATGACTAACCTGGTTTACAGGGTAAATAGTGGGCACCCCGTAGAAGACGCCAGAAAAAGACGTAATGCGTCACTGGGAGCGCACGTTTCCTGAACGCGCCGTAAAAGACACGGATAAAGTACGTTACGCGTCACGAAGCGCGCACAGAGCAAGACGGGGACACGCGAGAATCTCCACGAGCTTTGCGTTAGCTTCCGATTCCATCCATTCACTGGTTCATTCTGTGTGTTTGTAAAATAATATCAGTTAAGTAGCAGATCAGCCCTATAGGCACCAGGCTGTGGGTTCAAATAATCATTTTAGACGAAGCTGAAAGTTAATTCCGACATGTAAGTATCTCCATAGCGAATGATATGCGCTAACTTGCTAGCTGGGTAGCTAGCTAGCACATATTTAGCCAGCTAGCATAGAATTTTAGACGAGATTTTAGGTTTTAAACCAAGGTTCAAAAAAAGTATTTATTTGTTTTTTTTAATATATGCAGAAAGATTTAAAATTTTTAAAATATTTTTATTGCAGTGTTTTAAGGCTGATGAGAACAGTTTGCTGCAAGTAATGCTAGCTTGCTAACAGAAGCTAATTTAGAAGACTGAATGTTCTAGAAATTGGCCGTGGCCTCTTTAGCAGCTAAGCTGATTGGCTATGAAGTTAACTATACTTATTAGTCATGATTTTTCTGGTTTTTAACTATTAGCACATTTTCCTACAGTATTGTTGGTTTTTGAGCCACATGGAAAATGCCAGAAAATATTTTAGTATGCTTGCTAACGTCCACTGTGCTATACAGAATTAGCATGACTAACTTTTGCTTTTCCCGCCTTAGATTTCCATTTTCTGTACATCTTTTGAACGCCGTTTGTCTGGTTTTTCACAAACTTTGCTCAAACAGGTTTTGGCTATAGAGGTTTTATTTAATTTTTCTATGTATTTGCGTTATTGTTAGTTGGTGAGTTCTGTGGTGGAAGCGTGATGTTGCAGTATTGGAGCTGCGCTAGATGGCGCTGTAACCTCCTCTCTAAGCGGCTTAAAGTGCGCGCCGTTAATTTAATCAGGCGACCTTGTAGGTCAAAATTAACGTTTTAATTAAATAATTAACAGGATGCTACTTGTTTTGTAGCTGCTTGGTTGCTTGATGTCTGGTAGAAGTGGTTTTGCAATGGTTTGTGTTGGACTGCTTATTGGAGGATCAAATACCACTGCTGGGCCCCTGAGCAAGGCCCTTAACCCCTATTTGATCAGTTGTATACAAAAAGACTGAAAAATAAAGATAAAGCCCCTTAGATAAGAGCGTCTGCCATAGGCAGTAATTGTAGACGGGTGCTTAAATGTGACTAGAGTTACCAAGGTAACGTCTGCTCTCCTCTGGCTATCAGTGTCATGTGACTTGTTTGTAACGTACAAGCTTTTGTCAGCGAGAACTCTTGTGTATCTGGTGGTAACGGTTTAAAACGCCCCAGGACTGAATAAAGTTTACAGGTTATTCCAGGTCTCACAGTTCATCTTGTCAAGTACATTTTACTATTTTCCAGCTCTGTTTAATCATCATATTATTAGCACTTGTTTACTTAAGGTAGCTGTGTTTGATCAGGGAAGCATGAGGTTCTTCTACGACCTGTGAGCCATTCTTCTTCTCCTCCTTTCAGCTAAATTAATTAGGAGTATTTCTTATAGTGGATTAGTGGTACTATCTGGAAACCTTTTATACTGAATACTTTTATAACCTGTTCCAAATACACTGATGTATTAAAGTAAATGTAAATTATGAGACAATTGGTTCTTTTGAGATTTTTGTCTCTAATTGTACTTTTTGCAAAATGTATGCTTTTGGGTTATATGTTTGGTTTCATATGCTGAGGTTTATAGAGCATTTTAAACATATAATTAAGGTTTTTAATAACTGGGAGAAATATAGCGGTGGATATGAGACACATTTGAGCCTCGAGCTCTGTCACGGAAGCTGGAAATTACAGTTGAAACTAGTGTTTTTACAGTACGATGAAATTCTTATTTTTCCCAGCTCCCTAACCAAACATAGGACCATACACACATACACTAAAAGATATTTTAACAACCACATGCGATAAACAATAAGCATATTCAAATGTTCCAGGAATTTAGTGTGCAGCTATTGATATGCAGATATTGTCTGACGTTTGAGAGCACAGTGCTGACAACGAATAAACACTTGTAAAAATGAACTGTGTATATTTAAAAACCAAAGTCCCTCTTTGTAAATTTAATTCGGTAAATTTCTGTTTTTGCCCTCCCACAAAATTTGGCATCAAATGAGTAAACAAACTAGAGCTTTATTTAAACTGACTAAATGCTCTCTATGTGAACCCCCTTAATACAAGTTTGATAGGTCTTTTCTTAGCTTTATAAACACTGCCCCTTTTAGATTGTATCTGTAAAATAACATTCTGTTCAATTGATATGCTTATTTTTTTTCTATTTAAACAGGCATCCATCAACTGCTAAGTGGTACGACAGACGGGACTCTGTCTTTATCGAATTCTGTGTAGAAGACAGCAAAGATGTCGACGTGAAATTTGACAAATCAAAGCTTCAATTCAGGTTTGTTGTAATACGGCAAATGAAATTAAAATGGTCTGTTTAATTCTGTAAATTCTGTTTCTCATTGTTTAAGTTTGGCTTGTGTATGTTCAGTTGTGTAGGAGGAGTTGATGGCATCAAATATCATAATGAAGTAGAACTATTTGAGGGCATTGACCCAAATGTAAGTATATAAGAAGAGAACTAACCATAAAAGACACCAGTATAGCTCTGCTGTCTGGTATAGAAAGCAATGTTTAAAAAAAAATTTCATTTATTTTTTTGTTTATTTTTAGGAGTCAAAACACAAACGTACAGACAGGTCAATTTACTGCTGTCTACGAAAAGCAGAAGCTGGAAAGTCGTGGCCAAGGTTAACGAAAGACAAAGCAAAGGTGGGCCTGTTCAATTCTTTTCTTCAGTGAATCAAAAATCTGTGCTATTTGGTGGTCAATAGATGATTAACCAGTGCATCTTTTTTTTAAATACAGTTTAACTGGCTCAGTGTTGACTTCAATAACTGGAAAGATTGGGAGGATGATTCAGATGAGGAGTTGTCCAGCTATGACAGATTTTCAGAGGTAAGATCAATTGCTGTTTGATGCCTTGATATCTTTTTATTTAGAATTAAAGCACTGAATGTTTAACCAGTGGCTGTCAGACTTTTTCTGCAGGCAGATCATTAGTTTAATGAACACAAAATTGCCTATGACTAATTTTGTTAAAGGTTAACTGGACTATCGTACATTATAACGGTCAGGGCCAGAACTTTTTTGTTAAAAGACGTGACATCTGATTTAAAACAAGTATTTGCGACAGTTATCAGCCAATAAAATGTCGACGTTCAGTGACAGCCCGCCACCTGGGTCTAGTTATGAGCCCATTGTTACCCCCAGGTGTTTGTCGGGAATTCCCGAGGTATAAAAGTGAAACTCAATGAAAAGTTAATGACTGTAGCGGTTAACGGCACCACCACACCTGATCTTGTTGCCAAGCTACTGAGAAAAAACCCCCACCTTTTTAAGGTGCACTTCTATATATAAATAAGTGAGAAAAATCTACACCCAAACTAGATTCACTAGCAAAAGCTGGAAACGTTTTTGTGCGCTATTCCAAATATTGCGACTATAAGCGATATGAGTGACAGCTAGCACACAGCCCAACTAACTTTTGTGCCAAGTTTGTTTTTTATTATGAGTAAAAGGTTATGGAATAATTTTGTCTAACAGTTTTACTGAGGAATCTCCTGAAAACCAAGGCTCCAAGCACCAGATAATGTCATATGTGCATTATTAGCATATGGCTGTGTTAGCTGTAACAGGGATGTTTAAGATGCTTGTAGTTTACAGTTTCTTACTGAAGGCCCTGACTGTAACCCCACTGTACACCGCTGTTTGTACATCACTATTTATTTTTGCAGATGATGAACAACATGGGAGGGGAAGATGATCTGCCTGACATGGATGGTGCAGATGATGTAAGCATTATTTTCTTGTAACATGGATGAAATCTTGAATTTGCAATCATTCTAATTTACTACAATCCTGCCAAAGAATTTAGGACATGCTGGACTAAAAATGCTGATAATTTTTCTAATCTATATTCTTTTATTAAGACTGTTAAGAATTAGTAGCATACACTGAAATAGCTTAATAGCCATCTTCATTAAAACTGTCCTGCCATCGTGCTTTAGGTGGGTAATAAAGTTTGTTTACTACAGTTCTCATCTGTAAAAGGTAGTTGATGCCAATAGTTGGTTTCTCAATTGTAGGGTGGAAAACACTAGTTCAGTTACATTTATTTTAGTTACATTATAATATTTCTTATTTGGATAGCATTAATAAAGATGGCAATGTAAAAAATAATATTAATAATGAATTTGTTAGCTAAGCATTGCAGTCAAATGTCCATTTTGCAAGCAGACATTTTTAATAAATTACTTTGTTTGAAATTGCAGGAAGAATCTGCAGATAGCGATGATGAAAGTAAGCATTTTGCCTTTTTACATTAATATTAATGTACACAAGTCTCACACTGTGTAGATATTGTGTGTTCTGGACTGTGTAGTATGATTTAATTAACATTAATGTCCCTAAATGTTTACAGAGATGCCAGATCTTGAGTAAAGCTGCAAAGAAAATGCTGGTGCAGAAAACAAGGATCATAACATACTTAACTCTTATTTGGAAAAATACAAACAAGGTAGTTTTCGGGGGGTGAAATATTTAATTAAGTACACAGATCAACAAACACACAACAAATAATTGCCTACACTGAAGCTGTTTTCCAGGCTCCGAGTGTCCCACCGGAGCATACCCATTGTGTTAATGGCTCTCCTTAAGTCTTCTTTATCTTTTTTTTTATTCTGCATGGACAATTAAAGTTCTCCAGGATGTTTTGTGGATTCTTCTTATTGTCTTTTTACTTAATTGGCTGTGGGGAGGGGAATCGTTTGTCTTTTCCTTATTGTCGATGAGTTACAATGACGGATCATATGCACATTGTAATTCCCAGTGATTAGAATATTGTTCTTCTTAACAACGCTATTTTACAGTAAACAGCATCAATCAATTTTTAGTTGACTTAAACATTTTGATTGTTAATTCAAGTCTGTTTGTGTGTGTGTGAGAGTGAAGCAAGTGTTTTTTCAGTTGTGTGCTGCTTTTCTTCACCTGCATATACTAGCCAAAATGTACTGGATTAACCTACAGCTACTTGTAAAGTTCATGTGGGAATCGTGTTTTGTTAGCACTCTGGATAATTCCCCCCCTTCCCTTCGCCCCCCTTAAAATAGATTGACGTATAATGTTTAAAGTACATAGTCCTATTTGTACACTTGAGTTTCCCTGATGATTTCAAGTTAGTCATCCTTTATCACACTTGAACGTGTAGCAAGCATTTGAGCACTGATATCTTCCATTTATGTGAAGTGATATAAAATGTAAGCTTCACTGCTGTACAGAACAAAAGGGTAACTTGTAGTCGACCAAATTGCGATTGCACTCCTAATATCAATGCAAGTGTGACTAAAAAAAAAAAAAAATGTTTGTTGTGCTAACCTGCCACCACAGGTTAAAGAAAGCTACATTTGTTAAAACGCAGTGAGGTTTTGTCTACATCTTTCTAATAAACTCTGTTTAAACAATTGTTTGACACTTGTCGAGTAAGTAACCCATGTACCGTCAGTCTCTTGTTCACTTTTATTTGCACTTTGATCCGGTGTAGCTTAAAGGTCAGGATGATTTTTACTTTCTGGCAGCTGTCAATTAAAGGAAAGATCCACCCTCAATGGCTTGCATATCAATCTTTCTAACATACATGTGATGAAGTGTTTCTCAATGACTACTTTTGTGTTTTTAAATTGTTGATCTGTTTTTACTTAATTTTTTTTTACATAACCCACATAGATGAAATTTAATACTTTCACTCAAATAGTGTATTAGTTGAAAGTAGTAAGAATCTTGTTTCCTGTAGCACTGTTTACCTTTAATAATCACAAAGGGGAAAATTCAGTTTTTAATTCACTCTTAATTTCTTAGTTTCCAGCTCAATAAAAACACTTTCTTACATGTACAAAGATCGTTTTATTTTTTAGGAGATTCTCAAAGTACCAACTGCAAAATAGTCCTATTGCTCTTAAAGTGGTGAGATGAGAGTAGGAATGTCACTTGAAATATGTCTCATACATGATTATGCACAGAACAACAAAAAAAGTGAAATGTGAAATTTTTTTTATGAAAAATTACATTTACATTTACATTTGCAGCGTTTGGCAGATGCCCTTATCCAGAGCGACGTGCATTTATGTAACTGAGCAATTGAGGGTTAAGGGCCTTGTTCAGGGGCCCAGCAGTCGTAGGTTGGTGGAGCTGGGAATCAAGTATTCATATTCATATATAGAAATACTGTGTGTATCATATATTCATGTAAATGCAGTAAATATTTTAATTCTGTGGTCTAGGGTGTAGTGGGATGTGCAGGTAGCTCTGGTGTGTGTGAGCCCAGAAGAGTCTTTGGTTAGAGTGCAGACTTGTTTTACATGCCCTAGAGGTTAAATCTAGAATTGCATTGGAATGGGATTAACATTGCCAACGCGCTGCTAAGAGTTGTTTTCTATTGACCACCAAAATGATGTACTGAGGGTTTGTATTACACCACGTGTGCAGCCAAACCTTCCGGAGTATTGGCCTGTTCCCCACTTTACCACATGAGGGAGCTATTTAGTAAAAAAAAAATCAGCAAAATACTATATATATTTTTATGAATGTCTAAATTGTTTAGATTTATAGAAAAGGGTTTAATATGCACTTTGGGGGTACATTTACATATTTAGCAGACACCCTTATCCAGAGCGACTTACATTCATATTATTTACACAACTAAGCAATTGCGGTTAGGCGCCTTGCTTAGGGGCCCAGCAGTGGTGGCTTGGTGGAGAAGGAAATCGAACCCACAATCTTCGGGTTGGTAGCCATGAGCCACCACAACCAAACATAAACGACTGATTTGTAGTAATCATACAGTTCTTAACACATACATATAAAGATGGTAGCAGAGTAAGAGGTACATGGTTTCTCTTCTTTTTTTAATAAAAAACTGAAAGCTTGACAGGATCATTTTACTAACAAAGTTAGGTATCAAATTTGGGATCCTACCAGACACAATAAAAGTGAAGTAGTGTAAACTTAAAGAATAAGTTAAGAATTAATTTTCAATATTAATAAGGGCTTAGCTCAACTATTAGGAACCCATGGATTAGTAGTAGTGCAGTGATTAAGGAGTTGGACTGCTACCCAGAAGATTGTAGTTTTTTTCCCCAGTACCACCAAATTATCACTGCTGGGTCCCTGAACAAGGCCCTTAACCCTCCAGATGCTTATTTTTAAAATGGAAATAAATGTAAGGTGCTCGGGGTATCAGCATCTGCTAAATGTCTAATGTATATCTCAAATTAATTCTCCACAAACCTTGGCACTGCTGCCAACCTGAGCAGTTCCTACACAGGAGGGAGTCTCAAGCAAATACATTTCTTGAGGTGTTGGTGTCGGCAGAGGGCTACCAGCTGTGAGTGCATGTGTACATGGCCATGTTCGTGGTTGAGCATGTTTGAGTGTGTGTGTGTTGATGTAAGAAGAGCCTGAGGGTTTCTAATAAACCACACCTACACAAGCTAACAGTACTGAATGACTAAAAAAAAAATGAAAGAAAAATATTGTATGTCTTCAAATAACAAATACTATTGACAATTTGTTTAAGCTTAATAAAGCCAGAGACTGGTCTGTTTCTGTGTTAGCTACCGAAAAACATACTTGTTCTTACACAACCAGAACAAGCCACTTGATATTTTTTCCAGTCTTTGCCACTGGGGACCTAAAAATAATATTGATATTCCCTAGACATGAGGATGTGGTATTTTTGTTTATATTGTTATTGGTCCATCCCAGTAAGATATAAATATCTTATGTGTCACTATATGGCGATCTTAGCTATTAATCAGACAGCAATAAAATCCTTTTCAATACATAAAATGGTGATTTAAGGCAATAATCATATTGGAAGCCAAAATTTGCCTATAATTAAGCAGCCACAAGATTTTACTGGTAAAATTGCCAAACTTGCATGGCACAAATATAACAAATATTTGTGCAAACATCTTTAAAGAAGAAATTGTTTCAATTGGTTGAAATGTAATCATGGCGGATGTCTGGCAGCTATATTTCGATGAGTGTGCTAACATTCCACAGCGTTATGTGGTCAGCATGTTCCAGCATTCATCACTCATTTCTCTTAATGGAACCTGGAGCTCCAGCAGGTTCTGGAAGTTTAACTGCTGTATTTTTTTCACTACACAAACAAAAAAAAGTGTAATGAAAGCTGAAAATTGGGATGTTATAAGGAGCCTCTTAAATACCATAATCTCAGATTTTTCCCATTCTACAGAGGCGTCTTGTGATTCTGCTGTTGGTAATTAATACAGGATTTCTCTAATGGCACTCTATGAATTTATGCTATATTGAGATTGATATCATTTTTAGTTAGTATCAGCATTCTCTGAAAGAGGTAATAATAAAGCCCCGACACAAGCAGGTTTTTAAAGCCTGTCCCATGCTCTGGATACAACGTCCACAAAAGGTGGTTTACCAACACACAAGCAGTGTAAATCCACAGCACAAAAGAAAGGCACAAAGTGATTGCTTTTGCAGAACCATCAAAACTTTGTCCTACAAAATGCTTATTTTCATGGATAAGACTTTCCACTCAGTACTGTTCCAGTCCCAGTGCTGGAATACACAAGATACAATACAGTTACTTTAGATTCATTAGCTTTCGTCTTTCCTACTAGATTTTTTTTTTTTGTGGGAGTGGGATAAGAGAAGTTTAAAAATCCTCTCGTGTGCCACCCTCTTTCAGGGGGATCAATGTGTCACAATGGCTACCTTACAGCTCCAGGGTTTAACGTTAAACCTAAGCTAACGTGAGTTTCACATATTCTCTCCATATTTATATAGATCGCCTTTAGCTTCACTAGTTAACTCCCACTATGTATGTTAAATTGGGACTAGCGTCTCATCTGGGATGAATTTTCTCGCTTGCACACAGTATTTTGGGGGTAGCTGTCAAATCCCATAAAGCAAATTAAGGCAGAATTCAGTCCTAGGTTTCTGCTGAATAGGTGCCAAGAATATGGGCACTTGATAGTCTTGAGGTTTAAACTTATATCCTTTATTGCCACTAGAGATCCAACATTATTAACCACTTTAGAAGAACATACACTATAATGCCAAAAGTTGACCTGACCATCAGATTCATAAGTGGTTGCTCCCAAAAACGTTGCTACAAATTCGGAAGTGCAGAGTTTTCTAGAATGCCTTTGTTTGTTGGAGCAATACATTATTTACTCCTTGGAACTAAGAGACTCCAACACTGTTCCAGCATAACACTACACAAAGCCTCTGATTCTCCATTAAGACATGGTGTGTTATGATTAGATTAGTTAGATTGCACAAAGCCTTGATCTTAACACCACTGAACACCTTTGGGATGAACTGGAACAATGACTGCACCCCAGACGTCCTTACCTGATGTTAGTGTCTGATCTCAAATCTCACATTCAAGCTACAAATTGTAGTGGAAAACTTTAATAGAAGAGTGGACCTCAATCTAACAGCAAAATAGAGGGTAAAACTGGAATAAGATGTTTAAAATCATATGTGATTCTGATGGTCAGGTGACCGCAAACTTTTGGTAATATAGTGTAGTTTTGTGTAAAAGATACAGACTAATTAATGACATTAGTATTAATTCACACCGTTCCTTTGGTGCAGCATCCTAAGCTTATCTGGAACTATGTATAATGTCGTCATGTGTTCTTTATATTTACAAGACAAGAACGATGTTCTGGGGCAAATCAAGCGAAATGCCTAGACGGTTTTACCTTTTCACCCTTTTTGACCACAGGCATTTATCTGATAGATAAGTTTCCTATCAAGAGCAACACAAATCCGAGAGGGAAACTGCCAGCACTTTGTTAACTCTGTGATTAAAAGGCAAACGGATGAGCGCAGCATTATTCTTTCACTGCTGTCCAGCTCTGGATGATAGAGGCTCAGCTACAGCTTAACCCCAACACCCCACCCTCTAACCTATCAGCCAGTTCCTCTCTAAACAAGCTTTATTGCACAGCAGTGATCAGCACACACAATGTAAAACTCTGCCTAATCAATTCTACCTCAAACGAACAAATTCTAGACCCTTTTGGACCCTTTTATTTTATTTAACTATTTAGTTTTGTAGTTGGC
Organism: Bagarius yarrelli; assembly: GCA_005784505.1. Lineage (NCBI taxonomy): Eukaryota > Metazoa > Chordata > Actinopteri > Siluriformes > Sisoridae > Bagarius > Bagarius yarrelli. The sequence goes on from VCAZ01000093.1 coordinate 1,910,946, forward strand.
ATATTATTTTATTTTCAGTAATATTTCAGCTTTATTGCCACCTTTAAATCATTTTTTTCCCCATCCATAGAACATATTGTAATAGAATTCTCATTTATTTGTAATTGTAAACTGGGAGAAAATGAGTGATCAGAAATAAAATAATTAAGAGTGTGCTTTAATAATACCTTCGTCCATAAGATACATACTCATCCCAAGAAAATTAAGTATAGGGAAGTGGTCGCTCATAGTTAAGTGTTGAACTACCCACCCCAAAATTGTGTGTTTGATTCCCAGCTTCACCAATGCACGACTGTTGGGCCCATGAACATGGCCTTTAGCCCCCAATTGCTCAGTTGTATAAATGTGATAAATGTAAGTCGCTCTGGATAAGGATGTCTGCCATATGCAGTAAATGGAAATGGAAAGGGCAGACATAGGATGCTCAATCATCATAGAGTAAAATTAATACATCAGATTTCATTTTTTCCCTCTATTTGCAAGAAAAGAACGAGGATATTATTGCTATTACAAAAGTGGGTCATTAAATGGTTTGCATAAATTTTTATTGGATGGAGAATTTTAAAGATTATTAATATAATTCCGGAGATCCTCATTTCTGTAAAAGTTCTCTTTAAAAGGTGATTATGACTTATGAATTAGTTTTACAGTATGTCCATAGCCACACCTACAGACATGTATGTCTAACCTGACTTTTATTTAAAAAATTCTCAAATATGTAACCCGGTCTATGAAGCCTCTGTGAGTATTTAGAGTCATAGGGTTTCCACTATTGTCTTGAAATAGTGACCACTAGATTATTTACTTCTTACTTATTTACTTCTTTAGTTTTAACTAGATAATAGGAGCCAAATAATAACTGGACCAACATATTCCCCAACAAAAACAGTTTTATTCCATCCACAACATTATCCAGTATGCACCATGGTCTCTTGTCCAATTTTTAATCAATGATTTAAAAAAAATCTTAAAAATAATTATAGTGTAAAAGTCTCTGGTTGAAGACTATGACCTGTCTCCAGTAAGGTTGAACTGAGGACAGTTTAAGGAAGTGTATAAAAGCTAGAGCTAATAAACTGAAGTGAAAGTTTTTTGGTAGCACTGCACCTGACTATAAACTAGAGGTTAGGAAGCATAAGTGAGTATTTCTCTTATTGTTCACACACCCCTCCCATAGACCTGCTGGGGGTTGATGGCCCAAAGGCATTATAAATACCCCCTGTACCACTGGTACCAGGCATTAGGGCTTTATGTCTGCAGGATATGCTGAACGTCTGTCTGTCTGTTTTTTTCTGGCACTATTCTTTATTCAGACAGATGCAGACACCAACAACTGTCAGTCCCAGACCCAAATCTTAATAAAAATAGACGATTTTACTCTAAAGTCAGGTGTTAAGAAGGACTTGGTGCTTTGATAGATATTGTTGTTTTTAGGAATCTTTTACCGAATGTTGGCTCCTGCAAGTAATTTCAGAAGTGATATTTATTGTTTTTCTCGAAAACACAGATCGGGCTTAGTATATACCCCTGCTGTGTTTTGAGCTCATATCTACTTCAGCCATGTGGGAGTTCCGGTCCATGTCTTTCTGGCGGGCTGTTTTTGCTGAGTTTTATGGCACAATGTTTTTCGTATTCTTTGGGCTGGGTTCTGCTTTGCGCTGGACTAGTGCTTACAATGTGCTCCATGTGTCCTTTAGCTTTGGGTTGGCGGCTGCCACGTTCATCCAATCCATCGGCCACATCAGCGGTGGTCACATTAATCCGGCTGTTACCTTTGCGTACGTAGTCAGCTCCCAGATTTCCCTCTTCCGTGCTTTTTTCTACATCTGTGCTCAGTGTTTGGGAGCACTGGCTGGAGCTGCTATTTTGTATGGAGTCACACCAGGCAACATAAGGGGAAACCTGGCTCTCAACACAGTAAGTAAATTGAGCCAAACTCCGGTTTCAAAGGTTGATCCTGAAAAAGTGCAGGATGTGTGTGTGGGGGGTTTCCTGACCAAAAATGATGTAAAAAAAATTGTCTCCAATGTCTCTTTTGGACATTTTAAACCACGGTTAATTGTTACTGTGTGTGGCCGCAGCGTTAATGACCTCATCAGTAATGCTGATGCTGTCTCTTCTCTTTCTGTATGACTTCCTGTGACTAGCTGCAGCCTGGTGTAAGCCTTGGCATGGCCACTACCATAGAAGTGTTCCTGACTTTGCAGCTGGTAGTGTGTGTCTTTGCTGTAACCGACGAGCGGCGTAATGGACGTATGGGCTCTGCTGCTCTAGCCATTGGCTTCTCCGTGCTTTTGGGACATCTACTTGGGGTAAGAGCACAGCCTAAAGAGACAATCTGTTGTCTTTTTATTTCAGACTCAGTCAATGCCATTATAAGGTTCTTTATAAACTAATCTTTGGTATGTTGGACCACAAGATAACGATTTATGTAAAGTCCAAAGTGTCTGTTGAATTCATTTAGATGTACTACACCGGTGCCGGCATGAACCCTGCCAGATCATTTGCACCCGCTGTGCTTTTCAGAAACTTCATCAATCACTGGGTGAGTAGGGATTTAGCTGTTAATTTATTCAATATTTTACAAGTAAAAACATCTGAGTATCGAGGGCTAAAACTTACAATCTGCTTGGTGGGATTTAATCTCACAACCTACAAGTCATTAGCACAGAACTACAGAAAAAAAATGTTCTAATATATTGTAAATGGTCATTTGGGGAAAAGTTTGATAGCTAAAAAATTTTAATTTTAAAATAAACCGAATGTAATAAATGTAGCACGAATCAGTGAATCAGTTCACTGTGGGTTTATTATTAGTAATAAATGAATAATAATCATTTAAATCATGTAAATGACAACATCATTCAGATTCAGAGATAAAAGCTGTAATACTAATGATAAAAGGGAAACAACAAACGGAATACATCACAACAGTCTAATCACACAAGGCCTAAAATATATAGCCAGTTTTGATTCGCTAACAAAAAAAGTGTGTATGGGTGATTTGGAACAAGCCACACATGCAAAAAAAAGTTTTATATTACAGTACATTTTTTAAAATAATTAATAATATAACTAACAGTGGAATAGAATGGCGAAATAGTTTTATTTTGTTATTAATAAATAATCATTTTAAAATAGTTCATAAATTGTTAACCTGGTGAGTAGCTTTCTTCTGGGATACAACGCCCATGCGCCCCCTATTGAGTTTTGAAATCTAATCTATTTTTAAACCTCTCTGGCAGGTGTACTGGGTCGGCCCTTTTATTGGTGGTGCACTGGGTTCTCTCCTCTATGATTTTATTTTGTTTCCACGAATGCGTAGCTTTTCCGAAAGAATCGCAGCACTCAAAGGCAGTCAACACGCCGAAGCTGAAGGCCAGCAGGACCCACGGGGCGAGCCCATCGAGCTTAAAACACAAGCTCTATAAACAGTCAGGAGAGGGTGGTGTACTTGCCCTTTTATCACCTCACTTTATTGAAAGCATACACGCCCAATGATAGTGGTACTACCCGCTGTACCCTTTTCATCCACCTCACGCTTCTTTTAGAGCCTGGATGTGTTGAAAGATATCCCACAGTACCATCATCTCACCCCATTACTGGCTGAATGACATGACCAAGACTTATTGGAAGACTTTGTGGATAAATCTGCTCAGGCCAGGGGCGTCTCTTTGAGTTGTGGTTAACTAGTAGTGCGCTAATGTAGTAGACTTTATTCTGCATGCTTTCAGGGTTTTTTAAGTGTTTATTTGCGTTTGCCATTGTTTAAGCTTGGGCTTTGTTTTATCTTCAAATATTCCGAAATTTTAATTCATTTTAAGGCAACTGAGACATATTTCCAGTTGGGTGTTTTATTGAGTTTTTCTTTTGATTCCTATTAAACTGTGTTTGTATTTTGACTTTCTAATTGAAAGACATCATCGCTTTATCCCTGGGTACATTTCAGTGACTTGATGAAGCAATATGTCATATGAGAGTATGTGTTACAGTGATTTTGTCATGCATCAGGATGCTCTCGATCAGCTGACAAGAACAATATCATAAAATCAATGTAAATCCAACCACTAAATCGTTGCTCAAGCTGCCACTTCACAGATGCTTATAATTGTTAAAATATCAATGCCATCCAATTTCAGCTCCAGTCTTTTTCAGCATAATCAGGATTGAAACTTTTAATTAAATTAAATTCATTATTAATCATTAATATTTTGTTAATCAGTTAACAATAAGATTCGGTTGTAAGGCTGGTATTGTACTGTATGGCAGACGTTATTCAGTTTGGTGTGCAATTGGCAGACACTTCAGAGCAACCTACATTTATCCCTTTTTTTTCGTCCAATGGAGCGGTTATGGGTTAAGGGCCTTGCTTAGGGGCCCAGCAGTGGCAGCGTGGTGGTGCTGGGAATAGAACTCAGCAGTCCAACACGTTATCCACTGCTGTACTACTGCCTCTATTGAGTACAATTTCTGCCTCTATTGAAGCTCTTTCTCTAAATATATAAATAAATCAATGTGGAGTCTTTATTATATTTCCTATGAAAACACAACCCCCAGAAAAGAAAATGTCTCCTTTTAATATTCTTGTCATTTTCAGTATTATTTAAGTTTACATACATACATCTGTTTTCTTCCTTTCTTATTTTAGATTGTATTTTTTTGTGGTATAAGTTTTATTTTTAAGCTATAGTCCTTGGCAGGCGTAGGTTTATTGTTTCTTTTAACCGGTTTGGTTTCATCTTGTATTTTGAGTAGCAGTTTAATAGATAAGATCTGTGTTTTTTGGCATAAATGCGTGACTATGTTTTAAACTGAGCAAACAAGTTTCACTTCGAAACAAAGGCATAAATGCAGTGATTTTTCAGTGATCCTTTATTTTATTTCTTATTGTTGGAGAGAGAAGAGACTCATTCATGTATTTGAACAGCTGTTTCTTTTTTTGTAACTATGTGCTGCTTATCTCTTAACTGAATGTTTTATTAAGGGGATTTTGGTCAGATTCTTTTGTGTTTACATCAATAGAAATCATTTTGTGCTTAAAATGTACTTTTTGTTATTGCAAGTGTTCAATAATCAATTCATTAATTATATTTGAGGTATTTACAGCCTTTTTCTGTAAGTTTTCCTACATCATATGATATTCTTGTGTCTTTTCCTAATCTGATTGTTCATTTTATAACTCAAATTTATGGGATGCCCTACTAAAAATCAATCTATGTGTACATTAAGTATACATTCAGGCTAAAAATCCTTGTATAAAGTATCCTTATAGTTTTACTCGTTTTTTCAACGTGTGAAAATTAATTCATTCATATACCCAAATAGTCCCTAATTCAGGGTCACAGGGATCTGCTGGAGTCTATTCCAGCTGTTTCTGAATAAGTGAAAGACAGGAGGGGTACACCCTGGACAGGTCGCCAGTCCATCACAGGGCCACACACACTCACACACTCACTCCTATGGCCGATCAATCTAACATACATGTTTTTGGACTGTGGGAGGAAACCGGAGAACCCGGAGTAAACCCACACAAACATGGGGAGAACATGCAAACTCCACACAGAAAGCCCCCTGCCAGGGAACCGAACCTGGGTCTTTTGGACCTCTACACTTAAATCAAGAAACGTTTTTAAATCACATTTTTTAAACACAATTACTAGATGACTGCAAAACAGGGTAAACACATATAGCTAGTTTTGTTGAATATTTATTTGCATTTCATTTTGACTCTTTTCTTTTCACAAATCACTGATGGCACAAAAAAACATCTTAAACATCAAAAAAAAAGTAAAAAAAAAAAGAAGGCATTCTCACTTTTTGTGGCAGACAGGATGTGATTATTTGATAATTAATAATAATAATAAAAGACAAAATAAAGGGTACACATAAAACACTGCATTAAAGGTCCCTTTAATATAAAACACGTGTATGTGTGTAAGACAGAACATGCACCTTGGAGCGTGTTAACGTTTCTTATATAACTTACTTTATAAAGAAATCCAGATAAATTGTATAGATCTTCTGCATAGATAAATAACATATCTGCTCATATACTGTTACTTTAAATAGGAGTGATTTTTATTTAGAGCGGAAGGAAATACTCTCTGCAATAAAAGCTGTATTTTTAAATGAAGGTGATAAATATAATAGGCTAAGGCTGCGTAATGAGGAAAACTTGGGAATATGTGTGCGGGTTTGGGAAATATTACAAGTAATTTCTTATTGATAATAATTAATAATAATATAATTAATAATAATAATTTATCCACATAAACAGTCTGCAATAGAGCTTATTTACCCCAAATCCTAGTTTCGAGCGCTGTAACAGTTTAAGCTCTTTACTCAGTGAAATCACTTGTACTATTTTGACTGCATTTTATTGGCTCTGTACATAAAGATGAATCTAATCTAAAGTTGAATTAATTGGCTAAAGTTGTAATTAATACGCTTATTATTTTTTTATTACGTTAAACTCAACGTGAACTATTTTTGTTCCCTTTAAGATGGCGGATCATACTAATTTACATTTACAGCATTCAGCAATTAGGGGTTAATTGCTCAAGGGCCCAGCAGTGGCAACTTAGTGATGCTGGGAATCAAACCCCGATCTTCCAGTTAGCAGTCCTAAACCTTAACCACTGCACTACCACTTTGCCTTACTCAGCTTGATTTGTTTTATTTTGCATACATTTCCTACTAATTCTTAAACATTCATCCTGAAGTTTTATTGTTTAACTGGTTTGGTTACATCCCGTGTATTAAATAATTCATTAGTAACAAATGTGATCTGATTTGTTTTCAGCTCGTGTACTATGGACACAAATTCATGACTGTACTTTAAATGTAAAAAAAAAATTGACTGCAGAATAAGCGCATGACGGTGCAGTGCTTTATTTCCTGTAATTTCTTGAGGTGTTCTTCTGTTTCAGGAGCTGTGAATACACCTTTCTTTGTTTAACCACATAATAAAGAAGTTTTTTTTTTAAATAGGACCTGTGAGTATTTCCTGTACGAGCTTAGATACTCTTAAACATGAGCCTCCAACAGGATCTCTTCACTTACTTAAACCTTTGTTATTAACTTTCTATGCAATATAAAAACACATTCCAATACTTTTATTTTATTTATATTTCCGTTCAATGCCACCCGTTTTTTGCCACCTGTGTTTGCGCTGTTCAGACATTTTTAAAAGCCTTAACCTAATTAACTGGTCTCAGGTTCATGACGGATTCATTTCGGTACATACTGTAGCTTACATACTTACATTTGTTATGTAAGACGATGACTGCTTTGTTTATTCAAACTGACTTTCTACCTAAAAATATTTCTTTAGGCAAACATCAAGGTAAGGATGGAAAGTACCAGGGTCTTTTTTTTTTTTTGTTGTTGTAAAAATGTCTCATCATTTTTGGACATGTGAAGAGTTTCCCTTTAACCAATAAACAAGCATTTGCCTCACTAATATAAAAACTATTCCATTCTACTTGGTAGAACATGTCCAATTACCAAATCTACCAACTTTTAGTGCCTCTAAATGCCCGTCTGGATTTAAGCTGCTTAGCTTCTGTCTCAATTTAATCAACATTAAAGCCCTTTAACTAAGGGGAAAAGGCATGTATAGACGTGAAAGGAATGAATTCTTGCTTAAAGCCACAGTAAGGAATTTTAGATTAGACAAGTAAAAGACCAACACTAACCTTTATATAAGGAACTTTTACTATTTCTGCAATGGAATTTTTATTGTTGGCCAATTACATGTCTAATTAGTAGCTTATTTTAGGTGATATTTTAAAAAAGAATTCTTGCACCCATGACACTGTTTAGTGTGCTTAATGGTCACTCCTGAATAAGTACACATACTGCACGAGCATGGCCAGCTAATCCGTGTTCCTTAAGTTACTTTGTTGTGTTTCTCAGCTACCCCTCTGCTCTACCCACTGCTGATTACCTGGTTCAGGTGTGTTCAGTCAATCAGGTGGATGAGAGATACCCAATCACCAGGTCTTCCCTACTAGACCTTCATCTGAAATGGTATCTTTCAGCTTCTGATTGACTGAACACACCTGAACCAGGTAATTAGCAGTGGGTAGGACAGAAGTAGCTGGAAAACAAGCACAACAAAGTAACATGTATATGAGTAACTGTGCATCAAGTTTAACACACAATAAAGTCAATGAAACACAAAATACGATCATAGATGTGTGTATTCAAATGATGTATTGTTTATAAAGTGATTTATTAAATAATAGTTAAAGTAATATAAAGTACAGCTAGATTTGCTAAGAATGTGATTTTAAAATCCGTCAAAATTGTCCGTCAAAGTCCGTCAACATTTTTCATATTGTTTTTTTCATTAAGAGCCTAAATGACTGATCAGATCCCAATTCAACAGGTTTATTTTAGGCAGGTGAAAATGCAGTTTTTAAGTAAGGTTGGATTTCCTTTATGGAAATTTTTGTTGTCTCACTTGCTTTCATGAACAGCACAATAGCAGTTTTTCTAAAGGTTTATTAAGCCTGTACACACACACACACACACACACTTCTCTGCACACTTCCTTTTTTGAAATTATTTTAGCTCGAGTTTGAACTAGAATTAATCTGTTTTTTAGCATGCAAATTTTACAAATTTATCAAAAGGCATCTGCCTAATGACCCCCTGCAACCCAACAGTCAGTTTAATACAAATTTTTGGCCCTTTATTTTGTAAACACAATAAAAGCTGGCTTTATTCCTAACTGTGGCTTTAAGACATTTTGACATCTGTCAGGAAACTGTGCGAGCTGAGCTCCCAGTCAAACAAACAAAAAACCCCAAAAAAACAAAAGACTACAAATGACTGTCTTACAGTCTTTACAGGCTTAAAGGTATTCAAAGCTATATTTGGAGATTTCATTTAAAGTGAAGTAACGAGTGCACCGGTGTGGACAAACGGGACGCATACTTTGCGCTTTATAATTCCCTTTAACATTAAGACAAAATTAATTATTTATGTAATATATTCATAATTTTATCTTTAATGCCTCTTCAAGCCTGCGTTACGTGTCTAACTCAAACTTCAAATATCGCACTTGTGATACACAAAAGTTCAGGCAAGAGAGAGAGTGTGTGTGTGTGTGCACTGTTCTGTACATCCTTAGTGTAGCAGGCCACTGGATATCCTTAATACAAATGAAAACGTGCCGAGTTCCATCACCAGGGAGCTTCTGAATTCATTCTATGCCTCGAAGCAAGTTGTTTTTGCAAGTAATGCTCTGCTTCTGGATCTGTGTGAGGCTTCTGCCGCCGGGTTGCTCTTTTTGGTATCATAACTCACTGTTCAGATTAGACAGAATTTCCTCCAGCTCCATGTTAGTTTGTGCTTCTGGTGTCCTGATAACAAAAAAAAAAAAAATTTAAATATTTTATACAGCTTTATTTTTTGGTGAATAAAATCAAGTCAGAATGAAAAGATGAGTTATGTGGGGAATACAAAGAAGAAGAAAGTGTGTGATGACTCACATGCTGTTGTTGTAGAGGACAGGAGGGTACATTTCACCCTGGTTAGGCATAGGGGCTTCGGGGTACGTCGGCGCAAACGGAGCAGCAGGGTGAGTGATGGGACTGTACGGAAAGTGTCACCCAGGTTAAATATTACTGCTATAATATTGGTTTATTTAAAAGTTTTAAGAATATGATTTGGTGTAAAAATCATAGACTGGAAGCACAAATTTTTCTTTTACCCCAAATGTCTACATTCGCCCTGGAGGCTACTGCTGTGTTCCGGTTTAAAAGGTAATCTCCAATGGCATTTCAAGTTTGTAAGCTTTATCATATAAAGCATATGAAAAGCTAACGTACAGACCTGTACCGCGAGCGTCAAACGTATAGTATAATCCGTGTTAGAGATGTAACCAAGTCAGTTGTGCTTTTTAGAACTCATTTTAAAATCATTTCATCCTGTAATCGATTTGACCGCAATATGTTTTTGCTAAGAGAAAGAAAAAATCTTAAGATGATCTGGAGGATTTTAAAGTGTATGCGATATCTTCTTTGTAAAGTAAGCAGTTTTGTAAAACAGCATGTTGAACATCGAACTATAGGGAACTATAATATTAACTGCTTTACTTCCATATTTCTGTAAACCTCTGCTTTCAGACTTTGATATATAAAGCCAAAGGTTATACAGCGTTCGATATTACTTTCTAGAACTGTGTTCTTTGCTAAAATAATTTTATTATTACTTTAAGATCTTTAAAGATTTATTACAAAATGGATGAATAAAATACAAAATTACTTTTGGATAATTGACACCACTTAAGGATAAACGTTTTGATTTTCATCAAATGATTTTATCATCAGACACAAATATACATACACATACACATATAAATATACATTTTCATGTCATTTCATTCGATTACATAACTTAGATCACTTAAATCACAGTTTCATTGACCCTTTAATCATGTCAGCATGTATGTGTACTACAGCAGATAAACAAAATGTGTTTGGACACCCAAACATTACATAGCATCACTCTTACTCTTATAATATATACACCTTCACACCTCTGGAAAAGCTTACCACTGGGTAGGGGTTTAAGGATTTGCAATCATTCAGCTACAAAATAATTAGAGGTAGCAGATACCACCACTAATGGAGGAGGATCTGTCAGGAACACTTAAGTTCTTCCAGAAATCACATACTTTAATACTATATAGACGGCCAAACCAGGTATGTAAGGCGAGTAGTATGTCCAAATCTTCAGTATGCAAATTACACTATGCAAAAAAAGTTCTTGGATGACCTACCAGTCCTACTCTTTGCATACGATGTAGACATTTGCTATCCTATACACTGAGAAATAGATGACTATTAATTCTTTAAGATATCTCTTAAGTGCTTTAAGTGGATTTAAATGCCTAAAAAGTATTGCTACTTGTAGTCAAATTAGAGAGCAATGCATTTTAAACATTATCCAGCTTTAAATTCACACTGTTGTCATATGATATGTGATATCACATGTCACGTGTGAATATCAAAATGGCGGATTTAATACATCCAAATTTTATTAATACTACCTGTAACCATACTATATAGAACGTACTTGTTTAATGGTGAAGAAGTACGTACTTACTAAAATATAGTATATACTAAACAAGTAAAGAGTCTGAGTCTTCATGGAGCCCAGGGGCTTTGTGCACAGGTGCATTGTCATGCTTGAATAGAGTTTGGGTGTTTTAGTTCCAGTGACATAACATCTGTATATGTATATTGAGATGTTTTAGACACTGTGTGCCTGATGTAGTTTTGGGTGTGATTGTAAGGTGAAACTTTGTATATATGATTATATACAAATACAGTTACAACAGAATAAAAGCAAGATTTTACTGTGGTAATATGCATCAATGGGTCGTTATTGGCTTTCTTTTAGTTGCATGTGTAAGAGTTATATGAAAAATCATACTTACTTTTGTAAGGGAAACATATCCTGCGGCCTGCGGCAGAAACAAAAACACATTCATTAAACCGTGACCTCAAACAGGTTCCGATGTTATGTTTAAGTTAACGTAGGAGGGAAAAATCTGCTATTGACAATCTGACTTGTGTTTGGTGGTTAAATCTTGCAAGCAGGATAAGTAAGATGTTATAAGATGTTTTTTCTTTAAACACTAACACTGAAAAAATGTTTTGCAGCCTGAAGAACATTACACAGACCAGGGCTCTTAGGCACCAACCACTCGAGTAAGTGTCTGAGTGAAGTGTGTCTGATTAATTATGTAGATGCAGAATGTTTTCTTTATTGAGAAAGCTGAGGTATCATGATGGTTCTGCACATCCGAAACTAAAAGCACACAAAGACTTCAGATCTGCCCAATCACTGCTTCAGAACATATTCATTTTATATCAAAATAAATCTATGATTTTTTGTAAAGGTTTTTAAAAGAAAACTAGTTTAACTCAGCCAAAACAAGACACAGAACATCTAACTGTAATTGAACATACAGCTATTTGTATTATTTTCTGTAGTATATCAGTAGGAAATATCAGTTTACATTTCCAATTCCATAGGAGTGAGTGTGAGTGTGTGTGTGGCCCTGTGATGGACTGGTGACCTGTCTAGGGTGTACTTCTCCTGCCTTTTGCCCTTTCAGAGATGGCTGGGATAGACTCCAGCAGATCCCTGAGACCCCGAATTAGGGAACAAATAAATTAAGAGTTTTCTTAATATCAGAAAATTAGAAAAAAAAAAAATTATTATTATTATTGTTATTATTATGATGATTATTATTTCATATATTTCATTATTTATGATCCCTGAAATAATCTCAAGAGAATAGCACTGTTGAGAGATCACAGATTCACACTTGTGTAAATCTAAAGGCTGTATTTGGTCCCGCTCTCTGGGTAGTAAGAGTGACATTATTTCTCATCTTTTCATCAGAATAGTGTATAATATATATGAAAAAAGGATGAAGAGAATGTTCCTATTTTTCTTTTTGATTTGGTTTGCAGTCGAGGAAATGGCTGACAATCAAATTGGGAGGAATATTAAGAAAATTTGTTATTAAAAATGATCTTACTGAAACCCGATGTATTCCTATTAAAAAGACTATTCATGTTGGATGATGTGATACTCACTGGTCCACCACAGTAGTGAGCTTGAAGGGCAGGTATCCGTCCGGATTTGGTGCAGACGAAGAAACTGTGGGAGAAGAACGAGCGTTAGGTGTCATATGGAAATCTTGAAGTGATACTTATGTAACCAGGTAAAAAAACGTTTAAATCTTTTAACACTGAGACAGAATTTATATCGGACTGACGTTCAACATTAGTCTAGTAATGAAACGGTGGGCTTCACCATGGACCAAACTGTAGCTTAGCCTTACCAGGTGCATTTCTCAGTTTCTTCGTTTTGTCTTCTTTGATCTTACACCATTACAAATGTTATTATTCTTTTCAATTTATTTCTTTTGGTTTTTTTTAAAAATACATTTCTCGTCTCCCCTTTAAACATCTTTCTTTAAACATGCTATGCTGTTGATAGCATTAAGCTGTAAGCAAAGGAGAAATGATATATTACAGCACAGTTCCACCTAAATGCTATGCTTTTGTAACAACAGACTGGAGAAGAACCACACTGGATCTGATGGCATCCACAAACGTTTGGTGCTTTAGTAAAGACCAAACTCAGACGCTAAAACATCAATGTCAGTGCATAAATCTACCGGAAACAGAAGACCAAAGAAACCTTCCCACCTGGCGATATGCTATAGTTCTGAAATTTAGATTGCTGACACTATAAATAACAGAGAGATGTTCTCACACATTACTAACTAAAAAAACCTCATATATTTCTGATATCCTGTGTGCTATTTTTACATGTCAGGAAGTAAAAATAAACAAAGACACTGATGCAGTGAATAAACTCGCTTGAACACAGACAGGCTGTCAGGGACACAAAACATTTGATTCACTAAAAAAAAAAAAGGGAACTGGTGACATAATGAGAAATATTAATAAAAAAATGTTTAATGTTTTGAGTAAAAGCTAAAACAGCTACAGACGTATGACTGGTATGGAAATCTGTTTTTAAATCAGTTCCTCATTTAAATAGTTTCTGACAACAGTATGGGTGGAAACTGGTGTGGCTGCATGGTATTAAAATAATTTTCTTTTACATTGCATTTCCTTCTTGCTATTCATTTTCCTCCTGTTTTAATGATTCTACATGTAAGTAAATAAAATCTTTGAATAAGATTCGAAATATTCCGGATGCCTGTTTACATGTCACATGATCTATTCATTGCCTTTTGGTTAGAATTATTTTGTGCCATTATTTTAACTGCGTCGTCTAATCACAGTAGTTATAGCCATTCTGTTGCTCATAAGCACGTAATTGGTTAGTATGCGCTGTTGGTAAAATCTTTAATAAATGTCAGTGCGCGAGAAGTGGAGCATTTCTATAGCGATGCATTACTACGAGCTTTCAAGTTCCTTTCATTATTTTATTTAGATTAGATTTATTGTAATCAGAATACAATGCATTTTTAATTTACGTTTTAGACATCAGATTAGTAATAACTGTGTCATATTTTTCCATGCACACTTGCCTGTATAATATTTTTTGAATGCTTCATTTTTTGGCGTAAGTCGTGGAGATTGTCCTGGTCCGTGTGAATAAACCTGAGAGATCAAACTGATGTCCCGAATCCGATCACCAAGGCCAACCGAGTCCAGGTCTTTTTTGGTGAATGGTTGGATGTTCTGGATTTTTCGGCATCCAGCTAAACATAGACAGATCGTTTAAATGTTTTTTTTTTTTGAATGCGATAGTAAAATGACATCATTGATCACACATGTCAACAAAAAGGGTGATAAAATTGGGGCCAAGCAAAGAAAAACATGATTGACTGAAGCTAACACATATTGGTCTACATTTTACAGTATACGTACTATCGCTGAGGCCGACATATGCAATAGTGATGCCGCCAATTTCAGAGTCACTGAAGCGAAGCAGGAAGGTGCCAGTGGGTTGGTTTTGTAAAATAACGTGAAGATGCTGCTTCCCAATAAAACCAAGGATTAGCCTGCAGTGGACAACAACACAGATTATTAAAACATGATGATTTTCTGTTAAATTTGATCTAAAGCTTCTCATACCCGTCACTCCAGTAGGCCTTCAGACATTTTTTAGTTAGTTCAATCACTCCCTCAAACCACTGCCAGAAAGTGAAGTTTCGCCCAGGCAGAACTTCCTGTCACAGAAATGGTAAGATATTAAATCTATGACTGCTTATGATCTCATGGTATGTGTGTGTGTATACATAGATGATAATAGCAGAGAAAAGATGACTGAAAATCTTTTTTGAGCTCAATCTTTTACGTTAACGATACCTTATGTACACACTGTGTGAGTTATAACACTTTTCATAACTCAATCAAAAGCAAATCACATTTTTTATATTTACATTTACAGCATTAGGCAGATGGTTTTATCCACAGCGACTTACAGTTTTATTTATACAACTGAGGAATTGGAAGTTAAGGGCTTTGCTCAGAGGCCTGGCAGTGGTAACTTGGTAGTGCTGGGAATCGAACCCAGATCTTCCAATTAGCAGTACAACAACTAAACCACTAGGCTACCACTGCCCCACATTTTGTAAAACCGCTGCCCAAAATCAGGCCCAAGTGCCACTGCTAATAAATCTAATAAGTTCAAGTCATTTAAGAAAATCTATTGCAACTGAATTTATAGGCTTCCTCAATTTAAACCTCACTGGAAGGATATGGACAATCATTTAATCAAATATATGCTATCAGACGAAATGGCTGTCTTAGTCATATTCTTTATATCATCAAAAATATGTATTTATTGACTAGAATGATATTAAATTAATGTGTAAAGACAAAAGAAATGATTTTAAAGTTAAGAATTGCCCTCGAGCAAGGCCCTTAACCATTTCTGCGAAAAAAACATCTGATAAATTCCATAAATGTAAATATATTGTAATTGCAAATAAAAAAGGTTTTACAGACACTACTGCACATGTGCACTGACACTTTATTAACAACACACATTGTACCTTGTTGAACTGAGCCCAGGATACTGGTGTGCTGCTGAAATCTTCTAAATTATCGGCCTTGTCGAAGATCTTCTGAGCGAGACAGTGCAAGTTGACTCTGTCTAAGGCGTGTGTGGTCTGAACCTCAGACATAAACTTACAGCTCAGGGCCTCAGACATCTGACTCCAGGTCACTCGATCAGGCACCACAAACGGGATCCTGTTCTGTGGACACAACAAAAAGCTCACCACTATATTTTAATTTTTGCGATGTTGTTTTGCGATGTTGCGACTGTTTAAGTCGAATTTAATTAATGCACGTGCATTCTGCATGGCCATGAAATTTCAACTCTCACAACTTTTTTTTTGCTAATCTGACCATTTACTGTAATGACCCAAAACACGCCCAGAACATCCTCAATCACACTTCCTTGTTTCTTATTTTGCAAAAGATGCAGACATGTTTCATGTGATGCTCATGTTTCATATTTAACAAGAAATCTTACTGCAAAGCAAAGCATGGATGTTCATCAAGTAAGCTGAGGAAAGCTGTTATACAACATTCTGCAATTCGCCTGAAATCATTGCAACATGCATTGCACCTTTTTAGAATATTAACCCACAACAACAAATGCCTTAATGATAACGCTTTGTAACATGCTGTCATTATCTGAATGTAGCTAAATTTTATGACAGGGTATAAACAGTGACACTGTCTTATGTCGAGCCACATTACATCATCCTGTTGTTGATTATTTTTACCCTAAACGTCTGTGGTTTATCTACTGTAGTTTGTGCTACTTACAGGTTCAGAAAAGGCACAGTCCCATATAATGGTGGCCATGGCATTGTTCTCCTGACTGCCATGTACAATTACGACAACAGGAAGTGAGATCACCTAGAAGAGCAAAAGAATAAACAGTCACACCCCCCCCACAAGTCGGATATAGTTTTAAAAAAATCCAAAGGTTGAATCTAAAATCTAAGAATTGACGATGTATCCTTGAGGTTTGTGTTTTCGAAGAGTTAAAATAAAAAGGTATTTTCAATTATTAAACCCCTTCAAGACCTTCCACATGACAATTTCGGCAGAGCTTAATATTTTAATATTTTTACATGCCATATTTCATCAAAAAACAGTTCGCATTGATAAGGAATATCTATAGGAAAAGTGGGTTAGAGACCTCAAATCTATAAAACGTGCGTTTTACACAATTTGTGTAAAAATGACGAAACAGAAACTTGTTGAAGGCTTTATCTAAATGTGGAACGTCTCTTTATTTGCATGCAAAGAATTTCTTTCGTTTCTATTGACTCTTAAACAAAGACAAACGGGCACACTGGCTAGGTCTTAGGAAGAAAAATCTGCAAATCAGTACGATTGTGAAACAGCGGTGAAGAATAACAGCCCTTGAGCTAAATTGTAAGTAAAAGCAGATCATTTTGATTCTTTTGATTTATTTCAGCATCTAAAAACATGTCTATTGTACTTATATCAAAATCTGGTTCCCGGTCACCTTTTTTGTAACTTCAATTAGGATTTATTGTGCAAAACATTACAAAAATGTTACATATGATAGGGAAATAGTAGCACAGTGGTTAAGATGCTGGGCTGCTAACCAGGGGATTGTGGGTTTGACTCCCAGCACCACCAAGTTACCACTGCTGGGCCCCTAAACAATTGTTATACAGTTGTATAAATGAGATAAAAATGTAAGTCGCTCTGGAGAAGGGTGTCTGCTGAATGCCAGAAATATAAATGTAAATGATGCAGATGGGTAAAGCAAATAATAATAATGATAAATAATAATAACACAACAAAAAATGCAAAGCTACCTGGATGCTGTAGGGATTGTCACAGCCTGTAATAGTTATCTCTGTAGTGAAAAGCAAAGCAAACTTCTCCTCAGTTACTGACTCCGAGCCCTTCCTGTCTGCACGCTTGATTTTCCTGATGGACTGTAGGGAAAAAAGCAATTACCAACACAATTTTGGCAAATTAAATATTCTTATAACTAATTTTGGGTAATAACATTACTCAATAATGTTTTCAGCATGTTATAAAAAAGGGAGGTTGTGTTGGACGAACCATGTTTCTGAAAGTCGCACAAGTGCTCTTGCTGGTTGTGTTGTGTTCCAAGATGGCGCTGCTGTTAATTAGGTCTCCGACATTCTCACTGAAAAGAAAAAAAAATTGTTCAGAGGGAAAGCTCCTAACCATGAAGTACAATGATTACACACGAGCAGCATAGGAAGATCTATGGCTTTATGCACAACAGTCATTTTAACACTATATACAAATAATAAATTATTACTAACTATATGGACAAAAACAGTAGATGTAATTAACACCAGTCAATCTAAAATGCGTGTTGTAACTCCCTTTATAGCACTACCTCCTTTTTTAATAATGTTTTGTTGTGATTTTAAAAAGTTGCTTTTCCTGTTTTGCGTCAGCGCAAATAGACAATTATCTGCGTTCAGAATGGACTAGAACATTGCCTGCACCCAAGACCTCACCCGATATTGGTGTCTAATCTCACTAATTGTGTCTGTATAACTACAATCTTTCCACAGCCTAGTGCACACGCAGTTCCTGGAGGGCCAGCACCCCGCAAAGTTAATTGCAGCTAATCGAGCTCATCAAATCTTTTAGGCTTGTTAAAAAAAATCCATGTTTTGTGGTTTGGAATAAGGTTGAAACTCTGCATGTGTGGAAGGTGTTCTGAGACTAAATCCGAAATAAACGTTTAAAAAAAATTGGCAGGTGTCTCCAAATTTTAGCTATATACCGTATGTATATGTTAGAGATGCACGCTAAAAAGACGCAGAAATAGAAGAGGAAGACAAAAAAAGGGTCAAATAAATGTTCTAAATAAGGAAATAAAAAAAATGTAAATGTTGCAGCAACATTTATAAATCATAATTAATCTTAATTATAAATTGAAAACTTGCCTAAACTAGTAATTCCAGGTTAGACATGAGAATAAGAAGTCTCGAATCAAATGTGGTGCTTTAAACACCCTAGATATTGGTGGGTAAATACATTCAGGGTTTGAATTTGCATTTTTTTCAATAGGACAGATGCGTCACTGAAGTTGAATCAGCTGCACACATCATCAGTTCTATTGGCATTCTTTACAAATCTGAGCACATTCACAGCAGCTCACTTCCTTCAAATGATAAATCCTGTGGTAAAAACTTGTACGCAGTGTCAGCTTTTGTGGTCAGCAACAGGAAGCAAGGTGATGACAAAAAGAGCACGTTAACTTCTGAAGACTAGTACCGTTAAAGACAGAACAAAACACAACACTAGCCATTTTTTACAAAACGTTAAAAAAATGGTTCGTTTGTGTTTCCGTAAAAAAAAATTTGATGTGATGTGTTAAATGATCAATGGCAATACACTGGAAATAATGGAAATGTTTAAACTTCAACACGTGCAGCCTGCGATGGCTTCTGTCGCTCATGTGTGGTATCAGATGTGTCGTAACGAGGTATTACAACACTTGTGCTGTGGGCGGTTACCCAAATGTGCATGCTTGGATATTGCCACATATGATGTGTGTTCCGTATCCACTTATCTTAAGCTAAGAGGTATGAAGCCATTTGGGTTTGCAAGCACTTGAGACGGGTTTGTACAAGTATGTAGATGGCACTAAGGCAGTACTGGAATGTGTGTTTGGGGGATGGGGGCATCGAGGTAGATGGGCTGGATAAATAAACTCAGTTCAGTGCACTTAAGTGCTTGTTTTTTTTAACATCGCAAGCACTTTTGTAAACTGTGAAATATCTGCACGAACTGTGTATGTAAAAACAGATGGGCTTGCAAGAAGTCAATGATAAAAAAAAATAATCAAATCATGCAAAACCCTTTTAACATTTATAAATAGGGGTGTGTAAAAATATTGATTAAAAAAAGGTGAAATGTTTTTATCTCGCTGCAGGGCGGACACGTCTGAACAAAGCGAACACAAACATGCCACTCTTTAATTGCATGTACTTGCTGTGTGTCTACATTTTAAATGAACAAACATTTGTGCAGAAAAGACCCGATATGGCAACAGCACCTTAAATGACTAGGCTTTTCAGACCACAAGGAAATTACGCTTCTTGCATTTGGCAGATGCACATTATCCACAGCGAATAACATTTATATCCATTTTTTTTAATCCAAATGAGCAGCTGTAGATTAAAGGCAGTGTTTAGGATCCCGGCAGTGGCATGTTACCATCAGAAAACACACTTCATTTTTAATCTTATTACAGGTCCTTAAACACGCTCAGTGGCATTTTAGGATAAATATATGGCTTAAAAAACAATTTATACCATGTAGATAATTTCTGTTTACTAAATGACCCAAGTGTGTTTAAGGAAACGGTTTGCCTACGTTGGTATAAGCCCTTGTCTGATGTTTCTGGCCTGTGACTCGGTGATGATCTGTGCTTTCAGGAGCACCGGCTTTCCAGGAGCTACTTTTTCTCCCAGAAGATAGCGCACAGTGCTGGAGAATTTGGACTGAGTCTTGATCACTTGAGGAGGCTGCTTCTCCACCACCAAGGAACTAAGAAACCATAAAATATAATAATGATTTAACATATAAGTTGCCCCAAATTTTTTCATCCTTAAAAAAGAAAATCAACTCAGCCTGTGGCATGTCTGAGTTAAATAAAAGCATAAGCACTTAAATACACATACAAATAAATTTGTATTCATGGCGTTTGGCAGATGTTGTGCTCTATCAAGTCTCAGTAAATCAATCCTCATACTGGTTGATAGGGTCACGTATTAGGATGTATCAACAATCAGTAAAACTAGTATGGTAAAATAAAACCCAGTCCAGGAGAGAATCTATCTAAACCAGTTGTAGTCGCGTGTATCTGACCTTTGAATCAGAGTCTGCAGAAGATGGTTCAAGCTTTCCTCCAGCTTGTGAATGTGTTCGCCACTTCCATGCTCTCTTTTGACCAGCATTAGCTCTTGTCGCAAATTGCCATTTACACCCAGTAACTGTTCACACCTGCAGAGAGAAAGCAAGAGAGATTAAAAAGTGAGCAAACAAAGGTGTGGACAAAAAGGAAAACAGGTGATTAAAAAGGTGAAATGAAAGAAAAAGACAGTTGAAAGCTGATAGGTTTGATGTATTTGGTGTAAAATCCTACGGCACATGATTAAACAGGAGAAAGGTTTTGTCCTTTTAATGTTATTGTATTTTATTTTAAATTATTTGTCTATTTTAATGCCTCGACAATACTGTATGACAAAGAAAGAGCGAGGGGAAAGAGAGAGAGAGAGAGAGAGAGAGAGAGAGGGAGAGAGAGGGAGAAAGAGACTGATGGGTTTGTAAACATTGTGGTCTTGAACATTCTTAACCATTTGCTTATTCTCCCCTCACATGACTGATACCAAACAAGGAAAGCAGGCAAATGCATTCACTTAGGCCACATCATTTACCCAACCTTTTTTGTCCTTTTAAACCACTCCTTATGTTGATTTGAGGGGAAAGTGGTATTTACCCTTACAGAGATGAGCTTGTGTCACTCTGTTCAACAGGAGATGTAGACTCAGATATGCAGCTCCCTTAATACTTTTTTCTATATAGTGTATGACAATGGCGTATTTCTAAGGGTAAATATTTAGCTTGGCGAAAAGATGTCTTCGCTTATCTTGCTAAAACCAAGAGTTAAGTATCTACTTAATTATAGGAAATAAACCTCTCCAATCAGGAGAGCTAGCAACATCAAAGACTTAACCAATTCAGACTGTTTGTGCCCCCCTATCGGGCAAAAGATACAAGACAAACAAGACTACACAAACAGCTTCTTCCCCAGAGCTGTAGCCTGTATTACCCCCTCACACAACTGCTAATGATCCAAGATGTTAACCCCACCCTTTTCTTTCCTTCTGCACCGAGTTGCAGCTAATGTACTGAACACTTTACACCGAGGACTGTATTATGATTAGTATAATCCATGCAATATTTCTCTATTTCCAAAAACATCTGTTTTGCACTCAAAAGTCCCACTGCACATTGGAAAGTGACTACAGAGTGGATTTTCTTGTCCCGTCCCGTCCCGTCCCGTCCCAATCCCTGAAGAATGACTCCTGTTCCCCCTCACTCCCACCTTCCACTGAGTCTTATTTAATAATGTGTAATAATGTGCTGCAGCTGCCGGATGGAGTTTTTACACCATCTTTTTCAACTCATAACTAAAAAATTTAAACTGTCCAGAAATTAAACGATTAGGGTTGGCCCCCTTTATATGGAAAAATAATAGACGCCTGCCGCAGCAGGGGCCAAATTCTTTGGAGCCACTATGACAAAAGGTGGAATAGAGTTCAAACAGTGATAAATAATAAATTAAAGAAAATAAGACTAATGCTTATAGATATTACAATAGACCATCTTTTATTAAAATCAACAGATAAAATAGACAGATGCACTTAGTCTCTTATCACAACTTAACATAGTTCTCTAATGCTCATATTGTCATACACAGGTATCATAACAACGAGCAATCGAAAGTCAGACCACAAAAAGACCTTAAAGGAACTTGTGAGGCTAGAACAATGTGTTAGATTTGAACCATATTTTATTAACTTATTAAATTAACAGATCCATAACATATTAACTGCTGGGTTCACATTGGGTCACGGATTCCACTAAGTCAGGTAGTAGTTTTAGAACACAAAGGTGCAAACTATATACAAAATAACAAAACAACAAGGAGACGGCTCGCGTTGCGCCCACCATGCCAAGGACTATGCGTCCCATGCCAGAGACTGGTTTTGTTGAGTCTGCCAATGTCAAAGACTACGCGTCCCATGTCAGAGACGGGTTTTGTCGAGTCTGCCATGTCAAAGACATTCCATCCCATACCATAGACTGGTTTTCTTGAGTCTGCCAAGTCAAATACATTCCATCCCATGCCAGAGACTAGTTTTGTTGAGCCTGACATGTCAAAGACTATGCATTCCATATCAGAGACTAAGAGTAAACCCACGCAAGCACTGGGAGAACATGCAAACTCTACATACAGAAAAGGCCCTGCCCGGGAATCGAACCCGGGACCTTCTTGTTGGGAGGCAACAGTTCTAATTACTTAGCTCCTGTGCTGCCGTACAAAATAAATACAACAGTGATTTGTTAGAGTTTTGTTGAATAATATTAATTAATTAATTTAACAGGACATCTGTTAGAAACATAAAATTAATAAAAATGTAATTAAATGTTCCATTTCAAATAGGGTAATTTTTTATTTTTTACTTTTCCAACACTGATTATTAGTGCATTAGCTAGACATTTTAGAGAAATTTTATTATATGACTAAAATTACAAAATTCTTTTTGTTTTAAATGATTACAAAAAATTGGAAAGCTTTTCTGCTAACCTATAAAGCTTAGAGTTAAGAAAATACATTAATATATAATATATTAATATGTTGCAAATGAATAAATAGTTCTTAAATAAAAACAATGATTGGTTATAGCTAACTTATGTAAGACAGAGTGTCAATAACAATAACAGTATTGTATTAATACAGTCCCATGCAAAGCAGATCATAAGCACAACCTCTTTTTAGCTAAAATGCTTAGAGTGGCTAAACCGGAGCGTTTGAGCTTACCAAGTCTGCAAAGGGAGGAGATTTTCATCAAAGCCATGCCCAATGGTGGAGCGGAGCTGCTCCCAGCGCCAAGACTTAATACGATGAATAAGACGAGTTTGGCACTGCTCCAGATTACACACTGCATCCTGCAGCAGCTGCAGACGTGTCTGTGTATTCGCACACACAAACACACACACAAAACCACTCCATTCACATAACAGAACTAAATTCTGCTGTTTGTGCCAAAGTCTGTCTCCAAGATACACCTTAGTAAAAAGCAAAATAGTGCTTAGTGAAAGGTCAGCTGTGTCTGGTGTTTACCTTCGTAAAGTTTTGATAACTCCATTCCAGCTTTGCTATGCGATTCTGTTTGCTGACCAGATCTGGCTGTTTGACTTCCATCTCATTCTGGCCTGTGCAGAAATACATAAAGATTGATCGCAAACCATATTTGGGACACAACAAACAGAAATGGGATTTGGACCGTCTGATAGGCCACAAACACATAGTAGCATGTGTATTAATTAGAGATGCACAATATGAACATTTTTTTTAACTAATACCGATAAATTGTTTTTTTTGCCAATATGGCAGATTTTAATGCAGATACCAACAAACATTAAGTTCATATTTTTATAATTATATTATATTATAATTTTCCATATAATCTGCAGTTTGTGCACCCAGGAGTATAGAAAATCTTAGATGAGCTGATAAAACTAAATTTTAGTAGCTCTGGTCGAACTATAATAGCAAACATCAGTTCTGACTTCTTAAATGTTTTTGCTTTGTGTGTAAAAACCCAATAACAATTTATTGTAATCGGCCATTGTATCAGGAAGTCGACAGCCCAATGCATTATTTCCGTTCTAAATTGATAAAAAAGAAGCCCAATTAATCTAGGTAAGAACCTAATCTGGCAACAGTGGACGAGAAACCATCCAATTGGCAACACTGGCTGCAGTCACATGCACTTGGAAAGCGGGATAATTCCTGGATAAATCAGGACTGATTGATTGTTTTTATCAGCAAAAGTATTTCATTTAAATTTATCAGAGCATATACACTCATATTGCCTGATAATGTATCTGTCCGATAAATATCGTGCAAACCTTGTATTAATCACTAATTCATTCTGACTAGCCCATTACACCATTTTTATCAGTATTTGAAGAAATCAGTCTAAACTCTTCATGTTTGCCCAAGCTGAGTCAACAAAACAATAGATTCTCAGGATAGGTATTCAGGGGACCCCATAAAAGTAAAGCCATTTTAAAATTAGAATGTAGTTTGAATTTTTGTGTAATTCTTACATAATGTCGACAATAATAATGCGATTTGGAATTTTTTTAATTTCAGTACTTCTGTAACGTTTCTAAACAAAAAACCATAGACACTTTTGTTGATTGACACCTCCGGTTAGTCTATTGTCAGACCCCAACATAATGGATCAATCTGACACAAGGATAGGTTCGGACACCTGTTAGAAAAAAAAAAGGCCTGCACTGGTTACCAGACCTGGTAGCTGCTTTGGCATTGTGCTTTTATACAATAATTTTTAGTACAGGAGTCACCAAACTCTCTCCTGGAGGGCGGATGTTCTGCAGAGTTCAGCTCCAAATCTAATCAAACACAACTGAACTGGCTAATTAAGGTGTTGCTAGGTATACTTCAATCTCACAGGCAGGTGTGTTGAGGAAACCTTAAGATAAACTCTGCAGGACTGCAAATCTCCAAACCATGTCTGGTGACCCCTGATTTAGTATATCGTCTTAGCCTCAGGCTGAAAGATTAAGGCACATAATACACACAATTGGAAACCCTTTATAGTGATTGGATTTTCAGGATTTCTGAGGGTCATGCGATTTTGTGTTCCAGACTTATTACTTAGGACTAATGTTTGATGTTTGATTTCACACTGGTCTGTATTTTTTTATAATGATATTAACTTTACATTTTAGGCCCCTAAACATGGTATGGTGAATAAAAACTTGGTTTCCTTGCTGCTGTCAGTCTAAAGATCTAAGATCGTCTATGAAAAGCTGCTGCAATTGCAGGTTTTTTCCCCTGTCAAACAGGAACTACACTGACATTGAAAACCAGAATTGACTGTTTCAATAGGTGGATTACGGCAGTCATAGTTTTATTTAAATAAACACTACTACCCCACTAGAGCTTTGACATACCCAGTATTCAGTCTATGGTCTTTTAGTAGTATCTCTGTAGTGTTTAATAATATTCCATGCTCACCTGATTCGTATGCGATGATTCGGACTTTGAGTTGATCCACCACTTCTCTGTCCAGCTCAGCTTTGGTCTTTAACTCACCAGATTCAGCATTCAGGTCCAACCAGCCATGTTCATCTCCCTCTAACTTAAACCTAACAAACAAAACCAACAAATACATCTAATCCATAACTGTAGGTGTCTCTTTGGTTTAATTAGCATGGAAACAAAGCTGTGCCTGCTGTCAGGCATTACATTTGTTTTAAATCCGCATAAAAATTTATACTCCTACTACAGGGTTGGCGTCGAAGGTTGGACACTCGTGGGCCATGCCCCCCCAAAAAAAGGTTGTTGTGCTACACGTTTATTTAATTAATTTAATATACATTAAGAATAAATCAAAAAATTAAACACTGAACTTTGCATGATTTTTATTTGTTTAATATTTTATAAAAATATACTTGTTTCTCTAATTGGTTGCATTGCCTCTTATGCGTCTTTAGCATATTGATGTGTACGCGGAGTAAAGCCTTTAACTTTTTTTAAACAGGTAAGCTTATGCGGTAATTAAATTTACATAAGCTTAATTGTGACATTGGCTATTAGAACATTATCACAGCATATAATCACACTGTTCTGTTTTAGTTGTGACATCATTGTAAAATTAATTATTAGTTAGTAATGAGCCGACAGTCTGTACCAGCTGTATATGTGTGTGCAGGCACTGTATTGGTTGTTTTGTGTGCCACCTTGTTGGAAGCCGCATGCCCAAGTTAGTTACGGTCTGGCGCCATCTCTGTCCTAAAATTTTTTTGACTACAGGTTTTACTTTCATTTGCCTAATCTGTAGATTTAATAATCTACTTGTAACTACAGTTAATGTATATTTCTATATATTACTAACATAGGTAATGAAATTGTTCTCAAATCCACAAATTCATCTTAAGCCTTTTGTTAACCACAAATATCAAAACCCACACTGCTATCTTAAACCTATTTTTTCTTAAAAATAAAAAAAACGCTTAGCTCTGCTATCTCATTTATATCAGATAAAACCATGCAGTCAGTAAACGATCCTACTCCTGCACTAACCTCTATTCTATTGTGCCTAACCAGTTTATGCTTCATCAATTTTTACCCTTCCTTTTTCTTATAGGTACAATTTAGGTGTACTATCATAAAAAAGGAACAGAAGCCAATTATTACATGATTTTATGTCCCTCTGGGTCTTTAGCATCAGCTGTTAGGATAGTGGTTCCTACTGTGATGTTTTCTGGGATGTTGACATTCACAGTAGCTAGATTGAACATTGGAGGCTCGTCTACGTCGACCAGCTCAATAACAACGACTGTGCTGGAGCGATTGTCATACTCCACCCCCTGGATCAGTGGCTCAGGATTACGGGCATCAATCTGCAGCTTATAGGTCGACTGAGCTTCATAATCCAATGGCTAGAAAAAACAAATTAACATGAAGAAAGATGGGAACGAATGTTGATCAAAAAAGAAATCAATAAAAAGACATAGGGAAAACATAGGGAAGCATATCAAAACAAAGACTGCTAAAGTCAGCTCCATCTGTAAGCCCAGTCTATCTACCTGTGCTATATAGATTCTTCCTTCTCCAGTGGCATCATCAACTTCAATGGCAAATAGACGGTCAGGATCTCCTGCACTGATGTGGTATTCTACCTTAGAGCTGCCTGTCCCTGGATCATCAGCATCTGTAGCTTTAATGGTTAGCAGAGTGGTCCCCAGTTCAGCTAATTCTGGAACGCTGTATGTCCCATACTGCACCCACCCACAAGGTCAACAAACAGCCAAATCAGTGCAACAATAAAGAAAACCCAAATAAAACACAATCAAAGAAACAAATACTACTTACATCATTTTTCTCAAAGACAGGGACCTCGTTATTGAGATCAATGATGATGACGAGAACATCACACTCTGTGCTGTAAACTAGATACAAACAGAAGTAGTGAAGAATTGACTTTTTTTTATTAGCGCTGACAACTGATCCGAAGATCCGGCCAACATCGACAAAACAATCCTGGATCAGATATCAGAGGAAACATATCAGATATCACATCCTGTAACAAATGATTAAGATTTTTAATAAATTTAGAAACAGTATTTTTATTTTAAAACTTACATCTGTTTTACTTTATTATCTTTAGGATATTTATGCTAAGGGTTTAACTGTGAACTACGTCAATATAAAAAAAACATGAAACGCTAGTATTTTTTTAACTAAACCAATATCAATACCAGAGAAGAAAACGTGGTACCTTACACTTACAAGTGACGCAACAAATTATTTTTTTCCACATTTGTAATTAGCTTTTAAATCAACTTACTAATAAAACTACCGTTTAAAAACTACTCATTTAATTATACTTCTAATACAAGGTTAGTATTTACACTAGTATTTAAGTTTTCGTTTGTTTATATTGGAAATCTGCCCATGATTTTAGAAGCTTGATTCTTTATTTAAGGGATAAAACTTGAAGGAAATGTGCTTCTATGACATTTTTAAAAATAATCTACAGGCCACCACGAGATGAGTGCTATTACCTCACCTCCATCTGTAACTGCAACCTTGAGTTGATATTGAGGCACATCCTTTCTACGGAAGTTATGTTTGGCCACTTGGATACTTCCACTTGCTTGGTCAATGTAAAACATTCCGTCAGATGGGTTGGTGGGACTCTGGCTCAAAAGCTTGTAGGTCAGCAATGAGTTTTGTGTGTTTTCCTTATCTGCATCATGAACCGATAGATCTCCGACATGGCTATCTAAGAAACCGACAGCAAATAAACTGATGAAGAGTTAATATTTATCGTAATTTATACATGTGAATAAGTATGTATCTTACCAATTTCCTGATTCTCTTGCACCTCAAAGATCGTTTCAGTATTGGGACATACAGGAGCGTTATCATTTACATCTCCCACCTCAACATGGATCTCCATAGGAGATTCCAGCTCAACACCTTGTTCATCAACAGCCAAGATGACCAGAATGTACTAATGCACATACAATTACATTCAAACACAGAGATGTAATACACCAGCAACTCTGTACTGACCAATCACAATACAGTAATAACTGAAAATAATGCTAATAGGCTTGTGACAGTGAGAACATGTTTCCACTGTTTAACTGACAAATTGCAGGGTGGTAGACTAAACCTAAACCCCCTGCATTCATTTATTTTATACAACTGATCAAATAGGCATTTAGGGTCATGCTCAGGGGCCCACCAGTGGTAACGTGGTGGTGGGAATCGAACCCTAAACATCCAATTAGCAGTCCAACACCTTTCGCTACCACTCACCACACTTTTAGACTTGAAGAGGAAACCAAAGGAATCCCATCAATTTTTTTTTTTAATTGTTCTAAAATATATATTTATGTTTTGTTTTAATCTCTTTTAAAATTGTAGAGTAATTGGTCCAAAAACATTATAGAAACTCAGTACAAGTACAGTTTTCAGCGAGGATGTTACTCAGAGTGGAAAGAGCTGAGATACATTTACATTATTTAGCAGACACCCTTATCCAGAGTGAGCGTCTCATTATTAAACAGAAACAATAATGCTATGTTGAATCACAAAATTGTAACCAAACATACAATACAGAATATCTACAACATTACCATGTCTTTGCCCTCTCTGTCCAGTGGCTCAGTGACATAGATCTCTCCATCTTCAGTGATAGTAAAAGGAAATGGAATTTCTTTTTCCTTCTGCAACATCCTGTACACTGCATTGGGGTCATTGGAACGCACCTAAAACACACAGACGCACACACAAGGGTGAAAATATTAATATTTTGAATTGAATTAAACTTGTATTCCAGGTTATAATATGTTTTTCCTGTTGAACTAAAACTGACCGAGGCAATTAGTTTGGGATATTCCACTGCTAAATTCTCAGTGATGACGAGAGGTCCAGGATTAACCCACAAATTTGAAGTTACAACAATATTGACCCTAGCAATGCTGCTCAGTGCAGTCGGGGCCCCGTCTAAATCCGTCACTCGCACAATTAGGATGTAGTCCGGATCAAGGATGGCATTCAGTTGCCTGTTTTCTGCACACAAATGTTAACAAATACAAAAGTTTAAAACCTAATTCAGAATTCCCCACAGAAAAACATGTGATTAGAACAATTTAGGGATTATTCGATATGGTTAACAAAAAATACAGCTAAGTTTGTATTTGTAGACTATTATCTAATAAATAACAGTTTTGATTCAGTATTTGTAAAGCTGAGATTTTATACTCTATACTATTTTTAATAAATACATTAAACCATCTTTTTGTCATTAGCCAATTAAATGGCATCATATTGTAGCCCTCAGGTATCTTATAAGATGATCCTGCTCTAAATCAAACCCTTCCTATCCCCACTGTTTATCCAAGTTTTTTAGTAAATTAATTAGGCTGTCAAACAAAGTAAAAATATTTACTTGTCTACATTCTGTAACCACAATCATTGACGGTAACAAAGATTGCAGTAAAACCTCAGTAGCATTCAAATGCTTTGACAGCAGAGTAAAAATTTTAGAAAAGTACTAAAATCTAAACTGGTATTAGGGATCAGTCTAATACCAATGCTCATTTCCTCCTACTTCAACATCTGATGCTAGGTGATACTAGGTGACATAAGCCTGATCTACACCATATATAAGCTAAAATACCGAGATGATTTTTATCTGACTATCCAATTCCAGATTTAGTCTCATTCTTACTGTCCTATGATAAACTCCACACTTCTGGAAAGGATTTTTCTACTAGTTTGTGGATTTACTCATCCGTCACAATAGTATTCCTGAGATCAGGTACAAATGTGAGGGGAGGAGATCTGGAATGCAGTCAGTGTTTATTTAAAAGATTTTTAGTGGTGGTTGAGAGTCAGAGCTTTACCACACCAACCATAACACATCTTGCTTTCTCGATGTTCAGGGCTTTTGTGCACAGGGACATTGTCATGCTGGAACAGTGTTTGGGTCTCTTACTTCCAGAAAAAATGTTATTGCTACAACATGTATAGACATCCTAGACAAACGTGTGCAAATAAAAAATTAAATGTTGCTACTATTTGTACATCTGTACATCACATTTATATCTGTTTACATTCTGGTACATGTTTACATCTCTAAATTACATATATTGTGTATCTGACTCATTTCTATTTGCACATTTTATATTCTTACATCTACATTAAATCCGGTTTAGTGTTTCTTTATTATCTGTGTTCATTGTATGTTTGTATGATTGTGTGTGCTTTAAAGAGAGAGAACCTTAATTCGTTGTACAACAGTACAATAAAATTCTATTCTATTCTATTCTATTCTACTTTAAATCCAGAAATGCTGGCTACTCAAATAAAATGAAATAAACAATGAAAAATATTATTTATAATTGTAGAGACGTGCTTTGCGAAACTAAAATATAATCCACTTCCCACTAGAACCATGCAGTGTTTAAAGTAGCGTGGCTCTGTAGTGGATGAATGAACATTTAGTGTTTCATAAAACTTAATAGAAAAAGCGAAAACAAAATGCTTATCTGAACTGATCCGCGACCTCTCTGGTTAAAAAAAAGAATTATAGTGAATAGGTTACTTATCACAGTACCACTATTACCAGCACCAAAAAACAGGTGGTAAACAACTATTAGTAATATTCTTAATGTACATCCTTTACGAAAGCGAGAAAATGTATAGATCTAGGCAATGTAGAGATGTCGGTTTATCTTGCCTTGACTTTATATAAAACTAATAACTTGGAATTTAACCTTAAAGAGTTTCAAAAACTGATAAAACAAGTCTCTTTATATCACAACTTTAGAAATAGCATACCACAGCTCTGTGTGTGTGTGTGCGTGTGTGTGTGTGTGTGTGTGTGCGTGCGTGTGTGTCTAAGGCTCGCACCAACGCGTTGAACACAAGTGAAGAAGGGGTTGTTCTCAAAAGGTATTTCATTCCTCGGTGTGCAGAATTCATTAAACTTTTTCCTTAGAACATCAACATTTCCCCGGGTTTCTCCACGGCTGTACATGACTCCAGTTCTAGCTCTCAATAAGGCAGCTCCTATAACACACACAAAAGTTACACAATCGTACAAGCACCATTTATAGACTGAAATCTAATGGTTGTCCTACCCTCATCTGTTGTGGAAATTTCCCCAGTGTGTGGGTCGATGGTAAAGAAAGCTACACCACTAGGGTTAGGGATTTGGCTCTCAATTCTGTAGCTCAGTTGAGAATTGGGCGTGTCTGGATCATTGGCATCCATGGCAAACACACGTACAAATGGAGTTCCTGCATTCAGAGAGGAAGACACAATGATAATGACAGATGCATACATATATTACAGTACTTCAAGGCTCAGTACTAGGTCCTGAAAACATATCAGCAGGTATGCCTCACCTGCAGGTGAATGCTCTCTGATAGTTCCCCCACTATACTGATTCTCAGTGAAGACAGGAGGATTGTTATTGACATCCACAACTTGGAGAACAACAGTGTAAGGTCCATCCATGATGTCACCTTCAGCTGAAAGTGCCTCAATCTATAAAAAAAAAATCATTTATAAATGTTATAAGACTACAACAAAATATAGGTTCTAAAATTGTCGTTATGAAAATCCTAACAAACCTGAAGATGCCTTAATGAGATAGCAGCTCTAATGTTAAGTGTCATCATTTCTTTATAATATAATCATATGTTTATAATGTAGACTTGCTTGCTACTGTGCTAATTAAAATGATTATGATGCTTAAACTCATAGATTTTTTCAGCACACTCAATAACACACCCAATACCGATGCAGAATGTCTATTGGTTGAAGAACTATAGAAATATAACATTAAAATGTTGTGTGGTGTCATGTCTCAACGTTGCATACAGAGTTTATTCCTTAAGATTAACAGTTGCTAAAGATGCATTAATTACTAAACAGACCAGCTCATGCGAACACCATTTTAAGAGGAACTCTTGATATAGCATAAATATTATTAATAATATTAACGAAAATTTAAAACAATAAGTAAGGGTATAAGTTAAGTCAAAATAAGTGTATTTTGATTCAGACTAATTACATTTAACTCATTTCATTTATCTATCTTTTTTTAAACAATATTTGTCTTACACTCAGGGTGTGTTTTTTTGTCTGGGCTCCATTCCAGTGCTTTTTCCAGATACAGCCAACCGTCTGTACTTATTTGAATCTTCCCTTCCGTCTCTCCACTCACACGATATGAAGACCAGCCCTCTGCTGTGGGGGATGTAAACTGGACATAAGAGTTAGCACCTTAAATTAATACATCACTAATGAATGGCTGACACTGCATGAAAATGAGCTCATGAGCACATCGGTTTACTTCAACACATTAGTCTTAGTTACAATATGTCAGCTTTCATGTCGTTAGAATCTTAAGGTTTTATACGCCCATAAAATTATAAATTCATCATAACCAATTAAAATTACTACTACTAGTACAAAATCGACTTGATCTTCGCGTACCTGAAAAATAGCATATGGTACAGGTGTGGCTTCTGGCACTTCCAGGACTTTATTACCTAATGGTCCTTTCCTTTCCTCTAGACTCGCTCCATAAGCCTGCATCAAAAACATTTTTTTAAAATTACTTAAAAAATACTTTATTACATTTTTATGGCACAATTTTTAATATAAAGCTGATTGGAATCATTTTTATGTGTAACTATTAATTGACAGTTATGAATAATTAGTCTTTAGTGATTAAATATAACAGTGAGAATGGACTTTAGTACAGTTACTGATTTACAGGAAATGAGACCACACAAGTGCCTGGTGTTAAAAGTCTGAAGTGGTTAGTTACCAAGCTGCTCTCGATATAGAACCAGCTCATCTTAAACACACACACACACACAAAACACTTACAGAGCAAACAAGAAGAGTCAGGACCAGTAGTTGTGCTCTTGCCATAATGAGAAAGAATTCCTAAATAAAGCAAAAGCAATTAGAGATTTACCAAAAGAAAAATTACATCAGCCAACAAATAACTTGACAATTGACCAAGGAAACTATGATCTCGGCCAAAATATACCTCATAATATATATTAGGTATATTTTATAATAAATATTAGGTATATTTTATAAATATACTGTGTTCTTATTATACCAACTATTAAGCCTACCTTTTTTCAATTATAATAAAACAAACAAAAATTAAACTTTATGTAAATTTTATGGTCCCTTCAAAGTGACATCAACCTCCTTCGCAAGGTCACTGTATAACTTAAATGTCCAAGCAATGACCGACTGACTTATTAAATATGTACATGCTTTGCCCTTAATGGACTAATAGTCTAATCTAATATATTAAAAAAAATACCTTTATCTTTTTTTTTAAGTAAACACTTTCTAATGATTGTCTGCAGGTATAATAGCTTACACAGTAAAGGATTCAACTTTCCATTAAAATTGTTGGTATTTAAGTAATAATGGATTTATTTTATCAGTGTGGAAATTAATCAACAGTATGATTTTGACAAATCCTTTCAGTTTTGGCTAGAACTAACAGTAGACCTGCAGTAAAAAAGCAATGGGTTGTAAGTAGACGACTTGGACACGCCTCAAGAGTGCGAGAAGGTGACTTTGAGACTCTTTCGTTCTCTCACTTTCCTTCCTCTATTTATTCGGACCTGCCTATAATCTGCACGTGCAGGTTTTTAACTCTTTTATATTCAGTGTTAAAGGAGAAACCTGACCTTATGTTAGTGAATATAAAACAATTTTGATACTGTATGAAATTGATCAAAAAAGGAACTCATGACTATTAACTCTTATACACAATGTGATCCGCATTCAGATTAAATATGCAGTCATTTATACATATTGTGTTTAAAACACAGGAAAACCCACAACAATGTCAAAATATGGCCATATCACAGGCCATATTTAATTACACACAGTGGGCTGTTTGCACTAAAAACCAAAAACATTTTCTAATATAATAATTTGTTTAAGCTACAACAATGCATATACATTTACATGCATATCTCTCATGTTAACATTTGGTAAAAATACTTCACACAAGATCAGGGCCAACTAAAACTTCTCAGGAAAGCTGTAACAAAGTCAAATCAAGATCACATCATGTGCTTTTATCATGAGAGTTTCTCTCTAACATGTACACACACAAACAATATCATTTTTATCAGCCCACTTAGGATATGAAACTAAACACATAGATAAACCATATAAAGTCAAATAAAATGTTAAATGAACACTTGAAGTATGAGATGGAACATACCTGTCAGAACAGATCTCCTTCTGGCTCAGCACTGACAGAATGAAGCCCACTAGTTTGGAGAACTTCCTGCTAGAGTGAAACTTTAACTCATTTTATTGAACCTAATCATTATCTAAAGGTTCCACTGCTAAGGGGAGTGGAGCCAAGGGCTCATGGGAGTAGAGTCCTTGTCTGTGTAAGTCAGTAAAAGTCATCTGATAAATGCAAGCTTGCAAATAGTAAAAGCAGCTATGCTAAAGCCGGGGGTCTTTTTATCACCTCAGGGTCTTGCCATAGCCGAATATTGAGAATGTATTTAAGGCTTAAATGGATATTCTTTAGGATGTGTGTTTTTTATCTATGTACATGCATCTTGAGTAATTCTGACTAAAAGGTCACAGACTTTGCTCTTTGATCTGTCACCTTTCTTTTAGCATCATTCATGTTTCTCTATTCTTTTAGACAATACAAGCCCCTACGAAGTAGTTAATAATTGAACCATCATGTACTTCCATACGACAACAGATTAGATGTGGAATTAAACTAGTTATTCCATCAACATTTAAAACCCTAATCTGCTTAGGTTTGTGTCTAATTTACTACGACACAAATACTATAATAGACAAACGTTTGTGGACACCTGATCAGGACACATACAGTGCCTTGAAAAGTATTTACAATTCTTGAACTTTTTCACTTTTTGTCACCTTACAACCACAAACTTAAATGTATTTTATTAAGATTTTACAAAAATCTTAAAAGTGTGTTGTGCATTTGTATTCAGACCCCCTGCATCAATACTTAGTAGAGCCACCTTTTGCTGCAATTACAGCTGCAAGTCTTTTGGGGTATGTCTCTATCAGTTTTGCACATCTCAAGCTAAGTTTGTGGTTGTAAGGTGACAAAATGTTAAAAAGCTTAAGGGGTATGAATTGATAATGGTATGAACCATTTAATTATATAGTTGGACTGCAAGGACTCATGGATCCTGCTCAGAAATTTAATCTCAACCCCACTTAACACATAACCCAACATTCTGTCTGGAAGTATAAATATTGAGGCTGA
>VCAZ01000094.1:625000-630000 GCA_005784505.1 Bagarius yarrelli
AGGGGTTACCAGTGTCTTTACACCTGCACTTCACATTGCTTCAGGTTTCTATAGTAACGGCTCACACACACACTCCACACATTATTTAAGACAAATATAGGAAATGTGGTTTTTTTGCTGATATTGTTCAGTCTTTGGCATCATTAAAAGAAGTCTGCGGGTTTTTCTCCAAATTGTGGTCTTATTGATAGGGACAGAGTGACTATTCGCTGCTCTTACGGCTCGCAGACATTCCAAAACGCAGCATACGATCTTCTCAAACCATTTCTAAGAAATAGAGGTTTAGTCTCACTATTTACCTGTTTAGATAGACGAGTAAAAAGTTAAACACTTCCTCTAGTGTAAAATATTTCATACAAACATCCCAGTCTGCAGTGATGCAGTGCAGCCTGTTTTTCCTTTTTAACAGGTTCTAGTTGAATTTAATGATCTGGAATTTACCAAAACAGTTCCTGTTCTCACCTCATATCAAAGTGAGAGAGAACAATTATTTATAGCACTTTCTTGTTTTTTCTCTCTCTTTCTTTTTCATTCTTTTTCTGTCTCTCTCCCTCACTCTCTCTCTCTCACCCCCCCTCGCTCAGCATACAGTTGACAATAAGCGCATTGATGTTAACCGACCATTAGCCAGTACAGTTTTTCCCTGTGCTGCTATACAAACATATTATGCACGTTTTGACCAATCAAACGCAGCCATTTAACCACTCTGACATAAATCATTAATAATAAATTATTCTGCCATATTAAAATAACGAAACTTACATCACTCCGCAGGCTGCTGCACAACCGAGAAGCTTTTTATTGCAGCCAATACATTCTACAATATCTGTCAGGTGGTGGCTATACATTAAAAAGCTTTTAGAAACACACAGCAAGGACGAAACTCAGAGACACCAAAAATCAATATTGAAATGTTTAACGTGGGACCAGTGAATCAGAACTAATAAACCGGGCCAACCAGGAAAGACTCCAGAGTGATGCACTGTAAGATCTAGAGAACCCCGAGTGATGCGCTCATGGATCCTGAGGACGCACAGAACCCTAAAGCTTTGGGAATGAGGTTGGAGTGTGCTGACCTGGGGATGCCGAGCAGGTAGTCCAATGTGGAGCTGAGCTCTTCCATACTCGTCTGCTCTGTGCATAGCGGAATAGTCAGGATCAGACCGCTGCGTCGGTCTTTACCACCTGTAGAGAACGTTAGTAAAAAAATAATTGAAGAAAGAAAAAAAGAAAGAGAGAGAAAAATGGGGGGGGGGGGGGCAAAGGAGAGCGGGATAGAGAAAGAAAGACAGAAAGAGAGAGAAGGAGAGAGAGGCTACTTCACACAAACACATATTAGTGACACGCTTATACAGAGCGAATTTTATTATGCAGCGCGAGAGAGAGAGAGAGAGAGAGAGCGAAGAGAAAGAGAAAGCGAGAGCAAAGAGAGAGAAAGAGAGAGATAGAGAGAAGAGAGCGAGCGAGAGAGAAAGAGAGCGAGCGAGCGAGAGAGAGAGAGAAAGAGAGCAGGAGAGAGAGCGAGAGAGAGCAAGAGAGAGCGAGAGAGAGAGAGAGAGAGCGAGAGAGCGAGAGAGAGAGAGAGCGAGAGAGAGAGAGAGAGAGAGAGATAAAGAGAGAGCGAGAGAGAGAGAGAGCGAGAGAGCGAGAGGAGAGAGCGAGAGAGAAAGAGAGAGAGATCGAGAGAGAGATGAGAGAGCGAGAGAGCGAGAGAGAGAGAGAGAGGGGAGAGCGAGAGAGAGGAAGATGCGAAGAGAGCGAGACGAGAGCGAGAGAGAGAGAGGAGAGAGAGACGAGAGAGAGCGAGAGAGCGAGAGAGAGCGAGAGAGAGCGAGAGAGAGAGAGAGAGAGAGAAGAGAGAGCGAGCGAGAGCGAGAGAGAGAGAGAGCGAGAGAGAGAGAGCGAGAGAGAGAAGAGAGAAAGAGAGAGAGAGAGAGAGAGAGAGAGAGAGAGAGAGAGAGAGAGAGAGAAGAGAGAGAGAGAGAGAGAGAGAGAGAGAGAGAGAGAGAGCTACCTGCGTGTGCAGTGGAGAGACTTTGCTACATTGTAATCAGGTTTGCTACATTGTACTAAAAATTGTAATCTTTGTTCATAAAAGCAGATGAAGGCAAACGAAAACATGGATGCCTACAATTTTCTTTCTTTAGTTGACGGGTCACTACCTGGACGATAAACAACTGCTTGGTTTGTGCGCGAGTAACTCATTAAGCGCTAATACGCCCTTGTTAGCTTTACAGTTTACTTTATTTTAATAAAAACTTATTTGCTCTCGAAGATCCACTTTAAAAAAAACGCCACTAAAGGAACAGATTAACCCAAAACTAGACGGAGAATTAATCTCAGCTCTGTGAAATCTGGCTAATTTATTCACAGCCGCGTGTCTTTCGATTTACGACTGTACGTGTTTTTACTGTATGTTAACCAGGATGTTTCCCATAAATCACACACTCTGACACAGGTGTCAGACGAGGACGGCCGCTCCACCTTTGCCTCTGGCTTGCACATTTATTTCGATTATTTCTGCAGACCTTTGAGCGTCACACTCCTGTGTGTCTAACTACACACTTTCTCTATTTACAGCTACATAAAACATTCGTAAAACCCAATCGGTCTCTGCTTATACCCTGTATACCTTTAATACAGCTATAAACAAACAGTCGGTACCATCTTTACCTTTTCTGCCATATGAGGGTTATTTAAAAAAACAAAACAAAACAAAAAAAAACTTCCAGTCACAATTAAAAAAAAAAATCATAAAAAAGGTACCATAAAGGTCTTTGTTACCTGACAAAAACGCCAATTTCTTCTTCAGCACTGGCAAAATGGTGGAGGCGTCCATGCTGGGACGACTCGCTCCTTTAATCACACGACTGAAAGAGACAGAACGAACAAATGTCATCACATTACTGTCCAGAACCTAATCTATATTAATAACATTTAAAACTATAACTCAAAGGGGTTCTGCTGCTTAAGATCCGACTGAAATTTAATTAGGGGACCTAGTAGAACAGCGGTTAAAGTGTTGGGCTACCAATTGGAAGATCAGAGTTTGATTCCCAGCACTACCAAGCTGCCAATACTGGGCCCCTAACCAAGGCCCCCAGGTCGATTTGGATAAGAGAGTCTGCTAAATGCTTCTACTTTCTTCTATTTCACAACATATTAAAGCGGAGACTTTGTGATCAATGGTGTGCACTGAGGTCATATCCTCATGTACCACTCGGTCCTATCAGTGCTCAAGATCAAAAACACAAGAAAAATAACACAGCTGGAACATTTGGAATACTTTGGAAAACCACTGGAAATGGATGCCATTATGTTTCCTGGCAACAAACTATGAAATAGACTCTGCAGTGGAAACGTCCAAATGTGTCATTCGCACACAGAAAATAAGATTTACGGGTTATGGAAAAAATGTTACTAAGGTTCTACTAGTAAACGCTTGAAAAGGTGCTAGCATGTGCAGAAACGGTGATCAACGCTTCATGACGCTAATATACAAAAATAGGAAGTAACAGGTAAATCCACTATCGGGTGACGTTCACTGGCCTGTGGAAATCCCTGCTTAAAATGTGCCGTGTCTGTCTCACCTGGAAAAAGTGGTCTGGAACCGTTCAGATCATTCTCTCAAGAGTTTCCTTCGTGGCCCATGTCCTGTAAGAGAAAAGGTGGAGAGTAAGGTACAGTTGAGAAGAACAAACATGAGTCGTTTGAACTGTTTATTTTATTTATACGGATAAGAGTGGGTCTGATGGTGGAGAGAAACGAGCTTCCTCCGAGCTTTGTGCTCTCGTCACTGCTCAGAGCAGAAAGTCTCCCGAGTGTCTGATTGAGTGCCCGAAATGCATTTTTGTTATTATCCTCGAGAGATCCTGCTGGTCTGGAGTGCTCCACTGCCTGGATCTAATAATTTAATGCAACACGATAAAAGTAGACGCAAAAGGCAGAAGAGCAGCCTCATAATTAATTTAGCGAATGGACCCAGGATGAATAAATCTGTCAAAGGTTTCGCAGCTCCATGCGGTCTGCAGGTAAAGGATGGAAGCTCATTAACCGGTGCTTATTAAACAGAATCAATGTAAAAGATCAATCCGCAGGAGCACCAAGTCAGGAGAAAGCATTATTCCTCTCCTGAAGGGTGAGTAGGAGCATCACATCCAGCGTCAGTGTCACTGCTGGGTCAGACAGTAATACGGATAAAGGTTACAAAGCAGGCAGGAAAGAAAGCTGAGCTTTTAGTCTCTTAACTGCTGATCCACACCTACAAGCACCACACACACAAACACACACTACAGTCTCTACAACTCGGTGTATAACGAGAGTCGCCATCTAAATTATATTTGATCAGAAATGTTCTTATGGTGCAACCCATCCATCCAACCATCTAATAACCCACCCACCCATTTATCCATCCATCCATCCACCCACCCATCCATTGTCTATATCCACTTATTCTAATCAGGGTCACAGGGATCTGCTGGAGTCTTTCCCAGCTGTCGTTAAGTGAAAGGCAGGGGTCACCCTGGACAGGTCATCAGTCCATCCATGGGGGCAACTCTTACTTAAAATAATTTTACTAAGAAAGATCGGATTGTAAATAAATATAAAATTCATTATATAAAAAACCTTAGACATATTTTACACATCAACATATTTCCTTGAAGATCACTAACTAGCCAAGTACACATTTTAAAGACTCTATCTATCCACATATACATATATATACATACATACACATATACATATATACATTATATATACATACATATACACACACACACTCTACCACATGACTGTGAAAAACACATTTACATTTCGGTCATTTGAGGGGTAAAACCCTCTCTCGGGGACCCAGAAGTGGTGATGCTTAAGGACTGAACTTCTGATCTTCTGGTCAGCAGTCCAACCCCTTAACCACCGAGCTACCACTTCCAGTGAGACACAGTGACGGTCTGAGAAAGTTGGTCATTAAGTTGGTTGTCTGGAATGTCTTTGGAGTC
>VCAZ01000094.1:635000-697500 GCA_005784505.1 Bagarius yarrelli
TAAAGTAGTGGAAGGTGTGACTTTTTTAGTACTTTTAGTCCAAATCCAGTTGGTTAACTGCTCCAGTTTCCTGCATTAAAACACTGTACGGAACCCTTTAATTGAATTAGGGACGTGTGCATAACCAGTGATCTGTGTTACTGTTCTACACTAGAGGAATCCTATGGGAATTAAAAGCTTTAAATAACAGTGTTTCTCTCCAACTGCATTAATGCAGTCAATACTAATGCAATGACTTAGTCTTTATTTATATCGTTAATCTCCTGCAGATCCGTTTTAGATAACAGCTGATACTCTAATGAAATGCTGGCCTTTTGACTTACTGGACTGTTCCTACACGGCCAAACGTTCAGGAAATCTTAACAGCAACACTGTCAATGGCTGCCACAACGTTGGAACCACCCAGATGACTAGTGGTGGTTTAAATGGTTAAGACGCTGAGTTGTTGATTGGAAGCCCAGGTAGACCCGGGGTCAAGCCCCATCGCTGTCAAGTCCAACACGGTTGGGTCCTTGTGCATGGTAAAAACAGATGAGCTTAGTGACGCACACACTAAGGAAAATATTGGCAGTCATTCACCCAATCAGATTAGCGGAACTAAACTACCACCAAGATGAAAGATAGGATATGGAAACAAGTTTCACTGACATATATTTTCATTTGATCATATATCTTCTATACTCGCTTATTTCTTGATTTAGGGGTCATGGGGATCTGCTGGAGTCTATCCCAGCCGTCTCTGAAAGGTCAGTCGCTAGTCCATCACAGGGCCACACACACTCACACTCACTCCTATGGGCAATTTAGAATCACCAATCAATCCAACGTACATGTTTTTGGACTGTGGGAGGAAACCGGGGAACCCGGAGTAAAAGACACACAAGCACGGGGAGAACATACAAACTCCACACAGAAAGATCCCTGCCCAGGAATCAAACCCAGGCCTTCTTGCTGTGAAGCAACAGTGCTAAACACTAAGCCACCGTTCTGCCCTATAATTTATTTTAAAAATATATAATTTCATGTACTCTTGGGGGCCCTCTTGTGGCCAAGGGCTCTAAGCTATGCTTTGGGGCAGCTCTGAATACACTCCATGATGAGTGCTGTGAAACCAACCAGCTCTACCACATCCTCTTAGACTTCACGCTACATTTCAGCTCCATCGACACTCGATTCCCGCGAGTCCTGCAGAAACATCTCTTCTCATGCATTTACATTATTCGTTTACTCAGCACTTTTATTCCAGAGTGACTTTTTACTGAAAAAAAAGTCTGAAAGAAGAGTCTGAAACTGCAAGAGTGTTCAAGAGTGACACAAAGTGCGGCAGGACTTTGAAGAGTTTCAATAACACACCTAAAGAAGCATTGAGGTTAATGTAAAAAGAACAGACAACATTTTAACACTAATTTAACATTTTGTAAAAAAGAAAAACCTAAAAAGCAGCTAAATTTCACTCCAGTTACCTGCCAGGTGTGGATTTATGCTATAAGCTCTGTCTCTTATTCGCTGTCTAGAATAACTTTTTACACAAAATTAGATTACATGATTCAAAACATGGATAAGAAATAATTGGTTCATTGATTCATTGATTCATTGACTGATTCATTAATTAATTTATTCATTCATTCGTCTTCTATACATGCTTATTCCCTAATTCAGGGCCACGGGGATCTGCTAGAGTCTATCCCAGCCGTCTCTGAATATCATGGGTTCAGTTCCCAGCACCATCAAGCCGCCACTGTTGACTTCCTAAACAAAAGCCTAAATCCTCTAGTGGCCAGTTAGACAAACTAAAAAAAACTGCAGTCTGTAGTTTTATCCTCTGCTTGATATACTTATTTGTTATTTACATTCATTCATCTTCTAAACCCGCTTATTCCCTAATTTG
This sequence comes from Bagarius yarrelli, assembly GCA_005784505.1. Lineage (NCBI taxonomy): Eukaryota > Metazoa > Chordata > Actinopteri > Siluriformes > Sisoridae > Bagarius > Bagarius yarrelli. The sequence continues at coordinate 636,889 of VCAZ01000094.1, forward strand.
GGGGTCACAGGGATCTGCTGGAGTCTATCCCAACCGTCTCTGAAAGGGGCGAAAGGCAGGAGGGGGACACCCTGGACAGGTGACCAGTCTATCACAGTGCCACACAAACACACATGGGCAATTTAGCCATCTCTGAAAGGGGCGAAAGGCAGGAGGGGGACACCCTGGACAGGTGACCAGTCCATCACAAGACCACACACACACACGGGCAATTTAGAATCACCAATTAATCTAACATACATGTTTTTGGACTGTGGAAGGAACCCGGAGTAAACCCACACAAGCACAGGGAGAACATACAAACTGGGGAGGGGAATCGAACCTGGGACCTTCTTGCTGTGAGGCAACAGTGCTAACCACAAATATATTTTTTGCTGTTATTACCTTTTTATGAATTAATTAAAGATATTATTTACAGTAACCCAAGTCCACTATTTAACACTGAGATGGAACCCAAACCTAAACAACACATGATATCGAGAACCCTGAATCAGTTCGAGCAGTATAATAGAAACCAAATTGGTTACTGTGTTGTTATTACTTTATTTTATAGCTTTTTTTTCTTTACCAAAATCCATCCTGTTTTTCAACAAACAAATCAGAGGAGATGGTGGTGAAGAAAAAAAATGTGTGTGAGAAACCAGATTCGGTAGAAAACACATCTTCTGCTGCTGAACAGAGGGATTTGGAGAGGATTTCGATCATTACAGAATCTTACACAGTCGAGTAAACAACAGCAAATGTAACCCAGGATGATTGGTATTCATCTTGTGTATTATATATAAAAAAGAAGCTTAAAACGAGCTTACAACAGATTTAGATTTTAATCAGGACGGCAATTACGTGTAATCAAGGCAGGTCTTTGAAAGTCCACGTCTTGAGCGGATTCAGGTGAGATTATCTACACCGCCTGTTGGGCTAAATCACAGTTGTAGAAGTTGCTTCAGAGTTGATCAGGCAAGTCCAGAGGATGAGAGGCAGAGCAGCATCAGGTGACAGGGGTGAATGTAGAGCTTGACTCAGAATGAGAAGAGATTATTAAGTATCTTCTCATCCTGAAGAGCTCCAAAATGACTGCACTTTAGGTGGCTCCCGAGTGTCGCAGTAAAAAGATTTTAGGTTTAATTCCTAACGATGCCGCAGACAATCATAGTAAGGGAAGGACAAGGACAAAATGCAGTTTATTTACAATGTAAGAAAACAATAAACATTAAACAAGACTTGACTTTATTTAGCTTAGATTAGTTCATTTTATCTTATCTTAGTTTATCTTATCTTAGTTTATCTTATCTTATCTTATCTTATTTTATCTTATCTTATCTTATCTTATTTTATCTTATCTTATCTTATCTTATCTTATTTTATCTTATCTTATCTTATTTTATCTTATCTTATCTTATCTTATCTTATCTTATCTTAGTTTATTACTTATCTTATTTATTAATCTTATCTTTAGTTTCTATTCTTATCTTATCTTATCTTATCTTATCTTATCTTATCTTATCTTATCTTAGTCTTATCTTATCTTATCTTATCTTATCTTAGTTTATCTTATCTTATCTTATCTTATCTTATCTTAGTTTATCTTATCTTATCTTATCTATCTTATCTTATCTTATCTTATCTTATTTATTATCTTATCTTATCTTAGTTTTATCTTATCTTATCTTCTTATCTTAGTTTATCTTATCATTATCGTATCTTATCTTCTTTTATCTTTTTATCTTATCTTAGTTTATCTTATCTTATCTTATCTTATCTTATCTTATCTTATCTTAGTTTATCTTATCTTATTTTATCTATCTTATCTTATCTCTTATCTTATATTAATTTATCTTAATCTTAACTTATCTTATTTATTATATCTTATCTTATCTTATCTTAGTTTATCTTATCTTATCTTATCTTAGTTTATCTTATTTTATCTTATCTTATCTTATCTTAGTTTATCTTATCTTATTTTATCTTATCTTATCGTATCTTATCTTCTTATCTATTTTATCTTATTTATTTATCTTATCTTATCTATGTTATTTATATTTTATCTTATCTTACTATTTATCTTATCTTATCTTTATCTTATCTTATCTTATTTAGCTTATATCTTTTATCTATCTTATCTTTTTATCTTATTTTCTCTTGTTTATCTTATAATCTAGTTTATCTTATCTTATCTTATTTTATCTTATCTTATCTTATTTTATCTTATCTTATCTTATCTTATCTTATCTTAGTTTATCTTATCTTATCTTAGTTTATCTTAGCTTAGCTTAGTTTATCTTAGCTTGACTTGACTTGAAACACTGAGGCAGATGCAGGTGGCGCAGGGGTTGTTAAACAAACTGAATACAAAACACAAGGCTAAATCCAAATCCGATAAACAGGAAAAGGTCAGACGGCGAGTGAAGGACATTAAAAGGCCAGGATGAGAACAAGGAAAACAAAAAAAAAAACAAGGCATTCGAAAAGGATGATTATGAGGATGCAACACTGGTGCCTTATATTTTTCTACACAGTACAGGGTGTCCCATAAGTTTATACACATAAGAAAAATTACCATTTTTTAATGAAAACTATTTTCCCAGATCCTCAGATGATTTTTTATCTTTGGAAGCATTGAAGGTCAGGGTGTATCAGGAAAAGATACAGAACATAAATAATCCCCAGGAATGAATCACCAACGCCACTACAAGCAAAACTCTGTGCTTATACGTGTTCTAAAGCAGTGGAGGAACCGCATCCAGATGTGTTTTTAAAACAATGATAAACACTGCCCTTACCTAATCAGACGGGAAACCAGTTCGCTTGAGAATAATAAGAACATGATTGAGAAACAACCAGACAAGGCGGAGATGAGACATGAATTAAAACAAAGGCAGGTTTTGAGGTTATCATACAAACAACAGAACACATGCGGAAAAGAGCCTGTGTTCAACACCAAAGAGTGATATGGTGGCTCGAATAACACCAATGCTTCAAAAAGCACTGATTCTTTTATGTTTTATTACAGTATTTGCAGTGATGGGTAGAAAAGCTGAAAAAATGTTCATAGGTTCAAGTACAATTACTTATAAAAATAAATACTTAAGTAACAGTTACTTAAGTGAAGTTACTTTAGTAAAAGTACTAAGTATAGAATTATAAGACTACTTAGGTTGTGAGTCACTAGTTATTCATTTATTCATTCATCTTCTATACCTTCTTAATCCCTAATTCTGGGTCACGGGGATCTGCTGGAGATTTGCTATCCCAGCCGTCTCCGAAACGGGGAAAGGCAGGAGGGGGACACCCTGGACAGGTCAGTTTCTAGTTATATTGGATCTAATTAAATAGAAAGAATAATCCTGAATAAGGAAAATATGCTAACTAAAATATGTGTAAAAATAGACAAAAAATAGTAACTTACGGTAAGATTAAAGTGTCCAGTTGCAAAATCACGTTTTCTCAGGTTGGAGCTGGAATGTTGACTTGTTTAGGTCACATAAGAAAGTAACAGTAACAGTAAAAGTAAGACCAGGCCGGTGCCGTGGTGTAGTGGGTTAAGGTCGCCGGGACCTACTGTAATGTTCCTGACTCCTAACCATTAGAGGGCGCCCTCACCGGAGTACTAGTGGTTCACTTTCAGCTTTACTTCCAGTGACTAGCTTTATAAGCTAGTGCACCATCACTTCTGTGCGAAGTATTGTTAGCTAGCCTACATACCGAGCGTTTTATTTCATGTACATGTCTTACTGGTTTTGATTACTGCTACGTTATTTTTCCGATTCGATCTTTCCAGTGTTTATTGTGTACAGACTCTCGCTCGTTTAGCGACAACGCATTTGTCTACGTCTTACCTTTGTGTTTATCTTAATAAAGAGTTATCCTGCATGATGAATCCTACTCTGACTGGTTCTTCACAACCATGCGGTCTGGCGACCCGGGTTCGATTCCGGTCTTGGTCCCATCTGGTCCCACCCCCTTTCCCTCTCATGTTTGGTCTCTGGTCTGTCTTATCAATGAAGGCAAAATGGCCAAAAATATCTATTTATATATAAATAGATAAATTTATCCCCAAAATGACTCAAGTAAAGAATCGAAATAAATTTAACGCTTTATTTCCCACTTCTGATTATTTGCAATTGTGTCACAGAACTGAAAGCACAGCGTATTTCTATTTTCTGTAGCATTAAAATTTCCCTTCACTTAAACTAAAAGACTTAAACGGTCAACTGTTCCAGCGGGACAGTGTCCCTGTGCACAAAACCCCCTGATCTCCATGAAGACAGACTGTGTTCTGATTGGTGTGGAAGAACCCTGACTCTGACTCAACCCCCACTGAACACCCCAGACCTCCTCACCTCAACATGTGACCGAATGATCAAATCCCCACAGTCACATGACACAATCAGGTGGAAAAGCCGTTCCAGATGTGTAAAGGTTATTAAAGGATTAGGAGTTTATCTAAACCTGGAATAGGTTAATAATGTTTGTTAGGTGTTCCAATAATTTTGGGCTTATATCGTATACGACTTGTTTCCTTTTTCACTCTCTGGCGTATAAACACCTGGAGCTCGTCTGCACGCTGATATTTAACTATACAAACACAAGTTCATCAGGCGGCATTATTTGTTCATCAGATGATTCGCATTGACTTTGTGGAAGTTAATTAATCCACGAACCAAAAAGCTAATGTGAGGGGCTTGTTAGCATTATGCAAATGAGCTCATACATGCATATTAGCATCGTTAGCAGGGTTCAGTTGAAGGATTATTTTAGAATCACAAAGTGAAAGGTGTGTCAGGTATGAAGAGCGAAACAACTCACATGTATAGCTGTACATTTATAACAGCAAGCAGTTCTGATTATAATGACGGCATTTAAATCGATTAGCTTTAATTTGTTGGAGCTTATTAAACACATGCAGTACTCTTCGCTCTGTGTTCGTAGATTAGCCGTCCTCTATAACCCTGAGATGTTAAAAAAAAGAACTCAACATAAATCATTTACATCATATTATTAGTCATTTAATGAAAGAAACGGTTCCACCAAAGGCTTTATTCAGGATGAAATCAAATGATTGAAGCACACGGCTTACCTGCTAAGGGTTCTATTAATAAACACCTTTGACTGTTTGACACACATCAGTCAGTAAATTTTCACACGAGGGAACGGTACTGAGATTGAAAATAGGAAAAAAAAAACAGACGGATAAAATCAGTTGCTATGGTAATCGTGTTTGCTCAGTGCAGCAGCTGAAAACACAGAGATGTCCACAAGGTGTCCCTGTTTATCCAGCATGAGTGTGTGGGCTGATTTCTAACAGCCTCCTAAACACAGAAAACAGAAAAATTAGGTTTTTTTAAATAAATAAATAAATAAATAAAGTTTTGGGATGGTTTGTGGAAGTGGTTAAGGTGTTGGACTGTTGATTGAAGGATCATGATTTTAGGACCATCAACGTGCCACTGTTGGGCCACTTAGCAAGGCCCTAAACCCTCAACTGTATGGCTTGAATAAGGGCGTCGGCTAAATGGCGCATTTTATAATTCTGTGTTTCATTAAAAACAGCAGCCAAGTATATAAGTATACATTATTGTTTCTATGGTAACCGCTCATTCACTGGGGCTCGTCGGGAAGATGCTACACATTATAAAGCACTAATGATAAACACAATTGGAAGAAACAAAATGGCAAAAACAAGTAGTTGAAATGCTTGATTTGGTGGCGTTTGCTGTTCTCCAGAAAAGCAGTTCTTCAGTTTCAGAAAGATCTGCATCACAGGAAAGTCTTTAATAACATGGTCATTACTCTGGTCCCCGTTCCTAAAGTGACAAAGGCTCACAGCCGTCATAAACCGAGTGATAACAGGATGTTCCACAACATTAAAAGTACCTATAAAATGGTAATGAGTAAATTTTGGTAATTTGCTGCGTTTAAGCAATAAAACACTAGAACACTTGAACATGCTGCTATAAAATGTTCATGCAAAGACAATGAGGTAAAAAAAAAAAGGTTCGCCAATACATGCGTAAAACAGTGACTTGCAAAACCAAAGTCTTTTGGAAATTTTTCTTGGACCCAGGCTTTTTGGCTTTATTTAAAGGATAGAACCGACATACAGAAATGAAATGGGGGAGATAGAGGGGGGTGAAATGGCTAGCATTAACATTAGCTTAAATGATAAAGATACCTTGGACTAAAAAGATGAAGAAACAACATTAACGCAAGACAAGGATGGAATAAAACACAGGGGAATACTTATACACAACCGAGAAAACAAGCCACACCTGGAAACAATGAATGAATGAATTACATGACTGGGGTAAAACAAACAGTCCCTTCCTGTAATCTGGTGGTCTTGGGGGGACACTTCCCCCATGAACATTACAATATACCATCGAAAGATGATTATTTATTCTGTAGAAACCATTTGATATGTTTTTAAGGTTACAAATTCTACAGGGGATCTTATCCCTGCTGATTTTATATTGTGATGCTGATATTAATCTGTGGAGATGAACACACACAGAAATACAGAGTGTCTCATCTCAGTACTTGTGCTGACATGTAATTACAGCCTGTCACTCTTCAGACTGTCACGCAGGCTAAGGACTAGCGACTCATGTCAGCCTGAACCTCCAACCCTCCTCTCTGTGCAGTAGATAAAAGAGAGAAACAAGAATTTAACACATGGAATTTCACTAGAAAATCTAAGCTCATCCAAGCAAAGCTTATCCAATCTAAACCCATCAAAGCTAGGCTCATTCTCGTCAACTATATGACCTGTGATGACCCTGCATATGACTTCACGGGCGCATTAGAGCAGGGCAAAGTAGATCTGACTGTAGGACTTAAAATTATACCATTTACACTGGAATTTTATATGTTCAAATGTTATAACAATGTAATAACAATAAATGTTACTGATTAAAAATGTTTTTTCATCTGGTCTATTTTAGCTGCATAATAGACGTATTTTTTGCTTTTATTGATGAGACAGCATGGATAAAATGAGGAGAGACTGGAAGGGACCTGAGCCGGGAATCGAACCCTGGTCATCAGAGCGCAACAACTGACTTGCGTGTAAGACTGAAAATATGTAAATAAAATTAACTTTAACTAGACTTTTCCAAGTAAGGGGTTCTGAAACTGACAGACTTTCCTGCCTTTCTTCTCCATGTATCTCAGAAGAACAGTCCTAGCATTAAAGTTGAGCGATTCCCAGAAAAATATTTGGATATTAACAGATTTAGATCTTTCTAACAACTCCATCAAAGTCAGGCTATAAAAAGGGGGCAGTGGTGACCCAAATGGTAGAGGCGCTGATCTGGAGACCAGGAAGACCTGGGTTCAAGCCCCACCACCGACAAGCCAACCACCCTTGGGTCCTTGAGCAGGACCCTTAACCCCTCCTGCTCCAGGGGCGCTGTATCATAGCTGACCCTGTGCTTGAACCAACAACTTACTAAGAAGGGATATGCGGAAAAAGAATTTCACTGAGCTGTAAAAAAAATATATATGTGACAAAAGAAAGGCATTCAGAAAGAACATCCACAAAGATACAGACTGGGTTTTTGCTAATCTGGCTCTGTAAAAGGACAAGTTCTCTGCAGAAACATGAATAAATAAAAAATAGGGTTGTTTTTTTTTAAATTACACCCAAGCAGGCATGACATTAAAATCACTGACAGATGAAGTGAATAATATTGATCATCTCGTAACAATGGTGCCTAACAAGAGGTGGGATAAATTAGGCAGAAAGTAAGCAGTCGGGGTAATTCTGTCAGACTCAATGCCTCGTTGAACAATATGGTAATGATATTGGATTGCTCTTCTGTTTACAATAATTGTGATTCTGCCTGATTATGTTGATTCTGTGGAAAGGTCTGTGAATAGTGTGGCGAAAGTGGTGGCTCATGATTAAGGTGCTGGACTATCAACCTGAAGATTTGTGGGTTTGATTCACAGCTTCACCAAGCCACTACAGCTGGGCCCCTGAGCAAGGCCCTTAACCCCTAATTGCTCAGTTGTATAAATAAGATAAATGTAAGTTGCTCTGGATAAGGGTGCATCTGCCAAATGCTGTAAATGTAAATAATCTATCTTCATTCTCCTGCGGTACAAGAGACTATATACACTATGCAGCCAAAAGTATTAGTGCATCTGACCATCACGTAATAATAATAAAAGGGCAGTACGGTGGCTTAGTGGTTTGCTTGTTGCCCTCAGCAGGAATGGTTCGCCCCCCTGCAGGTTCTTTCTGTTGCATGTTCTCCCTGTGGTTTTGTGTGTGTTTACTCCGGGTTCTCCGGTTTCCTCCCACAGTCTCAAAACATGTATGTTAGACATGGCTAACCTTTCAAAGACGGCTGGGATAGACTCCAGCAGATCCCGAATTAGGGAATAAGATATGACATCTATTGGTTTCTTAGCAAACTATCATTAGAAAGATACTCCAAATCTCCAAACTGAGCCCACTCATCCCACAGCTATCACTGGTGGATGACCCTTGTCTTTTGCTCTGACTTCAGCAGAACACAAATCATTTTTAATGTAGCGCAGGTATTAGTCATCCAACGCAGAACGCCTCCGAAGCATCTTTGCTCGTTTCTGTGCCTCTAGATACAAGCAGCCTACACAACTTCAAAACTCTAAGATCTGTTTCCAGGAGTGCACTCACACACACACACACTCACACACACACACACTCACACACACACAAACATGTTATCTAACCATGACACGTCTCAGCATAAAACACTTTCCATTCACAGCAGGACTTCTACCCAGTGGTTTAGTGCAAAGATCTGTGTATACAAAAAGTATAGCAATGTGTTAAGCACAGAAAATCCACTGGTAAATAATCTAATGGGGAAAATAAATGCGCTTTGTGTGGGAAAAACTGTCTGCCTGCCTGTCTGTCTATCTATCTATCTATCTATCTATCTATCTATCTATCTATCTATCTATCTATCTATCTATCTATCTATCTATCTATCTATCTATCTATCTATCTATCTATCTATATCTGTCCTTGCCTAGGCGCCCAGCAGTGGTGGCTTGGTGGTGCTGGTAATCGTCTTTCTATCATCAGTCCAACACCTTAGCCACTAAGCCACCACTTTCCTCAAAACCGGCGGCTTCTTTTTCATGATCACCCCAAAATTATCCCAAATTATGGGGCAACTATTAAAAGGCTACAGAACAGACGCTGTTTAATCTTAAAGCCGTAAACACTTCCACCCCTCGAAGACCAGCAAAATGTGGAGGAATTATTTTATTACACTAATAAACCGATCAAACCCAGGATTACATTTTTTTCTGTATTGCAGCTATTGAACAATCACTAGATGTTTTTTGCTTTGGAACTGCAAGGTCAGCATAAGGTTTCCCCCTGAAAACATTAAGGGGATACAGAAAACTGTAAAACCTACAAAAAAATAAGCATCCCGCTCCCTGTTTGTGTGGTAGATGAACCGGCCCAGCAAAAAGATGTATTACTTTCCATTAAGCATCAATTGTAGTGGATACTTATATATTTAAAGACCACATGAACATTAAAAAAATAAAATGCTGCCTCAGATTTGGCATGTTTTTTAGCATCTGCTGCATTAGATCACATAGAGAATTTAGGTCCTGGGGGATTTTTGGCCCAATATGAGATTAAACAGCCACCTTGCATGTCCATCTAAAATTATAATGCCTGAGGAAACACGTCACATTTAAATGCATAGCAAACCCTTACGCGATACGCCAAACGCTACATATCTGAATGTTACCTTAGGCAGACTGATTGGTGATGTAAGGCAAACGATCAGAATCAAAAACTGAAAGAAATTCAGAAGTTTCTTTAAGCTACCGGTTTATCTGGTCAGAGGAGAACTGACCCCCCGACTGAGCCTGCTTTCTCCCATGGTTTTTTGTATGTATTAACTTAAACATGGTGTGTACTGAATCTGATGTAAAAAATACTCTCACGGTACATGTTTTTTTTAGCCGAGATGGCCGCTGACATCTTGTTTTAAACATGCTTATGTATAGATTACATAAGTTGGCATGACAGAACTGGATGTGGTTTGCGGCAGATATTTACAGTGAAGCCTTTTCTAAACGTTTGACGCTAGACACAAAACATACGGCGGCTGATGCCATTTGCGGTAATCGAAAAAAAAAAATGTTTACGGTTGAATTTACGGTAAATCTCATACTGAAAAACAGAACAAACAGAAATAGTGGCCCTGCCAGGTTTTAAATCAAAGTGTCATTTTGGAAAGCCATTATGCTGCCATCGACATTCTGGTGCCTCAGAGCAACTTTTCCACTCTGTTATAAAGGATACCTGCCACAACGGCTTTACAGTCAACAGCACTGCAGTTGATTAGAGCACTTAAAATGTCAATACGTGTTATTTAAGTGGTACCGACTAGCCGTCAACGTATGATATGAGTGACATGTCGCATGCTGGGACTCTATGATAAAGAACAAAGCAGAAACTGTACATCTGCGTAATGCGGGTGAAATCCCTGCTGAGAAACACAAGCGCATACTTAAAGTGTAATACACACTAGCATATCTACAGTATGCATCGGCTCACCGCTTAATTCGCTAACATTTTAGCCGTAGGTTTCCGCAGTGAGGCTGTACAGACGCGCGCCAGTCAAACGGAAACGAAACAGAAATAAATACGTGACTGATTTAATTGTATTTTCTTCTAGAAACAACCGAAAAGTTTGTTCAGCTGAGTCAGGAGGGGTTGTTTTTTTAATTGGGGGGGGGGGGGAATGTTCCTAGGCAATTGGCAGCACAATGCATTTTCAATCAGCTTGATTAGCCGTGACTGCCTGTCTGCTGACCCGATGGAAAAAGTGGCTAGTTATTTAAGAAAAAAAATGAAAAAGAAATAAAGAAAAACTTGGCACTATAAGCAAAGACCCCCACAGGCAATTAGACAGGCGGGACTCCAGAAGTAAACAGCGTTTCATGAGTCATGATTAAAGACTGCTACTGGAGAGATTCTACCGCTGGTTTACACAAAAACACTCCAGGATGAAAACTTCATTAGCGTGTGAAGAAATACTACAGTGTTTACGGTAGCTAGCATACGCTGCCCTAATGCTAGTAGCATTTACTTACGATGTTACTAGCATTAAAAAAACAAGCTACTAAAAACAAGCTTTCCATCAAGTTGTGTAACCAACTGTAAATAAAATGAGGCGAGCATAATGGAGCCGCAACAGCCTGATTAGTCACATACCTGCTACGTCAGAATTTACTCAACAAATGCACAAGTCCAAAACCAGCTCAAGCGTGAAAACATCTTGATGTTAATTTGATGTTTCCATCAATCATTTCTGATGCGATACTTTAAAATGTGCAGTTAACACATGGTGATGGAAACATAGCACTAGTGTCACAGACACGCCAGGATACTCCTCACGTCACCGCTTACTCTCCCCTGAGTTCTGATCACACCTCATTCCCTAATTACACGCAGTCAGTGATGGCATTAGTATAAACATGCTTTACTCGAGGAATAAGTGCAGATACTCATGTTTAAAATTCATTCATTCATCTTCTAAACCCGTTTATTCCCTAATTCGGGGTCACAGGGATCTGCTGGAGTCTATCCCAACCGTCTCTGAAAGGGTGAAAGGCAGGAGGGGGACACCCTGGACAGGTCACCAGTCTATCACAGGGGCCACACACACACACACACACACACGCGCACACAATCCTATGGGCAATTTAGAATCACCAATCAATCTAACATACATGTTTTTGGACTGTGGGAGGAAACCGGAGAACCCGGAGTAAACCCACACAAGCACAGGGAGAACATGCAAACCCCACACAGAAAGACCCCTGCAGGGGAATCGAACTTAGGCCTTTTAAAAGAATATGTTGCACTAAGTGTCTACATTCATATAAGCTTTATAATTACATCAATTTACATAACAGGGTACATTGTCAAGTCAAGTCCCCTTTATTTATTTAGCGCTTTTAACAAATGGGATTGTTTCAAAGCAGCTTTACACAATTACATCAGAAAAGACATCATTAAACACTAATTAAAATACTCAGTTTGATTGATATCTATAAATTAAAAGTCCCCAACTAAGCAAGCCAGAGGCGACAGCAGCAAGAAACCAAAACTTCATCGGTGACAAAAGAGAAAAAAAAAACTTTGGGAGAAACCAGCCCAGTGGGGGTCAGTTCTCTGACCAGATAAACCAGTAGGTTACCCATTCCTGCAGTAAAGTTTCCGTGGTCTTGTCCGGATGGTCGTCTAGAAGACAAGATATCTCTGAGAAACTGCCTTATCGTCTCCAAGTGATCGGAAAAACAAAGAATCAGACCTATGTTAGTGTAGATGCCATTCGTCTTATGATATACAATGCTAAAGCTACATTGCCTGCCATACAAGTCCATGTTAATGAGGCGATACTCGAAACATGAACTGAACTCATGCCTCATTTTCAATCTTTTCACTTTATGAATCAGATAAAAAGGGATCAGGGGTTAAATTCATTAACACCTCTGCAGCCCAGCTCCAAAGCCCAGACCTAACAATGTGCATCAAAAGATTCACCCATCTCTGCGCTCTTCCTCATCCTGAGACGTAGACATTTGCTTGGATAGCGTTAGCTTGGCCTGTCAAAGCTAATGAATGTTTCTTAGGTGGGTGCATTTCTGATCTGAGACATGACAAAACCGTCATCAGATCAAAATCTGTGGCGAGAGAATCAATAATCCCGTCTGTATTTTATTCCCTGGCAAATGAAAAGAAACCTGGATACGAGTGTCAAGCAGGGATGTTTCATAAGTGTCGTGAGCTCACATGTACAGAGAATATTAATGACCAGATGGAGAAACCGAGAGCAGGAGCAAAGAGACATTCTGGAGGTAGAAACTGTGAAGAAAACAATCTGATTAGATTCAAAGGGTTTCTGGGCTTTATGCTGAGGAAACATGGAAAAAATACCATTGTCTAATAGTTTTAGCAGAATATCGTCTAATATATATATTAAGAGAAATGCGTCAGGGGTCATGTGTGACAGGAGAACATCAGCTAGAATCAAGGAGAAGGTGTAGAAGACAGTGGTGATACCAGCTATGATGTATGGTTTAGAGACAGTGGTGAGACAGCTATGATGTATGGTTTAGAGACAGTGGTGAGACAGCTATGATGTATGGTTTAGAGACAGTGGTGAGACAGCTATGATGTATGGTTTAAAGACAGTGGTGAGACCAGCTATGATGTATGGTTTAGAGACAGTGGTGAGACCAGCTATGAAGTATGGTTTAGAGACAGTGGTGAGACAGCTATGATGTATGGTTTAGAGACAGTGGTGAGACCAGCTATGATGTATGGTTTAGAGACAGTGGTGAGACCAGCTATGATGTATGGTTTAGAGACAGTGGTGAGACAGCTATGATGTATGGTTTAGAGACAGTGGTGAGACAGCTATGATGTATGGTTTAGAGACAGTGGTGAGACAGCTATGATGTATGGTTTAGAGACAGTGGTGACCGCTATGTGTGAGACCAGCTATGATGTATGGTTTAAAGACAGTGGTGAGACCAGCTATGATGTATGGTTTAGAGACAGTGGTGAGACCAGCTATGATGTATGGTTTAGAGACAGTGGTGAGACCAGCTATGATCAGGCTCATGTTAGATGTTTTGGGGAGAAAGTCCAGATTGAGGTGGTTTGGACATGTACAGAAGAGAAATAGTAAATATATAGGTAGGAGGATGTTAGAAATGAAGCTACCAGGCAGAAGGTAAAGAGGAAGACCAGAGAGGAGGTATATGGTTGTGATAAACGAGGACATGAAGTTAGTGGGTGTGAGTGAAGAGGATGTAGAGAATAGGGTTAAGTGGAGACAGATGATTCGCTGTGGTGAAAAAGAAGATGTTTGATATTTACATATATGTATGTGACTAATTACCTATAAAGCCCTGAATGGTTTGGCACCTCAGCACTTTAAGGAGCTTTCAGCCTGTTATAGACCTACACGTCCACTGCGCCATCAAAACTCTGGCAATCTGATATTACCCAGTGTTTTTAGATGGTCATCCAGACAAGACCATAGAAACTTCACTGCAGTATGGAATGACCTGCTGGTTTGTCTGGTCAGAGGAGAACTGTTGTTCATGTTTAGTCAAGTAAAGTCAAGTCAGTCTAGTTTAGTTTGTTTGTTTGTCACTCTTTTGTTAATAAACTGCACCCCTGGGTTCTCCACACATCTCATTACAGGTTGGAGCTAAACTCTGCAGGACACCAGCCTTTCAGGACTGAGATTGGACACCCCTGGTATAAAACTCTGGTCCCTCCTGGTATTTTGGAAGTGGTAGCTATTAATTTAGAAGTATAATGTAAATTTACAATAGTTTATAAAAGTAATTAAAAATGCAGCATCCCCTGTAGCCGCTAAAACAGAATCCATTTTTAGTGCTATTTTATCTATTTTTTATTTATTTTTTTATGTGTTTTGATGTTTGCCACTTTAGGATTCGCTGTAGCCTCATCTGGCCTCCATATTAAAATGTTCTGGGGGCATCACTGGCTGCTCTATCACCCGTGGCAACAATGTGAGTTCTAACATTTATGCTAATAAAGAGCTAAAGTGCACAGAGACACGAGAACGAGTGCTAAGCTCCCCTCCTCCCCCACACTGGAAAAAAATGTCATGTCCTGCAACCAAACAAGAAGCAAAAATTCCCATTTCTGCCAATTACCGGCTGAGGATCAGTCTGAGGGACACTGAGACATTTCACCATAAACTCCTGATGAATTATGTCTCTTTGCCTTTTGACGGAATCATTTATTCATTTGTTTATTTGATCTGGAAGTCATTTATGTAAGTAAATAGTAATTTTTCTTATTTATGTACTTTGGCAGTAATGTGACCTGTAACATCTGTGCTAATCAAACATTACTGAGGAGTGAGAATGAGCGACAGAGAGAGAGAGAGAGAGAGAGAGAGAGAGAGAGAGAGAGAGAGAGAGGAAGAAAGAAAGAGAAAGACAGAGAGAAAGAGAATGAGTGACAACGAGAGAAAGAGAAAAAGAAAGAGAATGACAAAGACAGAGACTGAGAGAATGAAAATGAGTAACAAAAAAAAGAAAGAAAGTGAGAGAAAGAAAAAAAAGAAGCAGAGAGAGAGAGTGGAAGAGAAAGAGAGAGAGGGACAGAAAGAGAGAGCAAGAGAGAGAGCGAGAAAGAGGAAGAGAGAGAAAGAGAATGAGTGACAGAGAGAGAGAGAGAGAGAGAGAGAGAGAGAGAGAGAAAGAGAGAACGAGAGAGAGAGAGAGAGAGAGAGAGAGAGAGAGAGAGAGAGAGAGAGAGAGAGAGAGAGAAAGAGGGTGTTATAACCAACATGTTTAGCAAAGATAGACAAAGACTGTAAGAGGGTAAAGCAAGAGAAAAACACTCAGAGACAGAATAAACTACAGAGACAGACATGTCAAAAAGAGAGACAGATAGAATAACAGAAATAAATGTAAGTGAAAGACAGATCAATCCAAAAGAACGAAAAAAAGGAAAAAAGAAAGATAGAATACATCAAGTGAAAAAGAAATAAAAGAAACAGAATATTGCACAAACATGACTGTGTGTTTAGCAACGATAGGATTTAACATTCATACCAATAAAGAACTACTGAATAGAGAGAGAGACAGAATAAAAAGAACAGAGAGAGAGAGAGAAAGATTGAAGATGAGACAGAAAAACGAGAAAGAGAATGACAAATTGCATAAGGGGAACATAGAATAGAGACAGATAACGGCGGAGAGGCAAGAATAACAGATTGAGTATAAAGGGAAACAGACAGAGCATAAAAAAGAGTGAGAATAAGAGTGACAGAACAAGAATAACAAATAGACCCAGGAAGGAAGATAGAAAACAGAATGATAATGACAGAGAAAGACAAATTGCGAGTAAAGGAAGAGAAAAAGAGAAAAACAGAGAGAGAAATACAGAGAGAGTGGGAGAGAAAAGGAGAGTAAGTGACAGAGAAAGAGAGTGATAGAGGGAGAGAGAGAGAGTAAATGAGAGAGAAAGAGAGAGAGAGAGAGAGAGAGAGATAGATGGAGAGAACGAAAGAGGGGGAGAGATCACACTTAATTATCTGGACCGTTATATCCAAAAAATATAATTTAAGAGATGTTTCACACAGAAAGATCCCTGTAGGGGAATCGAACACAGGACCTTCCTGCTGTGGGGCAACAGTGCTGACCACTGAGCCACCAGGCCGCCCTATGCAAAGTAAACCACCAAACCACCAGCACGCAAAACGTCAAAGGATATAGAAATATATATATATAATCATAAATTAATACTGAACATTTTTACATCCTATTAATTTTTTTTAATATCTTTATTTTAAAAGTTTACTTTTTTGTATTAAGAAATTATTTTAAAAAGAAATTTTAGTAAAAATCTGTATATTATTTGAAAAAGACAGTCGTTCAATCAAATATATTATTTTTATTGAAAAGGAAATATGGTTCTGTACATCCTCTCATACATACACACATACATGAAATAAAGATTTCTCTGTCCAATAAGAGTTTTTACTTCTCTTCTTTAAAAATACAAATAAAATGTATTTTAAGGTCTTTTAGCACCTCCTTAACGCCATAAAGTACAACAAGTATTGCAACCTTTCAGGTAAACATTAAATACACTACAGAGAATATCGATACTCAACGTTCTGTACATTATTGCATCGTTAGAGAGCGGCAGAGTTTTAGTGCAGGGATTAAACACCGAAAAGAAAAGAAAAGAAAAGAAAAGATGGTGGGATTCACACTCATTACATTTGGAACATAAGAAAAAAATTGACGGATATATTAAATGATTGGGTGTGTTTGTGTTATTTGTACTACGCCTGTTTGGCTGTGGGGTAAAATAAACATCTTACTGTATTTGCCAGACATTTGGAAACATATTAGCCCAACTGCTAACAGTGCTAGCATTACACGCTGGGGTACCTAATTATCAAATTCATCATTCGTTCATCTTCTATACCCGCTTATTCCATAATTCAGGGTCACAAGGATCTGCTGGAGTCTATCCCAGCCGTCTCTGAGAGAGAGAAAGCCAGGAGGGGGACACCCTGGACAGGTCAGCAGTCCATCACAGGGACACACACACACACACTCCTATGGGCAATTTAGAATTAATCTAACATGCATGTTTTTGGACTGTGGGAGGAAACCGGAGAACCCGGAGTAAACCCACACAAGCACAGGGAAAACATTTAAACTCCACTTAGAAAGCCCCCTGCAGGGGAATCGAACCCGGGACCTTCTTGCTGTGAGACAACAGTGCTAAACACTAAGCCACCGTGCTGCCCAAAACTCATCATATTCCAGATAATATAATATAATATCCACACTTATCCAGAGCGAATTTACATTTATCTCTTTTATACAACTGAGAAATTGGAGGTTAAGGGCCTTGCTCAGGGGCCCAGCGGTGATAACTTGGTGGTACCATATTTGTAGCTGTACTACTGTTTTTGTAGAGGTTCCTCCCTGTTTATAGCTAAATTTTTATCTGCACTACTACTGTATTTTTGTAGATGTACTAGTGTACTTGTAGCTATACCTTTGTACACTTTTTGGTAGCCTAGTAGTTAAGGTATTGACCTGGTAATTTAAAGATGCAGGTTTGATATTCAGCACCACCAAGTTGCCACTATTGGGCCCCTGAGTAAGCCCTTAACCCTTTAAATAGAATTAAAGTAAGTCGCTCTGGATAAGAATGTCTGCCAAATGCTACAAATGTAAATGCATTTCTAGCTGTTCTACCAGATTTGTAGCTGTTCTACCAGATTTGTAGCTGTACCACCCATTGTGTCATGTGTTCAATTCACGACTGAAGAAATTATTTTGCGATAAAATTTATTTATGTCTTTGTACTCTGGAGGAACACAGGGAGAACCTGCAAACTTCACCCAAACAATGCAAAATTGGAATTGAACCCGCAACCCTGGGGATGTGATTTTAACGTGCTAACCACAAAATCATATCACGTTTAGCAGGTTTTAGCAGAGAGAACTTACCAGACTTTTTTTTTTAATCTGAAGTAATTTATTGTCTGGAAAATATAGTATATGGACCGGATCAGGTCTGTCAGGATCACGTCTGTCTAATCGAGCGTGTAAGGATTCCAAAATGGGATATTTTGTGTGTGTATGAAGAGATAATTATAACTTAATGAGTAACCCATCCAATTTTTATCAAAGGTTAAATTAAGAAACTACACGACATCAGTATAAAGCAAAAAAACAGCAAATCGAAGAAGAGGGAAGAAGTCCAGCACTGATGATGAAGCATCATCGACGACACGGTACGAGACATCACACGTTCCCTGACCACATCGAGCCACTGAATACAACACGGAGCATCTGATTGTTGCAGGTTCATGATTGTTAGACATTTTTTCCACTCATGTGTGTATCCAGAAATGTCGTTTCCATTGAAGAGGAAGACGATGATCATTCAAGTCAATCAGGAAGTAGTTTTTATTTTTTTTAAAAAAGCGTCTTTCTTCTTGGACCACATCGAGAAAAAAAAATGTTATTCTTCTACAAGAATCTTAAACTCGCTTTCTTCCAGTAGCACATGAAAACTTGGACCATTAAGAAGTTTCCACCTCCATGCTATGACATCTTTTTTTGTTCAGGAATTCCACACCTGAGAAGGTAAAAGGTTTCAGCTTTTCTCCACTCAGTAACACTCAGTATGGGGTAAAGAGGATGGAGCTGCTGGAGGAGCGGATTGGCCCCGGTGCTCCTCTTAGGAAGGAGGCTGGGAGCGAAGGAGTCTGAAAGATGGAGGTGTTGGGGCGCGGGTGGAGAGAGATGGACGGAATAGTGGTGGAGGAGAAGGGAGCGGAGATGAAGGCTGGAGAGATGGGTTTCACAAGGTCCTTCCGAAGTGCAAGCTTTGCCTGAAGAAAGATAGATTAAATATATTAATATAGGAAAAAACTGGAACAATTCATATTCTGATGCATTAAAGTTTTAATAATTAATAATTAAATCTAATTTACCAAATATTCATGTTAATATTAACTTAAATTACAAATCATTGATTCGATGTATTTTTTAAGCCACGTTGTATAAAACGTAATTATGGGACCCGGCTATAATCAATGATTTCTCCATCCTGGCTATTCTGCCATGACATGTCCATCATCTATTCGTTGTGCTTCTTCAAGTGAAAGAGATTCTCAGGTCAGGTCTCTGTGCCCAAAATTCCGCAGTTTTATACTACAGGTTGTCCCGTAAGTTTCCATACAAAGGAAATATAAACATTTTTTAAATGAAAACTATATTTTCCCAGATCGCTCAGATCTTCACCCCAGTTAATTTTTATCTTTGGAAGCATTTGAAGGTCAGGGTGTATCATGAAAAGATACAAAAACATAAATCATCTCAAAGAAACGAATCACCAATGCCATTACAAGCAGAACTCCAGCTGTGCTTATACGTGTTCTACAGCAGTGGAGAACACGTATCCAGATGTGTTCTCAAAAACAATGGTAGTCATGTAGAGCAGATTATAGAAATAAAAATGGTTTACACCAAAAATGTTTTTTGTTTTTTTTTATTTTTCCTATAAATGGAAACTTATGGGACATATATATATATAACATCTGCCAAAATATGTCTGAATTCATAGTATTCTAAACACAGTATGTGAAACGTACCCAGATTTTTAGGCTTGATAATGTCACATGACAATGTATGTCATGTGACTATATTTATATTTCATTTATATATGCAGAGTGAATTACATTTATAACTTTTATACAACTGAGCAATTAAGGGTTAATTGCTTTGTCTCCAGCAGTGGTAACTTGGTGGTGCTCAGAATCGAACCCATGACCTTCGGGTTAGCAGTCCAACACCTTAACCATTGTTCTACCACTTTCCTCTATACCCTATACCATCATTTTATTTTTACTACCCATAATTATACCACATAGAACATACTTTAACAGTCAGGAAGTACGTACTATTTTAAATGTAATATGTTTATATTTGTACACAATCTTAGGCTTAAGCTGGGTTTATGCAATTATAATAGTTATTTGCGATAGTCAGACTGTACGGACCTGATCTCTGTGTCACACTGTAGGATCTCAGTTGTCGTAACGCATCAAAAAGGAACGCACACTAAAAAACTTTAACGTAATTAATCCATGAGACGTTTGGTAACCCGCATTTTCTCTAGCTAGCTGCAAAAAAAAAAAAAAATGCCAGTCAGACGCCATCTTGGCCACTAAAAGCGGCTTTTTTGGTGTCAGTCTAAAGGTTCGGCTACGCGAGACTGAAGTTTACGAAAAAGGTCCCGTAAATACAAAGCTTACGGTTTCTGGCTATCAATAAAAGTCATTAAAATAAATCGTAAATAGCTCGACTACGACTTTTCAAACCTAATAAATATAATCTCTACTTTTAATCGCTGTCTTAAAAATGACTAAGTCTGTTTCTCCAAACTCATTAGAAAGAAAGCCTGAGGGCAGCTGATTAATGGATAAGTAGCTGAGTGAGGAATAAACCATGTGCTATTAATGGAAAAACAATCAAAGTTAGAACTTACTACGTTGTGTTATCTCACAGCCTCAAGTGTTTATTCCTAAAATGTGTTTAGAAAATGTGGTTAAAGTGTTGGACTGCTAATTAAGGGATCGGAGTTCGATTCCCAGCACCACCAAGCTGCCACTGTTGCCCTGAGCAAGGCACTTACCCTCTAATTGCTTAGCTGTATAAAGGAGATGAATGTAAGCCACTCTGAATAACGAAGTCTGCCAAATGCCAGAACATTCTGTCCCAGTTTTATTCTAGAAATGGAGAAGTGGTGGCTCATTGGTTGAAGGTTTTGGACTGCTGTTTGGAAGATCATAGGTTTAAATACCAAGGAAAGGCAAGGTTTTACTGCTGGGCCCCTGAGCAAGGCTCTTAACCCTCAACTGCTCAGTTGGATAAAGAATGAGAGATAAGGATAAAAAGAAAATTCGCTCTGGATAAAGAAGTCTGCCAAATGGAATTGTAGTCAGACTAGATTGTGTCATGTGACTGTAAGAAAGTTGGCCAGTCAGCCACATAGTATTAGTTACATCAGACATTAATCTGATCTGGTGTTCCAATTGATACCAAAGGTGTTCTGTGGGGTTGAGTCAGAGTCAACCTCAGTTTGGGAAAGATACACTGACATAGTCCAATTCTACCCAGTTTACTGCCAGACAATGGGTTCGGCTTTTTGGGGGGGGGGGGGGGGGGTATGGGGGGGGGGGGGGGGGGGGTTTAATATGCCTCACATTACATATGTAATAAAAAAGATGTAATGTAAAGAGGGGTCGTGAAGTTTAGGGCAGGATTTTTTATATTGAGGAGCATTACTAACTGCTCCGAAGCATCTGTTAGTGAGCAGATGAGTGTGTGAGTTGGATCACACCGCTTGATCCCTGACACGAGAGCATCTCTCATGAAAGCGCTTGATTAAAAGTTGATAAATAATGCATTACTGCCAGGGAGCTGGAGCTGCGCTGCTGCTTGTTGTAAGGACTGTATTTGGGCTTCAGAGGTTTGCCTGCCACCCGGTCTTTGTGCCTTCTGCTGGAGATGGCTGCAAAAAAAAAAAATAAATAAAAAATGTCATTTTAGTTTCGACTAGTTTACTAAATATAAAAATATTAATAAATAGAATAAAATATCTTTCCTAACGCTGGGTAAACACCACAAGATAAACGGTTTGAAATCGGGCACAAATTCTTTTCCTTCTGGCAATTCGAGGTAATGTCCCGGTCATCTTGGTGGTTCTAATGATAATCTTATCAGATATTGACTGAATCTGCTCAGAAGAACATTGGTAGCTTCCCAACCTTGAATCAGAAATCTTGATGTGTGATGGAACCCCGAGGACAAACACCTCACACCACATAGCAATTTTTTTGTCCTCATGTTTGTCCTCAAATTTTGGTGGGTTCTTTTAGTGGGTTCCTAGCATAGCTCAAATAACTCTAAAACTCACAAACTTTATTGTACCGTCACAACCAACAAATCCATTCCAAATTCATGGACATTTATTCGCATCATGTCTTTACGGAGTTCAGGGGTTTTGTGCACAGGGACATTGTCATGCTGGAACAGTGTTTCAGTCTCTTAGTTCCAGTAGAGAAATAATGGAATGTTAAAACATAAAAAGACATTTTAGACAACCGTGTGCTTCCAAATCTGTAATAACAGATGAAGCAGATAAGTCTGTGATGGTCAGGTGACCACATACAACCTGAATTCTGGAAAAGTTGGAACTGAAACCTCCCTTTTACAACTACACATGTTACCGACCTGAATTTAATCAATTTAATTATTTTTTAAAATTATACATTTTTTAGCTATTTGTTGTCCATCTGTCCATCTATGTCTGTCTGTCTGTCTATCTATCTAACTATCTGTCTGTCTGTCTGTTTATCTGTCTATCTATCTATCTATCTGTCTGTCTATCTGTCATAAAAGACAGACAGACATACAGACAGACAGACAGACAGACAGACAGATACACTGAACTAAAACGTCCCATTTATAGCTATTTATGTTACAGACCTAAAGTCCATTAACTTAATTAGTTTGAAAAAAGTATTGATTTTTCAGCCATTTGTTGCCTCAACTTTTTTTTGCGAACTGTAGCAAGCATAGGAGCTCATTTAGTGGATAAAAGTGTAAAATTTCTCAGTTCGAAATCTAAAACAATAACTTTAGACCCTTTCGGGATGTTTGTCTCGGCTAATTCATTCTAGAATAAATTGTGGTATCTGACTGTAATTACATCCCTAATGAATTGAATTGAAATTTAATTATACAAAAAACAAATATCATTAATTATGAAGTGAGGAAAGAAAATATGTTGTTTAATGAGAGAAAAGTCTCATGAAAAAATCTGCGCAGCTGTTATATAAAAACGATTGTTCATCAATATTTACACGTTCATAATAAAAAGGAGTTTAAATATATTAAAAATAAATGCTAAAATAAAACACTTATTTAATTCAGTGTTGAAGTTATAGATGGGGACTAATATTTGTTTTAGCTGCACAACAATTAACGTTAAATTTGAGCTAAAATGTCTGTGAATTTCCTGCTTTCAGACACGGACCTGCTTGAGCTGGATCTCTGAGTTGACGTGGACGTCGCAGATCTCGCAGTGGAACGTCTTGTTCTGTAACCCCGAACCCTTCAGGACGTTGGCCTGCATTTTGAGTTTGGACCCGGGTCTGGGGTAGGCTTTAATAGGGCCCGCCCCATTCCTCGCCTCCAGCATGGTTTTGTGCTTCGAACCTGTCGTGACAGATCAAAGCAGACTCGTCACATGACATCACACTCCTGTCACACCACTGATTGTGTGTCTTTTTGATTGTGTGTCTGTCTATCTATATATCTGCCTGTCTGACTGACTATCTATCTATCTATCTATCTATCTATCTATCTATCTATCTATCTATCTATCTGTCTGTCTATCTGTTTATCTATCTACCTACCTACCTGTCTGATTATCTATCTATCTGTCTATCTGTCTGTCTGTCTGATTATCTGTCTGTCTAATATTATCTATCTATCTGCCTGTCTGTCTGTCTGATAGATAGATAGATAGATAGATAGATAGAGACAGACAGAGACAGACAGACAGACAGATGCCAAATGCCAGATGCCAAAAACCATCACTGAATTAAAGATGAACTAACGAACACTCCACACTGTAAATACTGCATGTGGGTTATCATTAGCAGCTTTAGGAGACTCAGATGTTCCAAGTTTCCTTCAGTAAGATGTTCCTTCACCATTGTAGGAAAAGCTGAAATCATGATTCTAAAGTTTTTTTTTTTTTAAATCATACAAAGTTAAGCATTCCAAACAAATCAATTAACACTTAGTGAATTTTTCTGGCCGTTCTAAGCATTCGGTGCTAATGAGAGTGAGGAACATACGGAGTCTTGAGGAAAGTTGGCGAATGTTTGGTGCACCTGTGTTGTGAGCCTCCAGCTGCGACAGGGAGTTGACAGCCACTTTACAGAGCGAGCAGTAGAGCAGTTTCTTGGCTTTCTCCTCCTCGGATTCTGCGCTGGCTTCAGCCTGGCTCGCTTTGGGACTGGCTTTGGGTTCTGCAGACGAGCTCGAGGGCGCGGGAATCGGCTTACAGGAGACAGATACCAAAGGAGTGGCAGGAACCAAGAAACGAGGAGAGGTGGGAGGGTTCGGCGTGGTGGACGGTTCTGCACTTTTCTCTGCTAGGAAGAAAAGAGAGAGAGAGAGAGGAGAGGATGGGAGAGGTAAAAGAGAGAGAGAGAGAGCAATAGAGGGGGGAGAGAGAGAGGGTGAGAAAAAAAGAGAAAGAGGTAGAGAAAAAATGGAAGAGAAAAGAAGACCAATAGGGAGTAAGAGAAAAGGTAGAGGGAGAGAAAGCAGAAGGGAAAGTGAGAGAGAAGGAAATTGATCCAAGAAAAGAAAGCAAGAAATAAACACATAAAAGAGAAAGAAAAGAAAGTAAGACAGAGAGAGAGAGAGAGAGAGAGAGAGAGAGAGAGAGAGAGAGAGAGAGAGAGAGAGAGAGAGAGAGACAATCTTAATAAATAAAAAAAAATAATATAATTTATATTAATGAATGAAATCTTTTTGTAATAAATTTAATTTAATTCAGATCTACTCATTCTTAATATTCACTTTTTTGTTTTGTTTTTTAATTATAAAATTGATAGAAAGAGAGACAGAATGACAGACAGACAGTGGAAGACAGAGACAGAGAGAGAGAGACAGACAGACACACACACACACACATACACACACATGTAGCTGTTGAGTAATTACATTATTATTAAATTATTTTCTTTTTCTTTCTTTATTTGATTTTTTTCTCCCTTTTTTCTTGTATTGTTATTGCATTGTTATTGTGCTGTTATTGTATTGTTTATTGTGTATTGTGTTATTGTTGTTATTATTGTTTTTGTGTTGTTGTTATTATTGTTATTGTGTTATTGTTGTTATTATGTGTTATTGTGTTGTTGTTATTGTATTGTTTTGTGCTGTTATTGTGTTGTTATTGTGCTGTTATTGTGTTATTGTGTTGTTATTGTGTTGTTATTGTATTGTTATTGTGTTATTGTGTTATTATTGTGTTATTGTGTTGTTGTGTTGTTATTGTGTTGTTATTTGTGTTGTATTGTGCTGTTATTGTGTTTTGTTATTGTGCTTGTGTTTTATTGTTCATTGTTGTGTTGTTGTTATTGTGTTCTTTATTGTGTGTCTATTGTTTCTTTGTTTAATTGTGAAGCAGGAGTATGTGCTGTTGTGTGTTATATTGTGTTACGGCGTTGTATTTTGTTATGGATGTTTGAGGTTGTTTGCTCTACTTTTCTATATCAAATCAGTCTTTTCTCTCTTTCTCTCTTCTGTCTGTCTGTCCAGATGATGAAAATGGCTTTTAGGTCTGAACTCATCTGAAGGATGTGACAACAGCCCCCCTGCACCCCCCCCACCCCCACCCCCTCTCCATCAAAAGCACTCTGATGGTGGTGCATTCTGTACAACACCGTAGCCAAGACTTCTCTCTCTCTCTTTCTCCCTCCTTTTCTCCTCCCCCTTTCTCTCTCCTCTCTCTTTCTCTTCCTCCCACTCTCTCCCCTCTCTCTCTCTCTCTCTCTCGCTTTCTCTCTCTCTCTGTATGTCTGTCTGTCTCTCTCTATATGTCTGTTTCTTTCCTCTCTCTTCTCTCTTTTCCTCGCTCTCTCTCTGTCTCTCTCTTTCTCTCTGTCTATCTTTTTATCTCTCTCTCTCTGTCTCTCTTTCTCTGTATGTCTGTCTGTCTCTTTCTATATGTATGTCTTTCACTCTTCTTTTTCTCACTATATGTCCATCTCTCTCTCTCTCTCTCTCTCTCTCTCTGTTTGTCTGTCTGTCCGTCTGTCTGTCTGTCTATGTCCGTCTCTCACTCTTTTCTCTCTCTCTGTTGATAGAACATTTATGGCAGCGAATCTAAACTTGGTTGGATTTCGGTGTGAGATGTTTGTTGGGATAAACCTATGAACCTCTTAGGGCTTCTCACAGAGCGGAAATTGTATGTCACTCTTTACTTAAGACATTTTTATGAAAATGTTGCCCACAAGAGCAAAGACAAATAAAAAACACACTTCCTCTCCTTTCGGCTTGTTCCCTTTTAGGGGTCTCCACAGCGAATCATCTGTCTCCACCTACCCCCATTCTCTACATCCTCTTTACTCACACACACTAACTTCATGTCCTCGTTTATTGCATCCATATACCTCCTCTCTGGTCTTCCTCTTTACCTTCTGCCTGGTAGCTTCATTTCTAACATCCTCCTACCGATATATTCACTGTCCCTCCTCCGGACATGTCCAAACCACCTCAATCTGTGCTTCCCTGACTTTCTCCCCGAAACATCTAGCATGAGCCGTCCCCCCTGATGAACTCGTTCCTTATTCTGTCCAACCTCGTCATAAAATTAAAAAAAAACATATTAAAATAAAAGTGTCACTTTCATAAAAGCTTCCTTTTAAGTGTGACTTGACAAAATTTTCAATTTTTTGAGCACAAAAAAAAAAAAAAAAAAAAAAAAAAAAAAAAAAAAAAAAAAAAAAAACACGGAGCAAATGAAACTGATTTGGCTTCGGGGGGGAAAAGCTGCTGGCTTGTGATATTAAAGTAAATCAGACTGCTTTATAAAAAATATCACAGTTTTTATTACCTGGTGTTAAACGATTTGAGAAATGGACTCCAGTCCGTGCTGTAATATTTGCAGATAGTTTAAGTATAAAATGAGAGTAAGGAAATTACTGACCTTCTTTTTTTTTTTAACCTGGAAAAAAGTCTTTCCTTTTTTTTTACACTTTTAGACCTAAAACAATTTCTTTTATAAAAAATATTAATTGCTTTATATATAAAAACTGAAATGTTTTTTGATCTACAAGAATTACAAAGACTAAAAAATAATAATAATAATAACAATAATAATAATAATAATAAAAAACAGAAGAAGAAGAAAGAAAATAATATTAATAATAATAATAATAATAATAGAAATAATGATGATGATGATAATAATGATAATAATAATATATAATAATAAAACAAGAAGAAGAAAGAAAATAATATTAATAATAATAATAATAATAGAAATAATGATAATAATGCTATAATAATATAATAATAGAAATAATGATGATGATGATGATAATGATAATAATATAATAATAATAATAATAGAAATAATGAATGATGATAATAATAATAATAATATATAATAATAATAATAATAATAATAATAATGTGGATAAATAACCCCAGTGGCAGTTTCCCAGTGATGATCCTGTCTTCCAGATGGCCACCAATACAAGACCACAGAAACTTTACTGCAGTATGGAATAACCTACTGGTTTGTCTGGTCAGAGGAGAACTGAGCCCATGACTGAACCTGGTTTCTCCCAAGGGTTTTTTCCATTCTGGCACTGATGGAGTTTTGGTTTCTTGCCGCTGACGCCTCTGACTTGCCTAGTTGAGGACTCTTAATTTACAGATATTAAATAAAGAGAACGGAGTGTTTTAGTGAGTTTCCACTGTATCGTCTCATTTGATTTGATTCTGTAAAGCTGCTGTGATACAATTTCTATTGGTTTCTAGTGCTATAGAAATAAAGGGGACTTGACTTGACTTGACTTGACACATACTTATATTGTCAACTTGACTACTTTTAAGTCCTAAAAGCAATTTACGTATTTATTAATGTACTATTTACATTTTTTCTTTATTTTTTTTAAATATCGTTAGTATGTAATATGTGCATGACTCAAACTCAATCATTACAAATGTCTCCAAGGTCCTAGGAGAAAAGAATATATTCCGGTAGCTCAAGATTTTTTAACCTTCTAAAAAGAAAAGCAAGATAGTGGAAATCTCGAATGTTTAGCTTTTTTTTTTTTCTTTTTAAAAAAAGTTCAAATGAGGCCTTCGGCGCTTTGCCCTTGGAATAAAATAAATCCTTTCACAAAAAGGTTTCAAGAAGAGGCTTTTTCGGATGTCCAAATCATGATACACCTTTTTTGTCTAAGAACACACGGCAGGTTTTTACTTATTCCTGAACTTTCAAATAAAAGTTTTCCTTTACCGAGTTTATATAGAAGCTGCTGCTTTTGTTGCTACAGTGGACTTTCGAGCAAAGGTTTCTGTGTATTATGCAGACTGGCATCTGTAATCACACGAAAATGATTTTTTTTTTTTATATAAATAATTTTAAAAGTTTTTGCACTAGAGGCATTTTCACCAAATAAGTGTTATTACTCTGGGTCTCATCATTTTCTCTGGCTCCTGTCTGGTTCCTCAGTGACAATGATATCGAGAAGGTTGTAGATAAAAAAGACGACATAATGTTCTCCGAGAGAAACATTCGAACTCTTTCACATTATTAGAAAAGACGATTCGCAAATATTGATTAAAAACACACTCACTTTTTATGAAGGTGAAGCAGGAACATGAATGATACCTACACAAAACCTTCTGCCTGCTGTTTAGGATTTGTTTGCATGGATGTATTCTGATTTATGTGTACTAACACTTTGTCTGTTAGTTGACCAAGCTTTGGGATCATTGCAAGTATTCTTATAAAGCCTTATACTGCATCGTGGCTCGCTCTAAGACGTCTTCTTCACAATAGGGTGGTTATGTACACACACTGCTAACACACATTTCAGTTTAAAGAACTTGTAAAAGGACAGGTTGTATCCGATGGGGTCTCTAAACAGAGACTTTGAAGCACTTCAGTAAGTCTGTCTGGATAAGTGCGTCTGCCAAATGCCATAAACGTATTCATTTAAATAGTCTGTACATTACTGTCCTACACATTATTATGAAACAGGTAGTAATTTTATTAGGGCAATAATATTATATAAAGGACTACTGCCAGTATCTTCGTTCATCCTACTAAACGAGTCCTTTTAGTATCAGATTATCTCCATCTGTTCTTATACACAGTTTATCTCACATCTACCACCATCTGTAACAATGTCAGATAGGAATCCATGTCAGAATCATAAGGAAAAAAAACTACTCGCAGTCTACAGACAGCACAGTGCTCAAGGGTTACATAAGGAGAAAGTCCCTACGGAATAGGGCTATATTTATGATTGTGTCTCTTAGGTTTTCTGTGTAAAGTGTTCTACCAGTCTGAAATGAAGCACAGTGGCGGTTTTGGGCCCCTGGGAGAGAAAGCTGGAGCTTGGTGTTGAGAAGCTGTTATGACAGCGAGGACCCACGGGCCATCTGTGAATAAATGTGATGTTAATTTAGCCTGCTTCGTGCCGAGATGGTGCATAGTAATTAGGAATAAACATACAGCATCCCCGATCTGTCCACGGGTGAATACGTTGGTCTTAGGAAGCTCCGCCTCATTGAGCTGGGCGGAGATCTCGTTTTAGCAGGCTTTGAATTGGACTAGGAATCAGTTCCAGGCAATCACATGCCATCATGGTAAACTGGATGTCAAGAGTGGTTTAGTACTAGTGAAAACTATGCTAATCGCTAGAAAGGTATCATTTGGATTGGGGTGGTAATGATTTGAAAAACTTTGTAGTGACTGTCGAATCGTCTCGGTTATATATGGTAACCCTCGTTCCCTGATGAAGGGAACAGGAGGGAACGGATAGACGTGTACCGAGTGTACGATACTAGGTGACCCCTATGTCGTAGTGTCGTACAATTGACACAACGTCAGAAAGGGAAGGTCTCGGTTGGGTATGGTAACCCTCGTTCCCTGATGAAGGGAACAGAGACGCTGTGTCGAGTGTTTGACACCAGGCCACCACTGGACAGAAAGGAAAACTTCGCTAGCTAGGAAACACAACACTGTGAATCAAAAGTGTTTTTATTAGTACCCGACAGTTTAAGTTATGGACTATTTGGACCTAAGCTTATAACCTCTGTGTTTACCTGTCTAGCCTTTAGCTAACAATCTTAAAACCTGCTTTAAAGTGCACTAATTTTGTGGGAAAATGTAACCTACTGAGAACCAAAAAATAGTAAACCCTAAAAAATTCTGACACTGGAGACTCCTTTCACAAATTGTAATTACACAGTGTGTGTCTGCCATAAATGAATTTTCTACACCATACATACATAAAAATGGGCACTTTGCAGCTGGTTCTATTGCCAAAGCTGCTGCTGAAGAAAATTCAGCATCTGCACCAATCAGAATCAAGACCATCATTTAGATTGATTGCGCCCTAAAAAACAGATAACTAATACCTTAAATTATAGCCCACACTTTAGTATCAAATGCTAGCAACCGACTTCTTTAACCGTACTGCAGGCATATGGAGCAAAACTTGCAGCTGTGCAAGACACATCTGTTCAGATCTGTACTAGCATTAGATGTGGTTGGTTGCATTTAAGTCATTTTCTTTGGCCCAGATACCAAATGTAGGCAATTATATGAAATTATTAGCGCAGAATCTGTATTCCAGAAGCGTATGCTGTTCGCAGCAGTACATGGTGTATTTCCACTGCCATTACTGTCATACCCTGGGGGCTGTGTGTAATGGAGAGAAGCATGTGCACCTGTACCACTACGCTACAGTACTATAAATTATATCAAATGTTAACCCTAGCATAATATTATCTTGCTAATCATATTAATAATAATGAGCTCATATAGAATTCATGCTGGTTTGGTGAAGAATGCTTGCCGTGTTAAACGCTGTGTGTTTTATATTCGCTTATGGAAGGGAAACGTTCACTTGGCTCATTTAATGGCTTTATTGCATCATATATCTTTGGCAGAACAAAATGAAAATAGCTTTTAATTTAGATTTTTCCGATCACACAGTTACTTTAAACCACTTTCACTGGTACGCGAGTTATTATTTTTTATAAATAGTTGTACCAAAATATTTGGCTTCTCTTCCCACCTCTCTAATGTTCTTCTAAATTTCATAGAAATGTGCATGACATTTATCACATCAAAAAAATCCGAAAGTAAACTATTAACACTGCAGTGAGTGGTGTTTTTGGCAAGCGGTGGCTTGGATGGTTGTAAGTGCAATTTTTAGGACCATCGACCTGCCACAGGTGGTGCTGGAAGCAATGCTCTGGAACATCCAACCTTCACACAGAAAGATCCCTGCCCGGGAATCGAACCAACGGGACCTTCTTACTGTGAGGCAACAGTGCTAACCACTAAACCACCCTGCTGCCCCTCATGCCATAGATGAAAACAGAAATTTTTTGATTGCTCGTTACTGTAAAAAGTAATGCTGTTATTAACGCTGTTTGTTTATAACACTGTTATTACCATTTATTTACTGAAGTGTTTTGACCATTTAGAACACTAAATACTACTCCTGATTTAGATGTTCACTAAATTATAGTACCGTCTCAATATACAAGCTTCATTGCTCTACAAAGAACTATTTACCTATAAAAACAGAACCCCAATAGTCTCTAAAGAACTCAAAGGTACGTCTGTTTTTCTGGAAAGAAAATTAAAATGTTATTTATTTATTGAATTCTGGCTCATTCTGTCTAATGTATTTTTTTCATGGTGGCTTTTATTCTACCAACAAATTCCCAGAAATTCAATATCATCTCAGTTTAGTTTAACTATTTAAAAACATATGGATGGAAACCTACCAATAAAAGACAATCACGCTAACAGGCTCATTAGATCCCAAAGAAACCATTAATTGGCAAGTTTGCTAATAGCTTTGTAATCAGCTATCCTATTCAATCACAGAAATCTCTTCACACACACACACACACACACACACACACAATAGAGTGAGGGAAAAATAACCCAGGGACAGACAAAGAAGTTGAGTAAAAGGATGTGAAATAGAGCAACGATGTAAATGAAATATTAAATGTAACCTGATTGGTCCGTGGTGCTGTCAGTAACCATAGCAGAGGAAATGTGGGCAGTGACAGGCGCAAGGGCTGGGACGGGTCCAGTGCTGATAACTTTGGCAGCGTTGTCCGAGCCGGCGCCGCCCTTCTGCTTATTTTTCGTGGACTCTTGTGCTTTGAGCTTCTTGGCATGCTTGCTTCCTCTGTAGTGTGCTTCGGCTTGGCTCTAAAAAAAAAAAGGGAACAAATAAACAGTGCAAATGAGGCTCATTTTTAACACAAACATGCACACATGTTTATGTCCAATCTGGAATAAGATGGTGGATGAGAGATTTAGAAAATTGGTAGACAACGTGCCCTACAAGAATCCAGATGACGCACTTATTAATCTGAGTAAATGAAGTGTAAATGTTTAGCAGCAGAAGGGTGGAGCTCCCAGAAAAATCTTCTTTTAAAAAATCAGCCTATGTTGAGTAACATATATATTTATGGGGAAGTGGTGGCTTCGTGGTTAAGGTGTTGGATTCCCAGTTCGATTCACAGCACCACCAAGCCACCACATCTGTGCCCACCACATCAGTTCTATAAATATATAGCACATAGTGCAAGTGCATAGTTATTTGAATTACAGCTAAAGTGATGATGCTGATCATCATAACCACATGCAGCCACAAAACCACACAGACAACTTCAAAATCTTCTCAGTCTCCATATTGAAAGAACGACAACCCGACTGCCACAGAAAGTAATAAAAGTAAAGGAATTACTAGGTAGACATGAAAACCCTGCCAGGCCACCGGAAGGCAGCGGAGAGACTTTATGTGTTTATGTTCTAGTTCATGTGCCCAATGTTTGTTTAGGTCTTGTCATGTGATTCCCCTGTCCATGTATCATGTCTCCATTGGTTTATTTTTGTTCAGGTGTGTCCTATTTAGTTAAATATTTGCCCTATTAGGGTTAGTATTTATACCCCTGTGTTTCAGTCTGTCTTTGTCTTGCCGTGTCCGGTCTGGTCTGCTTGTGTTAACTTTAGTGTTAGGTTTTTTTTTTCAGTCCCTTAATTATATGTTTGTTCATTTGTTATTTAACTAAAAAACCCCAGTGTTTTCGTCCAAACCCCCACCTACGACTCGTGATGATTACTTTACAGTAGAGATCACTAGCTTTATTTTCATTAAGAAGACATCCATTCAAGGACATTTTTTTGTATTGGGTTTTAAAACGCAAATATTTGTCTACAACGCTTTATAAGTTAACATTAGCATTTTGTATTAAGGATCAGGTCGGATTTAAAACGCAGAATATTTGGGTCTACCCCAAACCTTATAAGTCCTTGAAGATTTGATTGGTTTTCATTAGGATTTAGGTCGGATTACCTACCACTGTACCGACTTATGTCAAAGCTTGGGTAACCCAAACCCCAGATACCTTGGGAAAGATTTGCCTTGAAGATTTGATTGTTTTCCAATCAGACCGACTTATAGCTTCTTCTCCGGTGAACGTGCATACAATGAACCCTACAAGAATATGTACTGTAAAAAAATTATTCTTGTATGTCCCAACTTATTAGTAAGCAGTGGTTTGAACACAGGGTCAGTCACGACTTCTCTATGCACAGCTTCAAGTCTAGAGCAGGTGGGTCAAGAGTCAGGATCCAACTAAACGAGGTCAGATCAGGTTGTATGCCATCAAGGGCTATCTGGTGCCCGAACTAACGACATTCAGCCAGAAGGACTGAATCACAAGTTGCCACAGACTATTCGAGTAACATGTATAATATAAAGGACATAACACTAAACAGCAAATCCACGTGCGTTTTTGTTGCAGAATCCATTTTTTCCCAGATAGTTGTCATAAAGTCATCTGGCAGGCAACATTTGCCTTGCTATAGGACATTATTACTTCACTCACTAGCAATAAGAGATGCAAACATTGTTCTAGCATGACAATGTGTCCTTTACACAAACTCCCTGAGCTTTATGAAGTCATAATGTGTGCTGGTTGAAATAGAAGAACTCAACCCCACTGAACACCATTGGGATGAACCGGAACACCGACTAAACCCCAGACCTCCTAACCATAACATTAGTGTCTGATCTCTTTAATACTACTGTTGCTGAATGAACACACACAAATCCACACACAGTCACATGACCCAATCTAGTGGAAAGGCTTTCCAGACGTTTCCAAGATTATTATAGAGGATGAGGGAAAATAAGTTTGGATAGGAGGATTTTGGAGAATTTAAGAAACAAATGTTCCGGTACTTACATTAAGAAACAATTACCGGCATTTACTGCATTTACACACACCCCTTATCCAAGGCCAATTGGCGCATTTATCTAACCGAGCCTGGTGGTGGCTGAATTGGGCCTGGTGGTGCTGAATCGAAGCCCAATTGGTGGTCAGGGTCGAATGCTCAGGCACTCCAATGAACCAGTGCACTACTACATCCCCACTACTTTTTGTCCATAAAGAGTAGATCCTATATGTTGCAAGAGTTTTGCATCAGACATGAGGATAAATGAAATCCCCACTACTTTTTGGCCATAAAGAGACTAGAATAATCCTATCACAGTTTTGATGGAAATTGAGTTGCAAGACAGATGAGGATAAATTTGATCAGAGTCTATGCTTACTAGCTCATAGTATCAGATGTCAGAGACTAGCTCAACAGGGTTCCCTTTCGGCTGTGGATTTATGCAGAAACGGAGCGCTTATAATGGATTAGAATCCTTTTGAGTTTCCCTGGCTTAGTCTGCAGTCTGCTTTCATGCAGACACGGAGCGCTTTTGGATTAGAATCTTTTGGTTTTCACTGCTTAGATCAAAGTCTTGGACCACAAAGTCTTGGACGACTTCAAACGCAGACGTTCTTCTTGGCTTTTCTTAACCACACAGCTCCACAAAATCCTACGAGATTTTCGTTCCCTTTTTTGCTGGACTCTGTGTAATTAACCTCACCATCCTCAGAGAATCACCTACCCATTTATCATCCTTTGATTATTCTTATCTGCATTATATGAGACTTTTATAATCCACCGTAATCAGCATTTCATCCCTACATTTCTCCGGTTTCTCAGGCTCCAGTCTGTCAGGAGGTACAAAGCTGAAAAAAATGCAGGGAAAAAAAAACTGTCAAGAGCTGATAAATTAGAGCTATTATGAGGATACCACAGCAATACGACCTGCATTATCTTTCATTGCGTTTTACTCTATATTTAAAGTGCTCTGCAGTCTAATAAAAAGTCAAACGGTGCTTATTCCCTATATAGGATGTGGATGCGCTTCTATTAAAAGATGAATCATTTTAGCAGTTAATAAACACTCACTGAGCCCAAACAAGGGAAAACAATCGTATGAGATGAAGTAGCGTTTAGCTTAACCCAACACATAACCTCACGTAACCTCAAATAACCGCGCGAACAAAACAGCCAACTGTAGGAAGTGGTGACGTAGTGGTTAAGGTGTTGAACTGCTAATCGGAAGATCAGGGTTCAATTTCCATCACTGCTAATTTACCACTGCTGGGCCCCTGAGCAAGGCCCTTAACCCCCAATTGCTCAGATGTTTAAAAAAGAATTATTGTAAATCGTTCTAAATAAGAACGTCTGCCAAACAATCAGTCATTAGTCACGCTTAAATTCCAGCTAATTATTAGACTCAGACATTCTAATACACGGCCATGCCGGATGGGCAGTGGTGGCTCAAACCGACCAGGAAGTACCAAGAAGGGCATCAAATATTTGGATAACTGCAGTAATGAATTAACTTATTATGACACTTTTGTACCTACAAACGTAAGAAATAAAATCAGCAGTGTGTTTTTCTAAGGTAAAAAGACAGCAATCCTTTACTTGCACAAGAGGACGTCCGTGAAAATAAGTGTTAATACAAGATCTGGGTGGAATACAAAGGCATGGCAGAGACAAATGGGAGAGAGGGCTGGGGCAAATATTATGCATAATATAATCAGTCTCACCAACAGTTCACGCTGCAGAACCAGCCATTGCTTACACTTGATTTATAGAGCTGTTGCTTGACATTGAAATAAGAGGCAATTTAAGAGCTACTGATGGAGCAGATCAGCTTTGGCTGTATAGAAAACAAAGCACCGCCCATCAGTACCTTATTTACATATCAAACGCGAATATGTCGGCATTCATAACAAACCCTCTCAATTATAATGAGGCTTTTTTAGATTTATGGCTTGCATTTAAACGGATATACTTTTTCTTATTTCTTCTATTTCTCCCTCTCGTATTCGTTATTAATTATTGGAGATGGGTATCGAAGTTCTAATCATTGTAGTTCTCAGACTGACAGCTTAAATACCACGAACACCAGTTCATGTAGATGAGATGAATTATATTAATATCAAAGCAGTTTTTGGATGAATAAGAGACCATAACAGCACATCCTGTATTTAAATATTCTTTTATATGGGCAACGTTTTTTTGTCTCAGACCCCCTCTTTCCCCCAAAAAATATTTCAGGACCCCCTACACATTTAATGATATCATTGCTCTTGGTATTTCCTGCGTTTCCAATATTGCTGCACTGTGACCCGAACTGGTGGGCTCTTCCTCACCTGCAGGGTCCAGTAGGTCTGGTTCATTACTATCAGCTGCTTAAGAAGAATCAGTTGTTTTTCTGGAGGACAAATTACAAAGTTGTACATTTTTTGTTTAACCAGGGGATCATGGATAAAACTAGCTAATGCAATGTGATTGTGGCTTAGTGGTTAGCACTGTTGGCTCACAGGGGTTCAATTCCCAGACAGGGGCCTTTTTGTGTTGCATGTTCTCTCTGTGCTTGCCTGGGTTTTATTCCGGGTTCTCCGGTTTCCTTTCACAGTCCGTGAAAAACATGTATGTTAGATTGACTGGTGGTTCTAAATCCCCCATAGGAGTAAATGTGTGTGAGTGAGTGTGGCCCTGTGATGGACTGGTGACCTGTCCTGGGTGTCCCCCTCCTGCCATTCCCCCTTTCAGAGATGGCTGGGATAGCAGATCTCCAGCAGATCCCCGTGACCCCGAATTAGAAAAAATAAGCGGGTATGGAAGTAGAATGTTTAAATGAATATGATCGTTTTCCTTTATGCTCACTGCTCAACACTTTTTAAAATATGACGCAACCCCCCACAGAGCCTGTGAGGCCCCCTTGTGGGTCGGGACCCCCCTGTTGGGAACCGCTGGCCTAAGATATAATACAGCGTATCTGCCCTTCTGGGATTGGACAGATCTGTATCCAAAGATTCCTTAGATAATAGTCCACCACATGCTTCATACTCCAGCTTGTTTGTGTATATGTGTGTGTGTGTGTGTGTGTGTGTGTGTGTGTGTATTCCTCTGAGTTCTAATGCTATTGAGATTCCTGTGTCGACAGAGTAGCGCTGACACGCTCCATATTAAACGGATCATTTTCAGAAGGGATTTGCAATAAGAGGGAAAGACAGAGAGAAAGAGAGAAAGACAGAGAGGGAGAGACAGAGAGAAAAAGAGAGAAAGACAGAGAGAGAGAAAGAGAGAGAGAGAGAGAGAGAGACAGAGAAAGAGAGAGAGAGAGAAATAGGATTCTGGATACAAGGCAGCTTACAGCAAGTTAAGCCTATTTTACTGATGTTTGCATCCGGGAGCAGAACAACAAAAAAAAAAAAAATCACGCTTCATTCTCTCTACAGCTGTTAAAAAATTCCATTATTTGGCTTTCGGTGTCTGACACATCAATGAGACTAAATAAATTCCCATTTGTTTTTTGTGGCATTCCTGCGTATTCATGAAACTATCAGGTTTATATTATCTTTTAGGTTTGGGATTCTAGACAATAAATCTGAATATTAGTCCACCAAGGCAAACCAAAGGTAGCACGGTTAGTCGTGGTGTAGTGCGTTAAGCCGCCAGCACCCAAATGTGCAGTCCGGTGACCAGGGTTCCATTCCGGGTCGGGTCCTTTCCAGTTCCACCCCACCCTCTCTCTATCTTCCCCATAACCTATAAAATAAAGGCAAAATGCCAGAAAAAACTCCAATCACATTATAATATTATACCAGATAATGTAGATCTGCCAAATGTCATAAATGTTAATGTAAATAGGGTTAAAGAAAATCTGGCAATCGTCCCAGACCACTTTGAAAACCTGGGCAGGGGGCCAATCCATTTCAGGGTACATTTATACACACACACACATACACACTACAGAAAAAAAAATTCTAGATGCCAAAAACAGCGCCTGTTTCTGTACGGAAGAGAAAACGGTGGTAACTTAAGAAACCCCTGAAGCACAAGAAGAACATGCACATTCCAAACACACAGAACTGAAAACTTCTGATAGTGCGAGGCAAATGAGCCACCAGGAATTCAAGGTTATATGTCGATAAACGTATGAGGAAGTTATTTCCTATCATTTGGGTAGCGACCAACAGCCAGGTTGCGCTAACTTTATGCAGCTAGTTATACGCTCTCTGTGGTGAATTTAGCTAAAGTTTTGTGGTAAATTTAGGCAACTACTTACAGCCTCTTGTAGAAACTTTATATAGCTAATTAAATGCTAAAGTTAACTTTGGTAAATTTAGCTAGCGCCTCCTGTGGTAAATTTAATAATATCAGGTCATATGTATGTAAGCAGTTCGTATTAGCCTCTTTTAGTAGCCTTACACAGTTATCCATAATCTGATACGGTACAGTATATTTAGGTATCTAGTCTTTTACTTTTGTGCTAAATGCCAATTTGGTAGCTATAACGCCTTGAGGGGGGTTACATGTTTTGGGACTGTAGGAGGAAACCAGAGAACAAGGAGTAAACCCACACAAGCACGGGGAGAACATACACACTTTACACAGAAAGACCCTTGCAGGGGAATCGAACCCGGGACCTTCTTGCTGTGAGGCAACAGTGCTAAACACTAAACCACCCTGCTGCCCCAAATTAATATCAAATTAATCAAAATAAATGTAACTTATCAAATGACATGAATGACAAAAATAATATCGAATTAAGGTCAAGTAACGCTAGCTGTATTTACATTTTCATGGCTTTGTGAGATCCATCATTACATGCTAAGTCGTCCAGAAGTCGGAGTCTTTTTTTATGTCTCCTTGTTTTTGGAAAAACGCCTGGACGAATCAATGCTAATTGTAAACAGCTGTTTATTATTTATTGCATTAGTCCCTCATTGTTTTCTACAAACAGATGGTTTACGCGTTGTTTACAGGCGGCTTTCAAAAGCATGCTAAACAAACCAACATTATAAGAAGATTTTAACTTTATATAGGGTTCCGGAACAGTGGGAAGAGCTGCATTAAACGGACATGTCGAAGGGTTAGCAAACAGCAACGCTAAAAGACGAGATTTATTACTGTCAATAAAATTCTGTTCTATACGGTTAAACAGTAAAATCTTGCTAATGAAATAGTTTCCTAATTAAAAACGAATGTGCATATAAAGTCTAATCTTTTATACAAACAAACCGGAATACTGTTAATCCTGTTTGGGAAGGTTTTTAGGAAAAGATGTGTGACTTCAGGATTTGTTTGAACACACTGAGTTTTTGGTTTCATGTCTTTATTTATTGTTCTAAAGTTTGTTAGTTCATGCTTTTGGGGTTCTTGTTTCATGTTTTGTTGTGTTCAATGGTTATTTATCATGTTTTGTTTATGTTAATACTCATGTGTATCGTCTAGGCTAGGCTAGGCTAGCTGGTTAAGATATGCTGTGCTAGCTAGCTAAGCTAGCCAAGTCAGTTCTTGTTTAATGCTTTTGTTTATTTCCGGGTTAACCTTTTCGAGGGATCCTTGTTCCTCTTGTCTTCCTGTCATGTGTTTTCCCTTGTCCTTGTGTCTTGGTGTCATTGGTTAGTTTGGTCAATTTGATCCTTGTTCCTTGTTTAGTCTTGTGCTTATATAACCCATTGTAGTCTTGTGTCTTTGTGGTTTGTTGTTTTATGCGCCACTTTGGTGAGTTCTTGGTCATGCTAAGGTCCAGACTAGTGGTCATGTTTGTGGTTCTGTCTAGTCTAGTCTAGTCTAGTCTGTTTGTTTGTCTAGTGTATGTGTTTATAGTCACACTGTAAATAAACTGCACTTTGGGTTCCAAAAATATGTCTGGCCTCAGTGGAGTTCATCACACACAGTCAGCGACTGAGTCGCTTCCTGCAGTCAGTAAAAGCTCGTTTCATTGTAAGGGTTCCAGTATGCAGAAGAGTCTAGTGTCCTAAATCGTATACATTTCAGTGCATCTGACTTTAATAGGAAAAACACTTCTGCATCATT
Organism: Bagarius yarrelli; assembly: GCA_005784505.1. Classification (NCBI taxonomy): domain Eukaryota; kingdom Metazoa; phylum Chordata; class Actinopteri; order Siluriformes; family Sisoridae; genus Bagarius; species Bagarius yarrelli. The sequence continues at coordinate 677,059 of VCAZ01000094.1, forward strand.
ATAGCAATGTTGTGAACTAATCTTAATGAACTGCATAGTAAACTGTGCTAATTAACACATTTCAGGATGACATTATGGACGCCTAAAATAGAAATAAAAATCCTATTTCAGCCTAATTGAAATAATTATTTAAGTAATGGCACCGTAACCAGACGAATCACATATCTACAATAAACTGTACTTTCTACGGACAAATGTTGGCATCCTTTTGGGCAACTTAATATAATGATCAGGTGTTGGTAATTTAAGGACTTTCCTGGCTTACGGGAACAATAATGATGATAACTGATTAGTCAGTGGGAAAAATGATGATTGGTTAATTAAATAGTGAATAGCAATTAGCAATTAGTCAATTCAGAACATTCAGATGTTTAGTGATTGGTAGCGTTGGGTATTGAGAACCGGTTCCATTTTAGAACCAGTCTGTTAGCAGGAGGCTACAGAGCTTGAATGCCACGTTGCATTTTTATCTCTTTTACATTACTGCCTAAAATAACGACAGACTGTTATATATTTTAGTATATTTTATGTTGTGTTACAAATTAATAGTTCTGGTTTATAATTGCTTATACCGTCTTAATGAAAGAGTTTTTTTTCTTTTATTATTTGACAAATTGTCACATACCTACTGGTTATAGCCTAAATTTGGAAAATAAAATACAAAAAATTCAAGTATTTGGTCTTTTTTTCTGTCCAAAAATATAAGAATGGGAACCAAGAAATCAATAAGAACCAAAGAATCAGAATCAGAATTGCTAAAATTAAAATGATACCGAACCCTTGTGATTGGTCAATTAAAAAGAACAGTTCAGTTCTATTACTTAGTGAAACTTTGGAAATATTAGTGAAGTCCTTGGCATAAGTGGTGATTAGTGATTTAATGTTTGTCTGGGGACCCAGTTAAATACTTAATTCCCAGCAATGCCAAGCTACCACTGTTGGGCCCCTGAGAAAGGCCCTCAATGGCTCAGTTGGATAAAAAAAAAATAAGTAAAATGTAAGCTATTTTGAATAAATGTCATGGACACGCCAGGCTCAGTCACGCTTCGTCGTTCACAGTCCCCTGAGATTTAATAACATGCACCTGATAATCATTACTCCTAATTCACTCATGCAGACAATCAAGCAGCTCACTCACCTAGGTTCAGTGTCTGGTCTAATTTGTTGGAAGAAGGACTCAGTCTCATGTCGTTTCATGATTAACGTCTTTCCAGACCAGAGTTACAGACTCTAAGACTGCCTGTGTTTCCAGGGGCTTTTCAGTGGCTCCGGTGTCCCATATTCTCCGTATAATCGTTTATTCTCCGAGTTCCTCGTTTTCTTTAAAGACACTAAATTCTCTGGGGTTTTTTTTTTGTTTAAGTGCTGTTACCCACTTCGGTAATTAAACTGGTCTGTTTGGTTTTAACACCAGTGTCTTGAGTCTACTTCCCATTACAGCCAAATGGGAATGAATAAAGTGAGGAGGTTCACAACAATTTGTTGCAGGGCTCGTTTTTAAAATGTCCCCAGATAAACCAAGAAAGTCACCATGTTGGCGACCCTGTACAAAATATAGTATTGTGTTTATTCTCCACTTTGGTTCAGAGCACCACTTTTTGAACTTCAGCCTTCTGAAGTCTCTCTTCAGAACTCCAGATGCTTCACAAGTCTGTTCAGAAGGAAGCATAAATCAAGCTTTACTGTACAGTTACAGAAGACGGATCTTTTGCTTATCTGGAGTGTTTGTGATCTATGACTAGACCCCTGTTATGAACACTGTCTGTGATTATTGAATTAGCCCATATAAAGAGATGATGCTCCCACATTCGGCTGCCTGGGGCACCCAGGGATGCCAAACACACCTCTGCAATGTTTCAGATCTTACAGTCACCTCTGCTTTGGTCTCCTTCTGAAACCGAGTTGTTTTACCCACACACTTTCATGTCCGTGTGACTTGCTGCTGTATATGTTGAGAAAGTTCTTTATGTATGCGAGTGTATTTTTTACTGTGCCAGACGAAGATAGATGACATCCGAAGACCTTTTTCTCAGGAAGTTCTGCTTACCTTTTACTTTCTATCTTAACACACACCCTTGTTTGATATGTTAATGTGACCGTGCCTGAAAGGCAAACCAGTCAAAAACAGAAAAAAAGACATAAAACAGCTGCAACTTCTATAGGGGAACCTGTGTGATGTGTTTTCAATTCTTAATCCTAAATTAACTGGATATATAGAAGAACGATAACTGTTGGAATGCTGGAATGCAAATAAAGTTCACGTGCTGTTATAGTACAGAGGAATTCATCACAGCAGGAGTGTTGATTCCAGCATGAGCACCAGCAACTCTAACCTCTAACAAACCTTTTCCTCACATGTTGCTAACTGAACACATACCTGCAGGTTTATCCTCCATAACATCAGGAGGATTCAACCATTCCTATCTACTCAGGCCATTTAGATGCTAGTGCAGTCTCTTGTAATTTCTGAACTAGACTACAGCAACTCGCTCCTGGCAGGTCTACCTCTCGGGGCAAATTCGTCCTCAACTCTTCAGTAATGTTCGTAATGTTATGTTCGTGGTACAACTCGGTAACTCTGTGTAATATCGTTGGAAAATAAATAGCTTGATGTTTTTGGTCCTTTGATTAACATCCTAATCCGCTCATTAAATTAGACTCCACTAAGTCTAGCTCCTGATTATCTAATATAAATCAAGACCATGTGGTGTATAATAACTGATCATAGAAAACAGAACTGTGTGTGTGTGTGTGTGTGTGTGCTTGTTTTTTATGCTACACCTTGCGTAAAAGTATAAATGCAAGAGGTCAGCACTGAAATCGGTAACATCTTGCAGCAATAAATTTTTACTACAAGCTTACAAGTTCTGTGACTCATCACTGACTCATTAAAGAACCAAGGACCATCAGTGTTTGGGTATGTGTGAGTGTGTGTGTTTGTGTGGTTGTTCCTAGGTTCATATACTGCATATGTTTCTGCCAAAGAAATAAGCTTTTATTTACTCTCCTTTATACAGATTTATATGTTACTCAGTGTCTCTTTTCTCTAAGTTATAAACACATTAGTCATCTGAATCACTGAACATGATGCTACCAGGCCTGCGTAGGCATCCTTTATCCTGTCTTTAACACTGGTCTTGACATACTACACTGGCAATCATTTCTAAGGAAGCAAGAATGTCCCTGATAAATACTTTCTCTAATAGCTCTCTTGGCTCTCCATCGCCAACCTTGTTAAATACTTTGTGTCTTCACTGAGTTCCAGGGACCTTGAATGCACATTGCTTGATAAGATCAGTATCGATCCTGTCCCACTGTGCAGCGATGAATTTCTGTTTACTTGATTTATTTAGTTTTAGAACAACAGTGGGGGAAAAAACCCCACAAAAACAACAGATAGACTTGACCACACGTTTAACTAGGCTTTGGATTAGCTTTAAATACAAAGCCTGTAATATGACTGTCACGGACACGCCAGGCTCCTCCACCATTCATCGTTCACAGACACCCGAATACTAATCAAGCACCTGACTCTCATTCCCCCGATAACATTTACTCCACTATTTAAGCACGATTTCTACACAGGCAATTTGTCTGGTCTCCATTGTGGAAAAGGGTTCACTCTAATGCTAACTACTGTTTGTTCCACTTCCCCCTCGATCTGCTCTGTCACCATCGCCTGTCCATGTGTTTAGGAGTTTGTCACTCACCTGCTTACAACCCGATTCCACTCGCTCCTGGAATATCTCCATCGCCCCGGGTCCTGGAGCGTCGGTGTCCTGCAGAGCTTAGCTCCAACTTGTCTCAACACTCTTACCTGTAAGTATACCTAGCAACACTAGGAGCTAAACTCTGCAGGACACCGTGACCCACCAGGACCGAGTTTGGACACTCCTGCGATATAGAATGCTCAATCTAAGAATATCTGATCATTACCACGCTAATGGTAGACTTCTTATCACTTCTTACCACGCATCTGTTTTATAAACCGGGCTAAGTTACGAGCTCCGTCATGGAACCAATTAAAACTCGTAAATCTAGACACCCCTGTATTTGTGTACTGACATTTTTGCTTTTAATCTTTGAAAGATTTACATCGATCAGCTGTACCATTAAATAGTGTGTAGATCTTTTTGGGCCACCAGACAAACTCTGACATATCGAGGCACGTCACCTCAAATGGTGTTTTGAGGCGAAACTCTCATGAATCAGATTTATTTGTCCTGCACATACAAATGTAAAGAATTTAAAGGCCAAGGAGACACTTTAAACTGTGACAGTCACGTTCTTTAAAACATCAGCGGGTCGCATTATTTATCATCGATGATTTATCAGTGGGAATAATAACTGATAACAGAGCAATAATCTAACACTGAAATGTTTTTTACCAGTCCGCCATCAACCGCTGACTAACAGACATCCTATAGGTCATATTAGATTCTTGCTCAACACAGCATTTTTTCTTGCCCCACCACCAAGTTCAGCTACCACAGAAAGTTCTTTGAACAAGTCCACCACTTGTGGCTCCATCACAAGCCCTGTTTTGATCAAACTGCCCTGAGGCTTTCCTTAGAAACTGCTCCAGGGACGAAAAGATTAGAGCTCTTTAAAACCCCTGAAATACCCCAGCGCTCTAATTTAAACACAGCTCATTATGGCTAATTAGGTGCTGGAAAACTTAATGCAGGAAAACGCCACTACCTTCCGACCCTCTCTTATCTCGTTACCTTTCGATTTTGCTAATGCGCACCCTGTCTGTCCAGGCGAAAGAAGACAGATAGGCACATGACACACACACACACACACACACACAGGTTTTAATAAAAGTTAATCTAGTAGAACTAAAGCAGCTGAGGATAGAAATATGGCTGCTGAAACGGGTGATAACCTTTTAAAATAAAAGATTTTCGAGATAGAATATATTGAGCTACGACTTAAACTTAATCGTCAAATTTCATTAGCCCCTTTTTTTAAATATGCGACCCAAAATACAATATGATTTGCTGCACGTTTTGTAGGATTGCACACTTTTTTCTGTAGCTACCAAGTTTTTACTTTTATAGTATATGTTGACTTGTTCCTCATTTGTTTATTTATTCATTCATTCATCCTTTCATTCCAAGTCGCTAAACTGCCCAGTATCAGTGTATTTTAGCAAAAGATTTTAGCAACAGCACATACTCACACACCCATACTGAGCAACACGATGCCCATAACGATAAAGATCATATTAACAAGATTAAAAACACAGGATTTAATAAAGATTTATGGAGAAAAAGACAAGCTGAGTACGTCACAAAACTATTCTGTCTAAAAGCGTCAGCACATGTAAACACCGGTTCAGAATAGATAACCGTGCCATCTGCAGATCCAAAAGTTCTATCGCGCAAAAAAGCAACCAGTGTGTGAACATGGACCAAAAGCTCCTGTGGGCTACGACTCATTTACAATGGGCTGATTCACAGTGGAAAAGTGCTGTATGGTCAGACCAGTCCAAATTTGACATTTTTGTCAAACGCTGTGTCCTCTGGGCCAAAGAGGGGGGAGACTTTCCAGAGTGTTATCAGCGTTCAGGTCCAAAGCCAGCATCTCTGATGGTATAGATGGTATATACCGTCTGGGCAGCTTGCATGTTTTAGAAGTCACTACGAATGCTGAAAGATATATAAAGGTTTTAGAGTAACATATGCTCCCCTCCAGACGACGTTTATTTCAGGGACGACCTTGTGTATTTCAGCAGGACAATGCAAAACCACATACTGCAGTCCGAGTGCTGAATAGGACTGTCTGCAGTACAGATCTTTCACCTATAGAGAACATTTGGCGCATCATTAAACGAAAAATACGTTAAAGACGACCACAAACTCTTCAGTAGCTGGAAATCTGTATCAGACAAGAATGAGACCAAATTCCAACACCAAAACTCCAAAAACTGATAAACACACTCTGTCCCAACTATTTTAAGCCCTGTAGCAGGCATAAAATTTATGATCTACTGTAAATTAAAATTTTGGCTGATGTGATTTAAAAATTCTTTTAGCCGTCCCAACCCTAAGCTAGCAATTCATACAAAGCTAATCTGACAATACACTGCCTTTGCCATGTTTCACAAAGAGTTTATCGTTGTGCTATTCCACCTGTAGTTCATTTCTTTCTTTGCTTATTAAAGTTACTTTCACTGGCTGTCATTTCCAACTGGGATTTTTAACAATTGACAATTTGAATTAGGTGTTTGACTTTTGACATAATCAAAAAAAAAAAAAAAAAAGTTATGGGCTTGCGCTTTAGCCTTAACTGGGCCATGCTAATCGAAACAGTCTCCAAGAACCACTGCTAGCACCACTCTACATGATTAACCAGAGTGTGGGAAATGTCAGCTAGCCTAGGTTTCACTCCACGTCTGGTGATATGGTGTATTGTATCCGTTTTAATGACATGCTAGGTTTTTGGCCATACTGGCTCAGTTTCAGATCACGGTGATATCTGATCTCTTAACTAACACTGGAAATGATCCACAGCCACACATACACACACACACTGCTTTGCCTCATAAACAGACACCTTTTGCCAGGGTGCCTTAAAATCTCACATTATTTATTCATTCATTCATCTCACCCAATACACATTTAATGAGCTCACTCAGGCGATATCTGGAGAAATTTAAAATTTACAGCAGGACGAACAGAGCCAAGAGGTGCTGAGACTAAAATATGAAATAAAAAACTATATTTGTCTAGAACCGAAATTCTGGTGGTTGAGATCTGAAAACCACCAGTTGAAGGAAAATGGGAAAACGTGTGTTTTATGGGAAGCTCATAAAACACTGCTGCACATATTAATCTCAATATGAGTCATATCTTAAACCCAGGTTGTTAAAAGCTCTATTACAGTAAGTAAACAAAGTTAAGGGTTTGGACAAAAAAATCATTTATTCCACACAGCCGGCACGACATCAAACTTGGAGAACAGGGCTTAGAAAAAGCTAATGCTAAAGCCTGACAGCTTAGTGGACATGACCACTGACCTCAACTGAGCTTTTACATCCATCGATCAGAAACAGAAAATCTATAATGATGGCTACCGGAAACTCCTTTCAGGTCATTCCACAGCAGTCGTAACGTGGTTACAAAACAAAAGTCTCGTATTCAGTTTCTCCCTGTGAGGAAACATGCAAAAGCTCAACAGTGAAGTTCAGCTTATTTGGCAACAGATTAAACACCGCAGTTAAGAGTCAGTTTATTCGCCTTCGGGAACTCGAGTTGCTTGAAGAAAAAGCGGAATGTCACAAGCACAGCACGGCACATCATAAGCGGGGTGACATCTTTGACCAGGAAGTACAAGACGAGCATCCAACTAGGGGAGGCAAGTTGCAATGTGCACGCTGTGACCCAGGCTAGCTCTCTTTAATGAGAGTGGACAGCTGCATACTCCATGCGGCTCAGGCCCCGCTGCAGCTGAGGCGCAGCGCAGGTCGAGGTCTTGGGGAATCGTGGGGTTGAGCTAGCAGTGGGGTCTGAGACAGTCTCAATGAAGAAGGCGGAAGCGCATGCTGCGGTTATATCACTTCTCAACAATATTCTCTTGCTTCATGCTTCTTTTAAGCGTCAGCACCAAGTAGATTGCCCGCAGTCCCCAGTGTATGAGGACCTGCTGGACATGATAACGAGGGCCATAACATCCGCCCAGCATACCGTGTCTCACCGGATAGCTAGTCAGAAATGCGAGTTAGTCTGATCTCCAAGGTAAATGCTGTACATTATACATAACAAAACTGGTTTATTGTAGTAGGAAATAATTTGCCTTTGCCAGCCCTAAAATTTGGAATAACTTATCCAAAGGAAAAATCTTATGGACGTTTCTTTTAGACATTATTAATCTACAGAGGTTAATGATACGCTATATTATGTAATTGTTTGCTTGGCAACCAAACATCAACCCTGGTTACCAAGCCTAAGTTGTATATATTTGTTAGCCCGCCAGGAACAACAACCTGAAAGTTTAGCCTATAAAAGTGACAAAAGGTTCAAGATTCAGTTACCAAAAGCACCCCTTATCGCTTTGCTTTAGGCAAACTCATTTTACAGATGTTTTCAGGCTAATAGGAGGATTCACAGCATGTGCTGGATATCGTCTATCCTCTTGCAACGCTGTTTTGTGTAAGTCTTCATTTCCCAGCTGTCCTCCTGCTATCCTATTATTGGAGCAAACGACTCTAATAGAAACTGTGCAACTTCATTACAGGAGGTTTTCAAGATCGCTGTTAGCAAAGACCTCCAGTTGCCTTCTGTTTTTTTTCTCCTTCACACCTCAGGCTATAAAGATAGAATGACACCGTGTAGGCTCAACAAGTTCTAAAGTAGTGGATTAAATTTCATTACAGACTTCTTCACCTCGCACAAGAACAGAAGTAAAAAAGTATAGTAGCTTTAATGAAGCCAGAGATGAGGTTTCTGAGAGCATGAGCTAATCTCCATGGCTGAGCCAGGAGCCTGACGCAGACGGGCCATGTAAAGGAAAGAAAGCTTTATCCTTCATTAAAATCATCTTAAATGTCATAATGACTTCCTTTTCCACTGTCTCTCTCTGTCCCTCGCCTAGGGTGACATGCTACAAATTGTTAGGTAAACAAGCGTTTTTTTTTTGGGGGGTTTTTTTTTATGGGAAGTGTGTTAAATTACGCTATGCGTCTTCTTTGAATAGCTCGATACAAATTCGGCAGAAGGATAAAAGTGAGCTGAAATTGAGTGTGTCAGATTTAAGACTCGTGTCTGATCCATTCTGACATACTAACCTAAGTAATGCTTACTTTTAACATGGGGCTAATAGCAAAGGACAGACTCTTGACTGCTTGTTTACTTTACTATCCACTAGCCAACACGCTGATCTGATTGCAGGGCACATACTGTACATCAAATGTAGTTTAAGGTGAGAGAGAAGCAACAGTTTAATGTCTTTAAAGAACAGTATAGAAAACAGGTAATAATAAATATTTTACTCACTTTTTTAAGGTCATCAACCAAACAAGAGTGTTAATTTGTAGCCATTTTTTTTACCCGTGTGCTTATGTGTCTCTAATAAAAAAATTATTTTAGTAAAACATTACAGCTAGTTAAAATGCTTAAAACGGAAATAACAGGTTCCAAAATAAAGCCTGAGTTGTTCTCTACTACTCCGAGAGCAGTAGAGATCACAGTAAGAGAACAATCTCGTCCAGAATTAGCAAGACCTCATCGTTCTCCATTGAACCCTTTGATACTTGCTCTCAATCAGTGCGAACCCCACAGATGCTGCTCTAAATCATCTTAGAAGCTGTGCGGAGAAATATCTGTTTTAGATTAGACAAGTTATGGAGATATGGTCTGTTTTTTATTAGTAAAAAGACCAAAGCTAAAAGAAAAGAAAAAAAAAAGAAAGCAAGAGCTACCACTCGTGAAGTTTTGATTTCATTACCTCACAATTTAAAATAATATTTACGATACATTACAAAGCCATGCGATTATGCACTAGTACACTTATTTTACTTTAGCTACACTAAACTAAATTTACCTCAGAAAAACACAAAAAACTCAGATACACAAGTTTTCCTCATGCACAACAAAACACAAACACATCCAACATATTAATTTACCTCAAACATACACACAAAACATTTTACGCACAATACAGTAGTTTTCCTCAATCAAACAAAACACTCCAACATATTAATTTACCTCAAACATACACACAAAACATTTTACTGTACTAGGTCAGGCTGTACCAAGGCAAAAAAGTTTACTTCAGATAATAACACAAAAGACTCAAATACACAACTTTACCTCAAAGATGCACAAAACAATTTCTTATACACTAGTGTGGGAAGTGGTATCGCATTGGTTAAGGTGTTGGACTGATACCTGGAATATTGGCGTTCGATTCCCAGCACCACCAAGTTACCACTACTGGGCCCCTGACCAAGGCCCTCAAACTCCAGTTGCTCAGTTGTATAAATGTAAGTCGCTCTGGATAAGGGCATCTTCCAAATGCCGTGACTGTTAACTAGTTTACGCCAGTAACACGCCAATACACTAGTTACTATACTTCACTTCACTTACATCTAATGCACTAGGAAGTGGTAGCACAGTGGTGTTGGATTGCTAACCCGAAGGTTGTGGGATTGATTCCCAGCACCACCAAGTTGGGCTCCTGAGCAAGGCCCTTAAATCTTGCTATAAATGTTACCCGCTTTGAAAATGTAAATGTAGTTCATTTCACAGACACGAATATTATATCGAATCTCATACAAACAAAACATCTGGATTCACTAGTTTGATGCATGTAAAAGGGAGAAACAAATCATTATAATAACACAGAAAGGTGGTATATAAAGAAGTGTATACAAGAATGCTGAGTGTGTGAGGTAAAATAATGCATTGGGTAATTTTTGATGCTTTTGTCCGAATTAGCAAATATGTATTAATCTTTAAAAAATTACTGCATTTCATCCTGTAGTTTCCTTTTGCATTTTGTGTACATTTGTCAGGTTAACCAGTAAACCAAAAGTGCTTTTGTGTCTAATTCTTATGCAAATTTGCGAGCATTCGGTGTGTTTTTAGCTTCAAACACCAATGCCAGCAGCACCTCTTGCCTCAGACTTGTTGCAATTCAGAGTATGTGCTGGGGGGAAAATCCAGTTCCAGCGTCGATAACGATCGATTAATTAAGTTTAATGAGGAGGAACAATGGAGTCGTTCCTGCTTTCCTCACACGTGCAGAGCTGTTCCGAAACTCTGGCTGTGTCCCACAATGTGGATTAAAAAGATGCAAAATGATACAAAACAGACGGCACAATCACATATAACGTCTGTTTCCCTCTCTTCCATTACACTGCGCTGCAGGATTCCCCCATCAGGCAGGGCACAATGCCACCCGACACAATTTGTCTTAAAATAAATGGCTTAATCAAAGGCAACAAGATGGTTGTACAGTAAGTAATTACTCATTTTTCCCCACAGAGAGTCACACAACAACAACATATTTCTGTGGCTACATAATGGTTCTAAACATTCAACTAGAAAACACATTGGGTATGCGGTTCGACAATGGCGCAAACCAACAACTCCTTTTTTGGCATCTGTTTCTAACATGCTAGATTTTATAAGACTTCTTCTTCTCCTTTCGGCTTGTCCCTTTTAGGGGTCTCCACAGCGAATCATCTGTCTCCCCCTAACCCTATTCTCTACATCCTCTTCACTCACACCCACTAACTTCATGTCCTCGTTTATCGCATCCATATACCTCCTCTCTGGTCTTCCTCTTTACCCTCTGCCTGGTAGCTTCTGCAAAGTTTAGCTCTGATCCTAAACAAACACCCCTGGACCAACTAATCAAGATAGGTTCTAGGTATGCTCGAAACCTACTAAACTCTGCAGGACACCGACCCTCCAGAACAGAGTTTGGTCACCCCTGAGTTAAGTTCTTGAAGCAATCTGGGCACTCTGTTTATTTTATTGCATTTTATCTACCAAGTTTGTTTTATAACCTTACATATTTATGCCAGCAGCAGTCTCATGGCTGGTATTGACCTGATATCACCTACATACTGTAGAAACTCTAGATTCCGCATTGTCCTCATTCTCAGGGCTATATATTTTTTTTTTACAGTTTGCTCATACTGGATCCTACCACCATGACTTATTTTATTTGTCTTTACCATTCCACACCTTTAGATTGTTCTGTTTTGAGTCTGGTTCCAATCAATGTTTTTTTCCCCTCATGTTATTTGAGAGTGATTTTTGCAAAGCTGCTTCGTGGAACCCAGATCACAGCTTGTTGCCATGGTTTCACTGGATCCACACAACGATGTTAAAGAACACTACAAATCAAATGCCCTCGTTCTAAAATGCCTTTTCTCTTAATGCCCAATTGAACAAAATTTCAAAATATTTTATGAGACTTGACACATAAGACTACAAATGTCCGAATGAGTAAGTATTTAACACATTACATTTACATTATTTGGCAGACGCCCTCATCCAGAGCGACTTGCATTTTATCTCTTTTATACAACTGAGCAATGAGGTAAACTACTGTATTAAAAACATTTGTGTGTATGTATGCAGTAAAGTAGGTGTAATAAAGGGCATTTGTTTGTGGGTCTGAGGTAAACTAGGTGTAATAAGGGGCATTTGTTTGTGGGTCTGAGGTAAACTAGGTGTAATAAGGGGCATTTGTTTGTAGGTCTGAGGTAAATCAGCATATTTAAGAGAATTTGTTTGTAGGTCTAAAGTAAATGTTTTATTTGTTTGTCTGAGGTAAATTATATTAAAGTGTGTTGCTTGTATGACTTGTATGATTTAACATAGTGTATCAAAGAGGGTTGTAAGGTAAAAATAGTGTATTAAAAACATTTGTTTAAGAGACTGAGGTAAACTAGTGCATCAAAGAGTGTTGTGTGTGTATATCTGAGGTAAACTAGCATAACAATGAGTGTTTTTTGTGTGTCTGAAGTAAACTAGTGTATTAAAGAGTGTTTTTGTTGGTATATTTGAGGTAAACTAGTGTATCAGGGAGTGTTTTTTGTGAATATCTGAGGTAAACTCGTGCAACAATGAGTGTTTTTTGTAAACTAGGGTATTAAATAGTGTTTTGATTGTATATCTGATAACCCAAGATCCGGTAATCTAGTGTAATAAAGAGTGTTTTGTTTGTATGTTTGAGGTACAATAGTGCATTTATTATTAGCGATTCAGGATCAAGGGCCCGCTTAGGCACCCAGCACCGGTGATGTAAGAAATTTAATCCACAACCTTATCCTAAACCACTGAGCTGCCACTAATTAGCTTTCAAATGAAGATAAAGACGTCAGAATGAGTGATTTTAGGAAATAAAATAATAATACATCATTATGTCCACAGGTGAGTTAATACACAATAAACTAACTGCGTCACCTATTTACCGAGAACTGACACCTGTAAGTGCGTTGCTCAAGCTACGATGATGCAGTGTATTTTTATCTTTCACACATGAGCACTAATATCATGAAGATAAATAGGAATGTGGGAGGCTGGGGTGCAGTATCTCACCGCCGCCTTCTTTTATTTATTGAACAGCAATCATAAATAAATGACATTTCTGAAGGCCAACAGAGCCGTAAAATGCTGTAAAATACTCAGATGCTCCAATAGCTGAATAGAACAGATGATTCATTTAATATACGAAAATAGACACAACCGGCAATATAATTCTCCTGAGACAGAGTGAAAAAGAGAGAAAGAGTAAGAAGGAGCGAGAGAGAAGTATATAAAGGATAAAAAAACCAGAGACACCGCTAGGATAAAGTATACAAAGCGTAATACATTTTGGTTTGCATGATTAAGGCTGACAGAACCTTCCTAACGTATACAGTTTTAGATTTTCTTCTATTTAAACTCACTTTATCAGCTGATGAGCTGTGTATTATAGTGGGTTAGAATAAGCAATCGCCGGAGATAAATGGGTTATTTTCATAGAACCGCACTGTATTTTCAAAACCCCATGACTCGTTATTTTTCTTATACTACAGGGATTTGCAAACAATATCAAGGATTACATTAGTAACATATGTTAATGTTATATACTCTAATGTCAAATAATATGATATGATTATGCATGTTCTCCCTGTGCTTTTGTGTGTTTACTCCGGGTTCTCGGGTTTCTGCCCACGGACCAAAAACATGTATTTTAGATTGATTAGTGATTCTAATTTGCCCATAGGCGTGCGTGTGAGTGTGTGTGTGTGTGTGTGTGTGTGTTTGTGAGTGTGTGTGGCCCTGTGATGGACCGGTGACCTGTCCAGGGTGTCCCCCTCCTGCCTTTCACCCTTCCAGAGACGGCTGGGACAGACTCCAGCAGATCCCTGTGACCCCGAATTAGGGAAGAATCAGCGGGTTTAGATGATAAATGAATGAATGAATGATATGATTGATTTAATTGTAAACGAAGCAAAACTTGTTTATATTAATTAAATCATTGATATATCGAATTTTCAGTGTTAGGATTTTGTAATTTTGCAATTACAAAGAAAAAAAAATGCAAAATAAATGTGACTTTCAGACATGTTTGCAATTGTTTTAAACTTCCAAACATATACTTGCAGTTCGAATAGATTTTCCCGAAGGGAAAGAAAAAAATCCAGAATGTTTTGCTGTATAATATTATCAGTTATGTCAACTGCTAAAGCTGATAAAGAGATTTGTTTGTTGTAGCTTTAGAGGCAGAAAATCAGACGAAGATAAACTGCTTCTGAGACTGGAGTTTGCGAAGTAAAAGCCAAGCTGGTATTTTTAGTTGCGGTGCAATTTCGAAATATATAAGCAGTGAAATCCTTTCAGCGCAGCATGTCCCTAATCTCCTTTTTTCGCATTTTAACAAGTCTTATATTTTACAGACCCTCTGTCCATGTTCAGTATCCCTGCTTGGTCCTTGGGACTTGTCTGGCTGAAAGTTTGTAGCTGATATAACAAACTTGGTCTAGGGATGTTCCACATTCCAACTGAAATGAATAAAAAGTATGATGCGCTAATGTAACTGTACTGCAAAATGACACACTGACGAAAAACAGATGCAGCACAAATTCAACACACACAGACTTAAACCGACGGCCCGAAGCTTTCGTGTTTCCACACGGATAACCATACAAAACGGTCAGTATAATACGAGTCTGATCTAAACACTCACGTCTGAGTTGAAACGGAGCTGGCAGATGTTGCATGTGATCACTTGCTTCTTCTTTGGAGGAATGGAGACCCCAAACGTGTGGTTGATTACGGCTTTTTGAACAGGATCCATCTGGAAGACAGGGTAAAATATACACATGAAAAAATGGAAGCTAGAAAGAGAGCAAGTAAGAGAGAGAGAGAGAGAGAGAGAGAGAGGTTGGGAAAAAGAGAGAGAACTTGAACTATGGGAGTAAAAGGAAAGAGAATGTAGAAAAGTGAGAGAAGAGATTAAAGAGGAAGCAACAGAGTAAGAGTAAAAAAAAAAGGGACAGCAAAGGAGGAAGAGAGATAAAGAGAGAGAGAGCGAGGAAGGGGATAGAAACGAAAAAAAAAAGATAAAAGATAAAAGCGAGACAAAGAGAAAAAAAAGAGACAGACTGTGAGAGGCATAGTAACAGAGATAGAGACAAGTAGTGAAAGAGATAGAGACAAATACTTCGAGACAGACAGAAAGAGTAAGAGAGTGTGACTGTGTACAGCTTCTATCTCTTTAGCCAGGCATACACATAACGTATCCCATAATATTATACTCCAGTATATCTGATTAAAGGCACATTATTAGCTAGTGCCTGCTAATATTATGAACAGCTGCTACGCTAATTTCTCTCCACCGGTTTTCATTTTTTTTACGCATCACAAGGTATCCAGAGATTGTAACAGCACTGGTCTACCAGTGAGAAGATGCGGGAACCCTGTGAGGATCCTGAGGCACCAGTGACCAGTGATGTTTGTTGTCTCTGCCTTTGTGTTTGTTGTTGCTGTTCTTCCCTTTTTGTTATTCTACTTTCTTTTAGTTGTGGTTCTTA
This sequence comes from Bagarius yarrelli, assembly GCA_005784505.1. NCBI lineage: Eukaryota > Metazoa > Chordata > Actinopteri > Siluriformes > Sisoridae > Bagarius > Bagarius yarrelli. The sequence goes on from VCAZ01000094.1 coordinate 692,600, forward strand.
TTATTAAATTTATTTAGCTTTTCTGTGGTTCTAGTTATTGTTAATTTTGGTGTCGTTGTCTTCTTAAGATTTGTTTGTGGTGGTTGTTACTTACAGTTTCTATTCTTGTGGTATTTGTTTGACACTACATTTTTTCCGGAATTGTTTATTTTTGTTATTACTTGTGTTTTTGTTCTTTTCTTCCATTGGTTATGTATTTTTGTGCTATCGCTCACTACCGTTCTCATTGTCGCTGGTTTAAACTTGTTCTGGTTTCTTTTATTGTTGTTGTTCTTGTGTTGTGTTTTGTTTTTTTTTTTTTTGTTAAAGTTGCCTTGGCAGCTGAAAACCTCTACGACTATAAAGAAGAAAATAATAAATTAAACATATTGTTTTAGATCTTAGAACTCATTAGAATTCCCTCTTCCTGACCCACCATCTGTTTCTTTTGTCCTCCTTTTATGTCACACCAACGCCGCTCAAGTCTCAGGTTCCTTAAGTTTACCCACAGAGATGATTCCCTCGCTAGCGGTAGGCCATGTTGCATTTATTATGTAATATTCAAATATGTTTGCAGGTCTTTCATACGCTCAGATGAACTCCAGGTGAACCCGGCAGGACTACTGACAACAAGTAACACACTCAAGAACATTTCTACCATCGTTCCGGAAGTTTATTTGTTGTAAATGACCCAATGGGTGCCGAGTAAGCAAATAATTACCTTTTTTTAGTTTACTTTCCCAGTATGTACTGTATATATACAATTTTTTTTACTATTGTGACGACATCTACGTCAGCAGGATATTTCTCCTTAACATGACAATAACTGTTTGTATATAATAACTTCCTGTACTTCGTATATATAAGCTAGCCACCTTGCTAACCATGTTGCGAAGTATTGTTTGCTATTGCGACTTACTAAGCGTTCATGTGCTTTTCTCTTTATGTTCACGGTTTTGTCTTCTGCCTGTTCTTCCACCTTCTTCTATTTGGATATTTGTGTGCCGAACTTTGCTTGCCTCTTTGACTACTCTTTGGATTACCCCTTCTCTTCTCTTCTCTTCTCTTCTCTTCTCTTCTCTTCTCTTCTCTTCTTCTCTTCTCTTCTTTTCTCTTCTCTTCTTTTCTCTTTCTCTTCTTCTCTTCTCTTCTTCTCTTCTCTTCTTTTCTCTTCTCTTCTTTTCTCTTCTCTTCTTCTCTTCTCTTCTTTTCTCTTCTCTTCTCTTCTCTTCTCTTCTATTCTCTCTTTCTCTTCTCTTCTTTCTCTTTCTTCTCTCTTCTTCTCTTCTCTTCTTCTTCTCTTTCTTTTTCTTCCTCTCCTCTCCTTCTCCTTCTCTTCTCTTCTTTTCTCTTCTCTTCTTATCTTTCTCTTCTCTTCTCTTCTCTTCTCTTCTTTTCTTTTTTTCTTCTCTTTTCTTTCTCTTCTCTTCTTTTCTCTTCTCTTCTCCTTCTCCGGGGGGGCATCTTCTCTTCTCTTCTCTTCTAAATAAAGCCATTACCTGCATTATGGATCCCACTCCATCTCATTCGTTACAATTCGACATTCGGACGCACTCTTTTTAAAATGTATAAGTAATTAGTGCCTAAATCCTGATTTTTTTTAATTTGTTGATCACTAATTTAATAAAATCGCATTTCTACTTGGCTACTGACACAGTTATTAAGATAAGATATTTTAGGCAGATAAAAACACTAAAAACCACCTATATTCAGCACTACATAAGAAAGAGCAACAACACACACTAGCAAATCCTCTTGAAAGCCAGAAAAGCAGCTTGACTTTGACCACTTTAGTCTTCGTAATCCGAACAGCACTCATTTCTTATACTTTCTAATACTTTACCCACTGATCATGTTTCACTGTCTAGCCATCACATCTGGAGGTCAATCTGAGCATCATGTGGGGCATTTTAAAGTATAATGAAGATATGAAGGAAAAGATACAAGCGGGAAATAGTCTGAAGAGCAAGTCAAGGAGAGGACGTACCTGAAGAGAGAGATGGGGTCGTGTTGGAGCAAGGGTGCGAGTGATGGAGTGGGAAAGATGATGAAAGAAACAGAGTGAGAAAGAGTAGAGGGTTCTGGGTAATGTGTGTGTGGGGTGGGAGGGGTGGTATCTCAGTGTCTCTTCTCTCTCTTTCACACACACACACACACACAGTGGCACAGCTGATGTCTATCTCTCCGGCTGCTGATTAGCTCTGAATAGCTGAGTGGTTTGCGGTGAACAGGAGATGCTCTGATCCGAATCCGTTCTGAGCTCCTCAAGTTCCTTAAACGTTCCTAGCAGTGCTTTTCATTTGAATTTTTAATCAACAGCAGTATCTTAGAAGCTTTGTTTTCACTGTGACTTATACCTCAAAGTAGAGAGGAAAAAAAACCCCGATTACTGTTTGGCCTACGGTATTGTTAGAATTATAGGCTTTTTTCTGAATTTACATAATTGCTTCTACAATTTTATGATTGTTTTTTTTTCTTTCTATTATCTATGTTTCGCTTAGTGAATTAAAATGAAGTAAATAAAGCAAAAAACACTTGAGGAGAAAGAGAGAAAAACAAGAATAAGAACAGAGGATAGAGAAAATCTATTTTTAGCATTGATTACCGGCGTCAACTAATTATATATAATTATAACTAATTATATATCACATAATTTAATTACAAAATAAATGAAACAGTAATTTACAGGTTACTGAGAAAAAAATGTTTAAATAAAATTACAGTCACTTAGAGCACTGGTTCCCAACCTTTTCTGTCTCAGACCCCCTTTTCCACCAAGAAAATATTTTAGGTTTCCCTTCACATTGAATGATTTTATGTCTCTTGGTATTTTCTGTATTTAGTTTTTCCAGTATTGCTGCACTGCAACCCGAATTGGTGGCTCTTTCTGGGTCATTACTATCAGCTGCTGAAGGTGAATCAGTGACACTCGGTCATTTTTGTGGAGGACGAATTACAAATTCATCCATTTTTATGGTCAACCAGGGAATTATGGATATAATTAGCTAATCTTTCTCCTTAATGCTCCTCACTGCTCAACACTTTTCACAATATGATGTGAACAACTACAGAGCTTGCAGAGGCTCCCATGTGGGTCGGGACCCCCCGTTGGGAACCGCTGATTAAGGAAAATGTTAACGATTACAAATATGTTTATTTAATAATCAGAATATTTTCTTTAAATATTTAACTAGAAGTATATGCACATGGATAACCGGGGTATGAATATGTAAATTAAGATATTAATGGAGTTAACATATATTTACGCTTTACCCCCTGTCTAAGAGTTGCCACCATGGGAAGAGATAAAAATGCATTTCAGTGCTGGAAATGTAAAAATAATTTCATCCTAAAATCCGATAATTATGCAAACACAACAATTTAGTGCGAAATTAGTTTGCCAGCTGTGAAAATGTTTTCGGCTTCGTTGTCGAAGCTGAAGAAGCATCAGCAGGTATGTAACCTAGCCTTTTCTATTCTTTTTTAATAAAAGCATAAAGTTTGTGTCGTTATTGTGAGCGTTTATTACTCGTTTCTGTATTTTAATAATAAGTGATGGAGTGGTTTCAGTCGATTTGGCAGATGTGATCAGTTACTTGACTTTTATACAGTAATTAAAAAGGTAAACTTTAAACAGGGTCATTTGTAATCCATATCATTTCCTAACTAACCTCCCCAACACCACTGATTACATCATATATGTCCTAATTAGAACGGAACTGATACTCATTGGGCAGTTTGCTATTGTGGGTTCATGCTATCAGCGGTTGAGGTATCAACCTGCCACAAGGAACAAGCTCACACACACTGAAGACACACTAACGACCTACTACAGCAAGAACACTTGCTTATCGTAATTAACCTAATTCTATTATTAAGTTTGTGGTTTGCCTGGTTGCCCACCAGTGATGAGAAACACACTACGATTGATACATGAGCTGATTTTTAAATGATTAATGCGTGTGTGCGGTGATTAAGTTGCGCTGTTTAACATGTAACACTTCGCTGTTACATATTTAATTAAGTAAGTTATTAGTAGTAAGATTAGACTAGTATGTATACACTTGCGCACAACGGTCGAATATTTCATCTGCGATAATATTAGGTAGATAATTAGGAAAATTCTAAATAAAACCTTTATATGCATTAGGTGGCGCTGTAGAGCAACTAGTTGTATTTAAGAATACAAAATTTGGCGGGCAACAGCGAGCATAACAGCACCACCAGAATGAGGAATCATATTAAGCCCAATATCATTATTAGCTGACCTAATAATAAAAACACACAGCTGCACATCACAACATTCGCGACTTTAGCTACGCGCAGATCTACTCCAGAGCTAGCCGAACCTGCTTTATTTGGGTTTTTTGGTTTGCTCTGCTTTTAAATACGTTTTGCTTTGTACATATTTCCTTGTTTGCACACATGGTGTAAAGATGTGATGTATAAGCTTTTTTGTGTATAACCCCCGATAACCTTGTTCAAAACTTACGAAAAATATGTTTTATTAATGACGTCTGTCTCATTTAACTTTATTTGCGTAACCGAATACTGAAATACACTTGGTACGTTGACTTACGAGTGTCCCAACTAATGAGTTTTTCGAGATACGAGCCATCTCTCGGCCGAGTTTTTTGCTTTGAGTCGCGAGCTACAATTCAGGTCACGAGCCAGCTTCAGATACCCTCAGCCAATGTTCAGACAACCCTGCGTACTAGAGTTGGATTTGTGGAATGGTGGTCCTAAATATTGGAGAAAAATCTTGGTAAATCGTTCCCTTCCCCATTCTTTCTCTCCTCTGACGTTTTGTAATAAAGGAAAATTAATTAACTGTGTGTCACGGTCTGGCCTGGTAAAAGCAAAGATATCTTTACCCTGAAATAAGTACTTTCAGAAAACTTTACTACAGTATATCAACGAAT